>JARBSX010000013.1:60000-62500 GCA_030864215.1 Capsicum pubescens | reverse complement strand
TCGGGTCCCCACAGGTATGCTCGCAATCGAACCCTTCTCAGAAGATCAAGGTCGGTCGGCGGTGCACCCCTCGGGGGGATCCCACCAATCAGCTTCCTTGCGCCTTACGGGTTTACTCGCCCGTTCACTGTACACATGTCAGAATCCTTGGTCCGTGTTTCAAGACGGGTCGAATGGGGAGCCGACGGGACAGCGTCCGGAGCGCGCGCTGACCGAAGCAAGCCGAAGGCGCGTGCTGCCTGCCACAATCGAGGAGACGACGTTCCAGGAGCGTATCGAGAGCCCGGGCTTTGGCCGCCCCCCCTAATCCACGCTGGTCCACGCCCCGAGTCGAACGGCGGACCGCCTCGTCGCCGTTCCACATCCGACCGGGGCGCATCGCCGGCCCCCATCCGCTTCCCTCCCGACAATTTCAAGCACTCTTTCACTCTTTTTTCAATGTCCTTTTCATCTTTCCCTCGCGGTACTTGTTCGCTATCGGTCCGTCGCCCGTATTTAGCCTTGGACGGAATTCACCGCCCGATTTGGGCTGCATTCCCAAACAACCCGACTCGTAGACAGTGCCTCGTGGTGCGACAGGGTCCGGACACAACGGGGCTCTCACCCTCTCTGGCGCCCACTTCCAGGGGACTTGGGCCCGGTCCGCCGCTGAAGACGCTTCTCCAGACTACAATTCGGACGATGGAGCCGCCCGATTCTATGTCTGGGCTGTTCCCGGTTCGCTCGCCGTTGCTAAGGGAATCGTTGTTAGTTTCTTTTCCTCCGCTTATTGATATGCTTAAATTCAGCGGGTAATCCCGCCTGACCTGGGGTCGCGGTGGGAGCGCCTGAGCGCGAAGGGGTCCTGAAGTCCGGACGCGCGACGGGCCGTAGCCGCGACGACGAAGAGAGTTGAGTTACAACCACCACTTGCCGCGACGTCCGTCGACGTGGGCTCGCGTTTAGGCCAGCCGCGAGCTCGAGGCGCACGGGAGGCCAGTATTCGCCCCGCGACGACAGCGCGTCCCGTGATTGAGGCGCGATGCGAGGGGGCGACGCGATGCGTGACGCCCAGGCAGACGTGCACTCGGCCTAGTGGCTTCGGGCGCAACTTGCGTTGAAAGAGTCGACGTTTCACGGGATTCTGCAATTCACACCAAGTATCGCATTTCGTTGCGTTCTTCATCGATGTGAGAGCTGAGATATCCGTTGCCGATAGTCGTTTTTGTTTACAGAAGAAGCACAGGTCCCCCTAACGCACGCCGCGGACGGGGCGCAAGGGGCAGGCTATCGATTTGAGTACTCCTTGGCGCTTTCCGCGCCGAGGTTCGTTGGTCGCCCGGAGCGCGCGCCGGGGCCGGGGGGGAGGCGCCCGTGCGGAGTGCCGGAGCACCCCGCCCGCGCGGACTCGACGGTTGTTAAACACGTTCGCGGGGTCGTTCTGCTGTGCCGGTTTCGACAATGATCCTTCCGCAGGTTCACCTACGGAAACCTTGTTACGACTTCTCCTTCCTCTAAACGATAAGGTTCAATTGACTTCTCGCGACGTCGCGGGCAGCGAAGCGCCCACGTCGCCGCGATCCGAATATTTCACCGGATCATTCAATCGGTAGGAGAGACGGGCAGTGTGTACAAAGGGCAGGGACGTAGTCAACGCGAGCTGATGACTCGCGCTTACTAGGAATTCCTCGTTGAAGACCAACAATTGCAATGATATATCCCCATCACGCTGAAATTTCAAAGATTACCCGGGCCTGCAGCGCCTGGAGCTTGCCCCGAGAGCAGTATCCTGGACTCGCCGCTCGCACAGAAGCACCGCCTCATCCGAAATCAAGTGCCAGCAGCCCCGTCGTGGACGACGCCATCGATAACCGACACGAGCGCACAATGAAGCGCGATCGACGTTGCTGCACGGGCACGGACGGCTCGCACGGTCTAGCCATGCATGCGCCCACGCTGCACGCCGACATGGCCACTGAGCGCCTATGCCAGCTAGCGACAGTCGCCTTGAAGTGCCTTCAACACCTCTACCCCCCTTATATATGCTTAAAAAAAAAACCCAAGTGACAGGAGTAGACATGATTTCGCCAGAGAATCATTCCAGACATATGCGGATCCGAACTGCACGTTTTGGTGTGAGACAGAGCCTTTGCACTCACAAAAAGGTCGCGTAATTTGTAAATGATAATTTTCGTTGGGAAATTTCTTTTTTTTCAAATATCATTTATCAAAATTCAAAAAATAAGTAAAAATAAATCAAAAATAGAAAAAATATTTATAAAAATATTAAAAAATTAGGAAAATATTCCCAGCGCATGAACTAACCTTAAACCAATAATCGAGTGCATATTTGTACGTATAACGTAACGATATGAAGTATTTAAATTGAAGGATATTAAATGAAAATTTGAAAAGAATATAAAAATAACGTGGGGACATTAGGAAAATCGCCCAGAATGCAACAGATAAGTAACAACCCCAAAATAGGCATATAAAATGAAGTAACCTTAAACCAACAATT
>JARBSX010000013.1:50000-52500 GCA_030864215.1 Capsicum pubescens | reverse complement strand
TCACAAAGTCGGAATAGAGTCAAGCTCAACAGGGTCTTTTTTCCCCGCTGATTCTGCCAAGCCCGTTCCCTTGGGTGTGGTTTCGCTGGATAGTAGACAGGGACAGTGGGAATCTCGTTAATCCATTCATGCGCGTCACTAATTAGATGACGAGGCATTTGGCTACCTTAAGCGAGTCACAGTTACTCCCGCCGTTTACCCGCGCTTGGTTGAATTTCTTCGCTTTGACATTCACAGCACTGGGCAGAAATCACCTTGCGTGAGCATCCGTTGGGACCATCGCAATTCTTTGTTTTAATTAAACAGTCGGATTCCCCTTGGCCGTACAAGTTCTGAGTTGGCTGCTCGACGCGCGGGGAAGGCCCCCGAAGGAACCGTTCCCAGTTCGTCCCCCGGCCGGCACGCGGCGACCCACTCTCGCCGCGGGAGCAGCTCGAGCAGTCCACCGACAGCCGACGGGTTCGGGACTGGGACCCCCGTGCCCAGCCCTCAGGGCCAAGTCAGACGAACGATTTGCACGTCAGTATCGCTGCGGGCGTTCCACCAGAGTTTCCTTTGGCTTCGCCCCGCTCAGGCACTGTTCACCATCTTTCGGGTCTCGACAGGTATGCTCGCAATCGAACCCTTCTCAGAAGATCAAGGTCGGTCGGCAGTGCACCCCTCGGGGGGATCCCACCAATCAGCTTCCTTGCGCCTTACGGGTTTACTCGCCCGTTGACTGGTACACATGTCAGAATCCTTGGTCCGTGTTTCAAGACGGGTCAAATGGGGAGCCGACAGGCCAGCGTCCGGGGCGCGCGCCGACCGAAGCACGCCGAAGGCGCGCGCTGCCTGCCACAATCGAGGAGACGACGTTCCACGAGCGTATCGAGAGCCCGGGCTTTGGCCACCCCCCCTAATCCACGCTGGTCCACGCCCCGAGTCGATCGGCGGACCGCCTCGTCGCCGTTCCACATCCGACCGGGGCGCATCGCCGGCCCCCATCCGCTTCCCTCCCGACAATTTCAAGCACTCTTTCACTATCTTTTCAATGTCCTTTTCATCTTTCCCTCGCGGTACTTGTTCGCTATCGGTCCGTCGCCCGTATTTAGCCTTGGACGGAATTCACCGCCCGATTTGGGCGGCATTCCCAAACAACCCGACTCGTAGACAGCGCCTCGTGGTGCGATAGGGTTCGGACACAACGGGGCTCTCACCCTCTCTGGAGTCCACTTCCAGGGGACTTGGGCCCGGTCCGCCGCTGAAGACGCTTCTCCAGACTACAATTCGGACGACGGAGCCGCCCGATTCTAAGTCTGGGCTGTTCCCGGTTCGCTCGCCGTTGCTAAGGGAATCATTGTTAGTTTCTTTTCCTCCGCTTATTGATATGCTTAAACTCAGCGGGTAATCCCGCCTGACCTGGGGTCGCGGTGGGAGCGCCTGAGCGCGAAGGGGTCCTGAAGTCCGGACGCGCGACGGGCCGTAGCCGCGACGACGAAAAGATTTGAGTTACAACCACCACTTGCCGCGACGTCCGTCGACGTGGGCTCGCGTTTAGGCCAGACGCGAGCTCGAGGCGCACGGAAGGCCAGTATTTGCCCCGGGACGACAGCGCGTCCTGTGATTGAGGCGCGATGCGAGGGGGGCGACGCGATGCGTGACGCCCAGGCAGACGTGCACTCGGCCTAGTGGCTTCGGGCGCAACTTGCGTTGAAAGAGTCAACGGTTCACGGGATTCTGCAATTCACACCAAGTATCGCATTTCGCAGCGTTCTTCATCGATGCGAGAGCTGAGATATCCGTTGCCGAGAGTCGTTTTTGTTTACAGAAGAAGCACAGGTCCCCCCAACGCACGCCGCGTACGGGGCGCGAGGGGCAGGCTATCGATTTGAGTACTCATTGGCGCTTTCCGCGCCGAGGTTCGTTGGTCGCCCGGAGCGCGCGCCGGGGCCGGGGGGGAGGCGCCCGTGCGGAGTGCCTCAGCACCCCGCCCGCGCGGACTCCCCGGTTGTTAAACACGTTCGCGGGGTCGTTCTGCTGTGCCGGTTTCGACAATGATCCTTCCGCAGGTTCACCTACGGAAACCTTTTTACGACTTCTCCTTCCTCTAAATAATAAGGTTCAATTGACTTCTCGCGACGTCGCGGGCAGCGAAGCGCCCACGTCGCCGCGATCCGAACATTTCACCGGATCATTCAATCGGTAGGAGCGACGGGCGGTGTGTACAAAGGGCAGGGACGTAGTCAACACGAGCTGATGACTCGTGTTTACTAGGAATTCCTCGTTGAAGACCAACAATTGCAATGATCTATCCCCATCACGCTGAAATTTCAAAGATTACCCGGGCCTGCAGCGCTTGGAGCTTGCCCCGAGAGCAGCATCCAAGACTCGCCGCTCGCACAGAAGCACCGCCTCGTCCGAAATCATGTGCCAGCAGCCCCGTCGTGGACGACGCCACCGATAACCGACACGAGCGCACAATGAAGCGCGGTCGACGTTGCTGCATGGGCACGGACGGCTC
>JARBSX010000013.1:30000-35000 GCA_030864215.1 Capsicum pubescens | reverse complement strand
GGAAACCTTGTTACGACTTCTCCTTCCTCTAAATGATAAGGTTCAATTTACTTCTCGCGACGTCGCGGGCAGCGAAGCGCCCACGTCTCCGCGATCCGAACATTTCACCGGATCATTCAATCGGTAGGAGCGACGGGCGGTGTGTACAAAGGGCAGGGACGTAGTCAACACGAGCTGATGACTCGCGCGCACTAGGAATTCCTCGTTGAAGACCAACAATTGCAATGATCTATCCCCATCACGCTGAAATTTCAAAGATTACCCGGGCCTGGAGCGCGTGGAGCTTGCCCCGAGAGCAGCATCCAGGACTCGCCGCTCGCACAGAAGCACCGCCTCGTCCGAAATCAAGTGCCAGCAACCCCGTCGTGGACGACGCCACCGATAACCGACACGAGCGCACAATGAAGCGCGGTCGACGTTGCTGCACGGGCACGGACGGCTCGCACGGGCTAGCCATGCGCCCACGTTGCACGCCGACATGGCCACTGAGCGCCTATGCCAGCTAGCGACAGTCGCCTTGAAGTGCCTTCAACACCTCTACCCTCCTTATATATGCTTAAAAAAAAACCCAAGTGACAGGAGTAGACATGATTTCGCCAGAGAATCATTCCAGACATATGCGGATCCGAACTGCACGTTTTGGTGTGAAAAGGAGCCTTTGCACTCACAAAAAGGTCGCGTCATTTGTAAATGATAATTTTCGTTGAGAAATTTCTTTTTTTTCAAATATCATTTATCAAAATTCAAAAAATAAGTAAAAATAAATCAAAAATAGAAAAAATGTTTATAGAAATATGAAAAAATTAGGAAAATATTCCCAGCGCATGAACTAACCTTAAACCAACAATCGAGTGCATATTTGTACGTATAACGTAACGATATGAAGTATTTAAATTGAATGATATTAAATGAAAATTTGAAAAGAATATAAAAATAACGTGGGGACATTAGGAAAATTGCCCAGAATGCAACAGATAAGTAACAACCCCAAAATAGGCATATAAGAATGAAGTAACCTTAAACCAACAATTGAGTGCATATTTGTACGAATAACGAAACGATACAAAATATTTAAATTTAAGGCTATTAAATAAAAATTTGGAAAAAAGGCGACGGGACATTACGAAGAACTGCCACAACATATGAGGTAACATTGAAATATATTTAAAATAAAAAATTAGAGCGGATATGTAGCAAAATGAGTATGCAACGGTGAGGAAGATGTATGAACGTCAGGAAAATATTAGGATGATAGAACGTAGGTTTACGCTCCTTTGATATTGGCACGGTGCGTTGGTGCGTTGGTGCCTTGTTGCCATGGTGCCTTGCTGTCACGGTGCCTTGGTGCCATGGTGCCGCGGCGCCGTGGTGCCTTAGTGCCGCGGCGCCATGGTGCGATGGTGCCTTGGTGCCATGGTGCAACGGTGCCTTGGTGCCATGGTGCCACGGTGCCATGGTGCCACGGTGCCTTGGTGCCATGGTTCCTTGCTGCCACGGTGCCATGGCGCCATGGCAGTGCCTTGGTGCCACGGTGCCGATTCACGGAATAAGTAAAATAACGTTAAAGGTAGTGGTATTTCACTTTCGCCTTTCGGCTCCCACTTATACTACACCTCTCAAGTCATTTCACAAAGTCGGAATAGAGTCAAGCTCAACAGGGTCTTCTTTCCCTGCTGATTCTGCCAAGCCCGTTCCCTTGGGTGTGGTTTCGCTGGATAGTAGACAGGGACAGTGGGAATATCGTTAATCCATTCATGCGCGTCACTAATTAGATGACGAGGCATTTGGCTACCTTAAGCGAGTCACAGTTACTCCCGCCGTTTACCCGCGCTTGGTTGAATTTCTTCGCTTTGACATTCACAGCACTGGGCAGAAATCACATTGCGTGAGCATCCGTTGGGACCATCGCAATTCTTTGTTTTAATTAAACAGTCGGATTCCCCTTGTCCGTACAAGTTCTGAGTTGGCTGCTCGACGCGCGGGGAAGGCCCCCGAAGGAACCGTTCCCAGTCCGTCCCCCGGCAGGCACGCGGCGACCCGCTCTCGCAGCGGGAGCAGCTCGAGTAGTCCACCGACAGCCGACGGGTTCGGGACTGGGACCCCCGTGCCCAGCCCTCAGGGCTAAGTCAGACGAACGATTTGCACGTCAGTATCGCTGCGGGCGTTCCACCAGAGTTTCCTTTGACTTCGCCCCGCTCAGGCACTGTTCACCATCTTTTGGGTCCCGATAGGTATGCTCGCAATCGAACCCTTCTCAGAAGATCAAGGTCGGTCGGCGGTGCACCCCTCGGGGGGATCCCACCAATCAGCTTCCTTGCGCCTTACGGGTTTACTCGCCCGTTGATTGGTACACATGTCAGAATCCTTGGTCCGTGTTTCAAGACGGGTCGAATGGGGAGCTGACAGGCCAGCGTCCGGAGCGCGCGCCGACCGAAGCACGCCGAAGGCGCGCGCTGCCTGCCATAATTTAGGAGACGACGTTCCACGAGCGTATCGAGAGCCCGGGCTTTGGCCGCCCCCCCAATCCACGCTGGTCCACGCCCCGAGTCGATCGGCGGACCGCCTCGCAGCCGTTCCACATCCGACCGGGGCGCATCGCCGGCCCCCATCCGCTTCTCTCCTGACAATTTCAAGCACTCTTTCACTCTCTTTTCAATGTCCTTTTCATCTTTCCCTCGCGGTACTTGTTCGCTATCGGTCCGTCGCCCGTATTTAGCCTTGGATGGAATTCACCGCCCGATATGGGCTGCATTACCAAACAACCCGACTCGTAGACAGTGCCTCGTGGTGCGACAGGGTCCGGACACAACGGGGCTCTCACCCTCTCTGGCGCCCACTTCCAGGGGACTTGGGCCCGGTCCGCCGCTGAAGACGCTTCTCCAGACTACAATTCGGACGACGGAGCCGCCCGATTCTAAGTCTGGGCTGTTCCCGGTTCGCTCGCCGTTGCTAAGGGAATCGTTGTTAGTTTCTTTTCCTCCGCTTATTGATATGCTTAAACTCAGCGGGTAATCCCGCCTGATCTGGGGTCGCGGTGGGAGCGCCTGAGCGCGAAGGGGTCCTGAAGTCCGGACGCGCGACGGGCCGTTGCCGTGACGACGAAGAGAGTGGAGTTACAACCACCACTTGCCGCGACGTCCGTCGACGTGGGCTCGCGTTTAGGCCAGCCGCGAGCTCGAGGCGCACGGGAGGCCAGTATTCGCTCCGCGACGACAGCGCGTCCCGTGATTGAGGCGCTTTGCGAGGGGGGCGACGCGATGCGTGACGCCCAGGCAGACGTGCACTCGGCCTAGTGGCTTCGGGCGCAACTTGCGTTGAAAGAGTCGACGGTTCACGGGATTCTGCAATTCACACCAAGTATCGCATTTCGCTGCGTTCTTCATCGATGCAGAGCTGAGATATCCGTTGCCGAGAGTCGTTTTTGTTTACAGAAGAAGCATAGGTCCCCCCAACGCACGCCGCGGACGGGGCGCGAGGGGCAGGCTATCGATTTGAGTACTCCTTTGCGCTTTCCGCGCCGAGGTTCGTTGATCGCACGGAGCGCGCGCCGGGCCCGGGGGGGAGGCGCCCGTGCGGAGTGCCGGAGCACCCCGCCCGCGCGGACTCCCCGGTTGTTAAACACGTTCGCGGGGTCGTTCTGCTGTGCCGGTTTCGACAATGATCCTTCCGCAGGTTCACCTACGAAAACCTTGTTACGACTTCTCCTTCCTCTAAATGATAAGGTTCAATTGACTTCTCGCGACGTCGCGGGCAGCGAAGCGCCCACGTCGCCGCGATCCGAACATTTCACCGGATCATTCAATCGGTAGGAGCGACGGGCGGTGTGTACAAAGGGCTGGGACGTAGTCAACGCGAGCTGATGACTCGCGCTTACTAGGAATTCCTCGTTGAAGACCAACAATTGCAATGATCTATCCCCATCACGCTGAAATTTCAAAGATTACCCGGGCCTGCAGCGCCTGGAGCTTGCCCCGAGAGCAGCATCCTGGACTCGCCGCTCGCACAGAAGCACCGCCTCGTCCGAAATGAAGTGCCAGCAGCCCCGTCGTGGACGACGCCACCGATAACCGACACGAGCGCACAATGAAGCGCGGTCGACGTTGCTGCACGGGCACGGATGGCTCGCACGGGCTAGCCATGCATGCTGCCATGCGCCCACGCTGCACGCCGACATGGCCACTGAGCGCCTATGCCAGCTAGCGACAGTCGCCTTGAAGTGCCTTCAACACCTCTACCCCCCTTATATATGCTTAAAAAAAAACCCAAGTGACAGGAGTAGACATGTTTTTGCCAGAGAATCATTCCAGACATATGCGGATCCGAACTGCACGTTTTGGTGTGAGACGGAGCCTTTGCACTCACAAAAAGGTCGCGTAATTTTTAAATGATAATTTTCGTTGAGAAATTTCTTTTTTTTCAAATATCATTTATCAAAATTCAAAAAATAAGTAAAAATAAATCAAAAATAGAAAAAATATTTATAAAAATATGAAAAAATTAGGAAAATATTCCCAGCACATGAACTAACCTTAAACCAACAATCGAGTGCATATTTGTACGTATAACGTAACGATATGAAGTATTTAAATTGAAGGATATTAAATGAAAATTTGAAAAGAATATAAAAATAACGTGGGGACATTAGGAAAATCGCCCAGAATGCAACAGATAAGTAACAACCCCAAAATAGGCATAAAAGAATGAAGTAACCTTAAACCAACAATTGAGTGCATATTTGTACGAATAACGAAACGATACGAAATATTTAAATTTAAGGCTATTAAATAAAAATTTGGAAAAAAGGCGACGGGACATTACGAAGAACTGCCACAACATATGAGGTAACATTGAAATATATTTAAAATAAAAAATTAGAGCGGATATGTAGCAAAATGAGTATGCAACGGTGAGGAAGATGGATGAACGTCAAGAAAATATTAGGATGATCGAACGTAGGTTTACGCTCCTTTGATTTTGGCACAGTGCGTTGGTGCGTTGGT
>JARBSX010000013.1:20000-22500 GCA_030864215.1 Capsicum pubescens | reverse complement strand
ACGGTGCCTTGGTGCCATGGTGCCACGGTGCCATGGTTCCACGGTGCCTTGGTGCCATGGTTCCTTGCTGCCACGGTGCCATGGCGCCATGGCAGTGCCTTGGTGCCACGGTGCCGATTCACGGAAAAAGTAAAATAACGTTAAAGGTAGTGGTATTTCAGTTTCGCCTTTTGGCTCCCACTTATACTACACCTCTCAAGTCATTTCACAAAGTCGGAATAGAGTCAAGCTCAACAGGGTCTTCTTTCCCCGCTGATTCTGCCAAGCCCGTTCCCTTGGGTGTGGTTTCGCTGGATAGTAGACAGGGACAGTGGGAATCTCGTTAATCCATTCATGCGCGTCACTAATTTGATAACGAGGCATTTGGCTACCTTAAGCGAGTCACAGTTACTCCCGCCGTTTACCCGCGCTTGGTTGAATTTCTTCGCTTTGACATTCACAGCACTGGGCAGAAATCACATTGCGTGAGCATCCGTTGGGACCATCGCAATTCTTTGTTTTAATTAAACAGTCGGATTCCCCTTGTCCGTACAAGTTCTGAGTTGGCTGCTCGACGCGCGGGGAAGGCCCCCGAAGGAACCGTTCCCAGTCCGTCCCTCGGCCGGCACACGGCGACCCGCTCTCGCCGCGGGAGCAGCTCGAGCAGTCCACCGACAGTCGACGGGTTCGGGACTGGGACCCCCGTTCCCAGCCCTCAGGGCTAAGTCAGACGAACGATTTGCACGTCAGTATCGCTGCGGGCGTTCCACCAGAGTTTCCTTTGGCTTCGCCCCGCTCAGGCACTGTTCACCATCTTTCGGGTCCCGACAGGTATGCTCGCAATCGAACCCTTCTCAGAAGATCAAGGTCGGTCGGCGGTGCACCCCTCGGGGGGATCCCACCAATCAGCTTCTTTGCGCCTTACGGGTTTACTCGCCCGTTGACTGGTACACATGTCAGAATCCTTGGTCCATGTTTCAAGATGGGTCGAATGGGGAGCCGACAGGCCAGCGTCCGGAGCGCGCTCCGACCGAAGCATGCCGAAGGCGCGCGCTGCCTGCCACAATCGAGGAGACGACGTTCCACGAGCATATCGAGAGCCCGGGCTTTGGCCGCCCCCCCTAATCCACGCTGGTCCACGCCCCGAGTCGATCGGCGGACCGCCTCGTCGCCGTTCCACATCCGACCGAGGTGCATCGCCGGCCCCCATCCGCTTCCCTCCCGACAATTTCATGCACTCTTTCACTCTCTTTTCAATGTCCTTTTCATCTTTCCCTCGCGGTACTTGTTCGCTATCGGTCCGTCGCCCGTATTTAGCCTTGGACGGAATTCACCACCCGATTTGGGCTGCATTCCCAAATAACCCGACTCGTAGACAGCGCCTCGTGGTGCGACAGGGTCCGGACACAACGGGGCTCTCACCCTCTCTGGCGCCCACTTCCAGGGGACTTGGGCCCGGTCCGCCGCTGAAGATGCTTCTCCAGACTACAATTCGGACGACGGAGCCGCCCGATTCTAAGTCTGGGCTGTTCCCGGTTCGCTCGTCGTTGCTAAGGGAATCGTTTTTAGTTTCTTTTCCTCCGCTTATTGATATGATTAAACTCAGCGGGTAATCCCGCCTGACCTGGGGTCGCGGTGGGAGCGCCTGAGCGCGAAGGGGTCCTGACGTCCGGACGCGCGACGGGACGTAGCCGCGACGACGAAGAGAGTTGAGTTACAACCACCACTTGCCGCGACGTCCGTCGACGTGGGCTCGCGTTTAGGCCAGCCGCGAGCTCGAGGCGCACGGGAGGCCAGTATTCGCCCTGCAAGGACAGCGCGTCCCGTGATTGAGGCGCGATGCGAGGGGGGAGACGCGATGCGTGATGCCCAGGAAGACGTGCACTCGGCCTAGTGGCTTCGGGCGCAACTTGCGTTGAAAGAGTCGACGGTTCACGGGATTCTGCAATTCACACCAAGTATCGCATTTCCCTGCGTTCTTCATCGATGCGAGAGCTGAGATATCCGTTGCCGAGATGGGGCGCGAGGGGCAGGCTATCAATTTGAGTACTCCTTGGCGCTTTCCGCGCCGAGGTTCGTTGGTCGCCCGGAGCGCGCGCCGGGGCCGGGGGGGAGGCGCCCGTGCGGAGTGCCGGAGCACCCCGCCCGCGCGGACTCCCCGGTTGTTAAACACGTTCGCGGGGTCGTTCTGCTGTGCCGGTTTCGATAATGATCCTTCCGCAGGTTCACCTACGGAAACCTTGTTAGGACTTCTCCTTCCTCTAAATGATAAGGTTCAATTGACTTCTCGCGACGTCGCGGGCAGCAAAGCGCCCACGTCGACGCGATCCGAACATTCCACCGGATCATTCAATAGGTAGGTGCGACGGGCGGTGTGTACAAAGGGCAGGGACGTAGTCACCGAGAGCTGATGACTTGCGCTTACTAGGAATTCCTCGTTGAAGACCAACAATTGCAATGATCTATCCCCATCACGCTGAAATTTCAAAGATTACCCGGGCCTGCAGCACCTGGAGCTTGC
>JARBSX010000013.1:0-2500 GCA_030864215.1 Capsicum pubescens | reverse complement strand
CCCATCACGCTGAAATTTCAAAGATTACCCGAGCCTGCAGCACCTGGAGCTTGCCCCGAGAGCAGCATCCTAGACTCGCCGCTCGCACAGAAGCACCGCCTCGTCCGAAATCATGTGCCAGCAGCCCCGTCGTGGACGACGCCACCGATAACCGACACGAGCGCACAATGAAGCGCGGTCGACGTTGCTGCACTGGCACGGACGGCTCGCACGGGCTAGCCATGCATGCTGCCATGCGCCCACGCTGCACGCCGACATGACCACTGAGCGCCTATGCCAGCTAGCGACAGTCGCCTTGAAGTGCCTTCAACACCTCTACCCCCCTTATATATGCTTAAAAAAAAAAACCCAAGTGACAGGAGTAGACATGATTTCGCCAGAGAATCATTCCAGACATATGCGGATCCGAACTGCACGTTTTGGTGTGAGACGGAGCCTTTGTACTCACAAAAAGGTCGCGTAATTTGTAAATGATAATTTTCGTTGAGAAATTTCTTTTTTTTCAAATATCATTTATCAAAATTCAAAAAATAAGTAAAAATAAATCAAAAATAGAAAAAATATTTATAAAAATATGAAAAAATTAGGAAAATATTCCCAGCGCATGAACTAACCTTAAACCAACAATCGAGTGCATATTTGTACGTATAACGTAACGATATGAAGTATTTAAATTGAAGGATATTAAATGAAAATTTGAAAAGAATATAAAAATAACGTGGGGACATTAGGAAAATCGCCCAGAATGCAACAGATAAGTAACAACCCCAAAATAGGCATATAAGAATGAAGTAACCTTAAACCAACAATTGAGTGCATATTTGTACGAATAACGAAACGATACAAAATATTTAAATTTAAGGATATTAAATAAAAAATTGGAAAAAAGGCGACGGGACATTACGAAGAACTGCCACAACATATGAGGTAACATTGAAATATATTTAAAATAAAAAATTAGAGCGGATATGTAGCAAAATGAGTATGCAACGGTAGGAAGATGGATGAACGTCAGGAAAATATTAGGATGATCGAACGTAGGTTTACGCTCCTTTGATTTTGGCACGGTGCATTGGTGCGTTGGTGCCTTGGTGCCATGGTGCCTTGCTGCCACAGTGCCTTGGTGCCATGGTGTCGCGGCGCCGTGGTGCCTTGGTGCCTTGGCGCCATGGTGCGATGGTGCCTTGGTGCCATGGTGCAACGGTGCCTTGGTGCTATGGTGCCACGGTGCCATGGTGCCACGGTGCCTTGGTTCCATGGTTCCTTGCTGCCACGGTGCCATGGCGCCATGGCAGTGCCTTGGTGCCACGGTGCCGATTCACGGAATATGTAAAATAACGTTAAAGGTAGTGGTATTTCACTTTCGCCTTTTGGATCCCACTTATACTACACCTCTCAAGTCATTTCACAAAGTCGGAATAGAGTCAAGCTCAACAGGGTCTTCTTTCCCCGCTGATTCTGCCAAGCCCGTTCCCTTGGGTGTGGTTTCGCTGGATAGTAGACAGGAACAATGGGAATCTCGTTAATCCATTCATGCGCGTCACTAATTAGATGACGAGGCATTTGGCTACCTTAAGCGAGTCACAGTTACTCCCGCCGTTTACCCGCGCTTGGTTGAATTTCTTCGCTTTGACATTCACAGCACTGGGCAGAAATCACATTGTGTGAGCATCCGTTGGGACCATCGCAATTCTTTGTTTTACTTAAACAGTCGGATTCCCCTTGTCCGTACAAGTTCTGAGTTGGCTGCTCGACGCGCGGGGAAGGCCCCCGAAGGAACCGTTCCCAGTCCGTCCCCCGGCCGGCACGCGGCGACCCGCTCTCGCCGCGGGAGCAGCTCGAGCAGTCCACCGACAGCCGACGGGTTCGGGACTGGGACCCCCGTGCCCAGCCCTCAGGGCCAAGTCAGACGAACGATTTGCACGTCAGTATCGCTGCGGGCGTTCCACCAGAGTTTCCTTTGGCTTCGCCCCGCTCAGGCACTGTTCACCATCTTTCGGGTCCCGACAGGTATGCTCGCAATCGAACCCTTCTCAGAAGATCAAGGTCGGTCGGCGGTGCACCCCTCGGGGGGATCCCACCAATCAGCTTCCTTGCGCCTTACGGGTTTACTCGCCCGTTGACTGGTACACATGTCAGAATCCTTGGTCCGTGTTTCAAGACGGGTCGAATGGGGAGCCGACAGGCCAGCGTCCGGAGCGCGCGCCGACCGAAGCACACCGAAGGCGCACTGCCTGCCAAAATCGAGGAGACGACGTTCCAAGAGCGTATCGAGAGCCCGGGCTTTGGCCGCCCCCCCCTAATCCACGCTGGTCCACGCCCCGAGTCGATCGGCGGACCGCCTCGTTGCCGTTCCACATCCGACCGGGGGCGCATCGCCGGCCCCCATCCGCTTCCCACCCGACAATTTCAAGCACTCTTTCACTCTCTTTTCAATGTCCTTTTCATCTTTCCCTCGCGGTACTTGTTCGCTATCGGTCCGTCGCCCGTATTTAGCCTT
>CM061549.1:308077696-308463891 GCA_030864215.1 Capsicum pubescens | reverse complement strand
CACAAAAATTTAAATAGGACACACTGGGACGATCCCCAGCCTCCTTGGCACGCCCTGATCAATTTTTGATCTACAGCACGCCCGAACAACGAGCCCACCCCCAAAACCTTGGGCTATAGCACACCGATTTGACCCAAAAATGCCCCTTTTGTGCCGTTTTGCCAGTTTGCCCACTTAAATAGCCACAGAAACTTAAACGGACCATACTGGGATGATCCCCAACCTCCCTGGCATGCCCTAATTGATTTTCGGCCAATAGAACGCCCTGACCCCAGGCCCACCCACAAAACCGTGGGCTATAGCATACCAATTTCGCCCAAAAATGCCCCATTCGCGCCGTTTTGCCTGTTTGTTCACCCAAATGGCCAAAAAAATTTGAAAGGACCACACTAGGACGATCCCTTTCCTCCCTGGCATGCTTAGGTCAATTTTTGGCCCACAGTACGCTCGATCCCTGGGCCCACCCCTGAAACCGAGGGCTATAGTACACTAATTTGGCCCAAAAATGCCCTGTTCGCGTCGTTTTGCCCGTTTATCCACCCAAATGGCCACAAAAATTTAAACTGACCACATTGAGATGATCCCCAATATTCCTGGCACGCCGCGGTTAATTTTTGTCCCACAGCACATCCGGACCCTGGACCCACCCCTGAAACCATAGACTATAGTACACCGATTTGGCCCGAAAACACCCCGTTCGCGTAATTTTGCCAGTTTGTTCACCCAAATGGCCACAAAAATTTAAACGGATCACACTGGACGATCCCAACCTCCCTAGCAAGTCCCAGTCGATTTTTGGCCCACAGCACGCCCGAACCCCGGGACCACCCCCGAAATCATGGACAATAACTCACCGATTTAGCCCAAAAATGCCCCACTCGCGTTGTTTCGCCCGTTTGTCCACTCAAATACCCATAAAAATTTAAATGGGCCACTCTAGGATGATCCCCAACCTCCCTGGCATGCCCCAGTCAATTTTTCGCCCACAGCACACCCGAACATCGGGCCCACCCCCGAAACCGTGGGCTATAGCCCGAATTAGCCCAAAAATGCCCCGTTTGCGCTGTTTTGCCCGTTTGTCCACCTAAATCGCCACAAAAATTTATACGGACCACACTGGGACGATCCCCAACCTCCCTGGAATGCACCGATCTATTTTGGGCTCACAACACGCCTAGACCCCGGGCTCTCCCCCAAAACCGTGGGCTATAGCACACCGATTTGGCCCGAAAATACCTCGTTCACGATGTTTTGCCCGTTTGTCCACCCAAATAGCTAGGAAAATATAAACAGATGACACAGGGATGATCCCCAACCTCCCTGACATGCCCCGATCAATTTTTTACCCAGAGTACGCCCGGACCCAGGCCCACCCCCAAAACCGTGGGCTATCGCACACTGATTTGGCCCGAAAATGCCCCGTTCGCACCGTTTTACCCATTTTCCAGCCAAATAGCCACGAAAATTTAAACGGACCACACTAGGACGATCCCCAACCTCACTGACATGCGTCGGTTGATATTTGGCCCATTACACCGCCGGGGACCCCGGGCCTACCCGTGATACCATGAGCTATAGCTCACCGATTTGACCTGAAAATGCCTCGTTCTTGCCGTTTTGCCCGTTTGTCCACACAAATAGCCACGAAATTTAAATAGGCCACAGTGAGACGATCCCCAACCTCCTTGGCACGCGCCCGATTAATTTTTGACCTACAACACGCCCGAACCCCGAGCCCACCCCCAAAAATGTGGGCAATAGCACACCGATTTGACCAGAAAATGCCTCTTTCGAGCCGTTTTGCCAGTTTGTCCACCTACATAGCCATAAAAATTTAAACAGACCACATTGGGATGATCACCAACCTCCCTGGCATGTCCTGATCAATTTTCGGCCGAAAGAACGCCCTGACCCCAGGACCACCCCCAAAATCGTGGGCTATAGCACACCAATTTGGACCGAAAATACCTCGTTCGTGCCGTTTTTCCCATTTGTCCATCCAAATAACCAGGAAAATATAAACAGACCACACTTGGACGATCCCCAACCTCCCTGGCATGCCCCGGTCGATTTTTGACCCACAGTATGCCTGGACCCCGGACGCACCCCCAAAATCGTGGGCTATCGCACACCGATTTGGCCCAAAAATGCCCCGTTCGCACCGTTTTACACATTTTTTCCACCCAAATAGCCACAAAAATTTAAACGGAACACACTAGGACGATCCCCTACCTTACTGGCATGCGCCGGTTGATTTTTGACCCACTACACTCCCGGACCATGGGCCCACCCCTGAAACCATGAGCTATAGATCACCGATTTGGCCCAAAAATGCCTCGTTCTTGCCGTTTCGCCCATTTGTTCACCCAAATAGCCACAAAAATTTATATAGGACACACTGGGACGATCCCCAGCCTCCTTGGCACGCCCCGATCAATTTTTGACCTACAGCACGCCCGAACACCGAGCCCACCCCCAAAACCTTGGGCTATAGCACACCGATTTAACCCTTAAATGCCCCTTTCATGCCGTTTTTCCAGTTTGTCCACCTAAATAGCCACAAAAATTTAAACGGACCACACTGGGATGATCCCCAACCTCCCTGGTATGCCCTGATCAATTTTCAACCAATAACACACCCTTACCCCAGGCCCACCCCCAAAAACGTGGGCTATAGCATACCAATTTCGCCCAAAAATGCCCTATTCGCGCCGTTTTGCCTGTTTGTTCACCCAAATGGCCAAAAAAATTTGAAAGGACCATACTAGGATGATCCCTTTCCTCTCTGGCATGCTCAGGTCAATTTTCGGCCCACAGCACGCCCGATCCTTGGGCCCACCCCTGAAACCAAGGGCTATAGTACACTAATTTGGTGCAAAAATGCCCTGTTCTCGTCGTTTTGCCCGTTTATTCACCCAAATGGCTACAAAAATTTAAACTAACCACATTGAGACAATCCCCAATCTTCCTGGCACGCCGCGGTTAATGTTTGTCCCACAGAACACCCGGACCCTGGACCCACCCCTGAAACCGTGGGCTATAGTACACCGATTTAGCCCGAAAACACCCCGTTTGCGCAATTTTTCCTGTTTGTCCACCCAAATGGCCATGAAAATATAAACAGATCACACTGGACGATCCCCAACCTCCCTGGTAAGCCCCAGTCGATTTTTGGCCCACAGCAAGCCCGAACCCCGGGACAACCCCCGAAATCATGGACAATAACTCACCGATTTAGCCCAAAAATGCCCCATTCGCATTGTTTCGCCCGTTTGTCCACTGAAATGGACACGAAAATTTAAACGGACCACTCTAGGATGATCCCCAATCTCCCTGGCATGCCCCGGTCAATTTTTCGCCCACAGCACGCCCGAACACCGGGCCCACCCCCAAAACCGTCGGCTATAGCACACCGAATTTCCCCAAAAATGCCCCGTTTGCGCTGTTTTGCCCGTTTGTTCACATAAATCGCCATGAAAATTTATACGGACCACACTGGGACGATCCTCAACCTACCTGGAATGCACCAATCTATTTTGGGCTCACAACACGCCCAGACCCCGGGCTCTCCCCCAAAATCGTGGGCCATAGCACACCAATTTGGCCCAAAAATGCCCCGTTCGCGTTGTTTTGCCCGTTTGTCCACTCAAATAGCCACGAAAATTTAAACGGACCACACTTAAATGATCCCCAACCTCCCTGGCATACCCCAATCAATTTTTGACCCACAGTAATCCTGGACCCCAGGCCCACCCCCAAAACCGTGGGCTATCGCACACCGATTTGGCCCGAAAATGCCCCATTCGCACCGTTTTACCCATTTTCCACCCAAATAGCCATGAAATTTTAAATGGACCACACTAGGATGATCCCCAACCTCACTGACATGCGCTGGTTAATATTTGACCCACTACACGCCGGGACCCTGGGCCCACCCATGATACTATGAGCTATAGCTCACCGATTTGGTCTGAAAATGCCTCGTTCTTGCCATTTTGCTCATTTGTCTACCCAAATAGCCATGAAAATTTAAATAGGCCACAGTGAGACGATCCCCAACCTCATTGGTATGCCCCGATCAATTTTTGACATACAGCACGCTCGAACCCCGAGCCCACCCCCAAAAACGTGGGCAATAGCACACCGATTTGACCATAAAATGCCTCTTTCGCGCCTTTTTGCCAGTTTGTCCACCTACATAGCCAAAAAAATTTAAACGGACCACATTGGGATGATCCCCAACCTCCCTGGCATGCCTTGATCGATTTTCGGTGAAAGCACGCTCTGACCCTAGACCCACCCCCAAAATTGTGGGCTATAGCAAACCAATTTGGACCGAAAATACCTCGTTTGCACCGTTTTGCCCGTTTGTCCACCCAAATAACCAGGAAAATATAAAAAGACCACACTGGGATGATCCCCAACCTCCCTGACATGCCCGGTCGATGTTTGACACACAGTATGCCTGGACCCCGAACGCACCCCCAAAACCGTGGGCTATCGCACACCGATTTGGCCCAAAAATGCCCCGTTCGCACCATTTTACACATTTTTCCACCCAAATAGCCACGAACATTTAAACGGAACACACTAGGATGATACCTTAGCTCACTGGCATGCGCCGGTTGATTTTTGGCCCACTACACGCCCGGACCATGGGCCCACCCCTGAAACCATGAGCTATAGCTCATCGATTTGGCCCAAAAATGCCTCGTTCTTGCCGTTTTGCCTGTTTGTCCACCCAAATAGCCACAAAAATTTAAATAGGACACACTGGGATGATCCCCAACCTCCTTGGCACGCCCCGATCAATTTTTGACCTACAGTACTCCCGAACACCGAGCCCACCCCCAAAACCTTGGGCTATAGCACACCGATTTGACCCAAAAATGCACCTTTCGCGCCGTTTTGCCAGTTTGTCCACCTAAATAGCCACCAAAATTTAAACGGACCACACTGGGATGATCCCCAACCTCCCTGGCATGCCCTGATCGATTTTCGGCCAATAGAACGCCCTGACCCCAGGGCCACCCCTAAAACCATGGTCTATAGCATACCAATTTCGCCTAAAAATGCCTCATTCGCGCCGTTTTGCCTGTTTGTTCACCCAAATGGCCAGAAGAAATTGAAAGGACCATACTAGGATGATCCTTTTCCTCCCTGGCATGCTCAGGTCAATTTTTGGGCCACAGCACGCCCGATCCCTGGTCCAACCCCTGAAACCGAGGGCTATAGTACACTAATTTGGACCAAAAATACCCTGTTCGCGTTGTTTTGCCCATTTATCCACCCAAATGACCACAAAAATTTAAACTGACCACATTGAGATGATCCTTAACCTTCCTGGCATGCCACAGTTAATTTTTGTCCCACATCACACCCGGACCCTGGACCCACCCCTGAAACCGTGGGCTATAGTACACCGATTTGGCCCGAAAACACCCCGTTCGTGCAATTTTACCTGTTTGTCCACCCAAATGGCCACGAAAATTTAAATGGATCACACTGGATGATCCCCAACCTCCCTGGCAAGCCCCAGTCGATTTTTGGCCCACAGCACGCCTGAACCCCGAGACCACCCCAAAATCATGGACAATAACTCACCGATTTAGCCAAAAAATGCCCCGTTCGCGTTGTTTCGCCCGTTTGTCCACTCAAATGGCCACGAAAATTTGAACGGACCACTCTAGGATGATCCCCAACCTCCCTAGCACGCCCCGGTCAATTTTTCACCCACAACACGCCCGAACACCGGGTCCACCCCCAAAATCGTGGGCTATAGCACACCGAATTGGCCCAAAAATGCCCCGTTCGCACTGTTTTGCCCATTTGTCCAACTAAATCGCCACAAAAATTTATACGGACCACAATGGGACGATCCCCAACCTCCCTGGAATGCACCGATCTATTTTCGGCTCACAACACGCCTAGACCCTGGGCTCTCCCCCAAAATCGTGGGCTATAGCACACCGATTTGGCCCAAAAATTCCCCGTTCGCGTTGTTTTGCCCGTTTGTCCACTCAAATGGCCACGAAAATTTAAACGGACCACACTGAAATGATCCCCAACCTCCCTGTTATGCCCCGGTCAATTTTTGATCCACAGTACTCCTGAACCCCGGGCCCACCCCCAACACCGTAGGCTATCACACACCAATTTAGCCCGAAAATGCCCCGTTCGCACCGTTTTACCTTTTTTCCACCCAAATAGCCATGAAATTTTAAATGGACCACACTAGGATGGTCCCCAACCTCACTGCCATGCGCCGGTTGATATCTGACCCACTACACGCCGGGACCCCAGGCCCACCCGTGATACCATGAGCTATAGCTCATTGATTTGGTCTGAAAATGCCTCGTTCTTGCCGTTTTGCCTGTTTGTCTACCCAAATAGCCATGAAAATTTAAATAGGCCACAGTGAGATGATCCCCAACCTCCTTGGCATACCCCAATTAATTTTTGACCTACAGCACGCCCGAACCCCGAGCCTACCCCCAAAAATGTGGGCTATAGCACACCGATTTGACCAGAAAATGCCTGTTTCGCGTTGTTTTGCCAGTTTGTCCACCTACATAGCCACAAAAATTTAAACGGACCACACTGGGATGAACCCCAACCTCCCTGGCATGCCCTAATCGATTTTCAGCTGAAAGTACGCCCTGACCCCAGGCCAACCCCCAAAATCGTGGGCTATAACACACCAATTTGGACCGAAAATACCTCGTTCGCGCCGTTTTGCCCGTTTGTCCACCCACATAACTAGGAAAATATAACAGACCACACTATGATGATCCCCAACCTCCCTGACATGCCCCGATTGATTTTTCACCCACAGTATGCCTGGACCCCGGACCCACCCCCAAAACCGTGGGCTATCGCACATCGATTTGGCCTGAAAAGGCCCTGTTTGCACTGTTTTAAACATTTTTCCACCCAAATAGCCACGAAAATATAAACGGACCACACTAGGATGATCCCCAACCTCACTGGCATGCGCTGATTGATTTTTGGCCCACTACAAGCCCAGACCACGGGCCCACCCCTAAAACTATGAGCTATAGCTCACCGATTTGGCCCAAAAATGCCTTGTTCTTACCGTTTCGCCCGTTTGTCCACTCAAATAGCCACAAAAATTTAAACCGATCATACTGGGACGATCCCCAACCTCCTTGGCATGCCCTGATCAATCTTTGACCTATAGCACGCCCGAACCCCGAGCCCACCCCCAAAACCTTGGGCTATAGCACACTGATTTGACCCAAAAATGACCCTTTGGCGCTGTTTTGCTAGTTTGTCCACCTAAATAGCCACAGAAATTTAAACGGACCACAGAAATTTAAACGAACCACACTGGGATGATCCCCAACCTCCCTGGCAAGCCCTGATCGATTTTCATCCAATAGCACGCCCTGAACCCAGGCCCACCCCCAAAACCGTGTTCTATAGCAAACCAATTTAGCCTAAAAATGCCCCATGCGCGCCGTTTTGCCTGTTTGTCCACCCAAATATCCAAAAAATTTAAAAAGACCATACTAGGATGATCCCTTTCCTCCCTAGCATGCTCAGGTCAATTTCGACCCACAGCACGCCCGATCCCTAGGCCCACCCCTAAAACCGAGGGCTATAGTACACCGATTTGGCCAAAAAATGCCCTGTTCGCGTCGTTTTGCCTATTTATCCACCTAAATGGCCACAAAAATTTAAATTGACCATATTGAGATGATCCCCAACCTTTCTGGCATACCACGATCAATTTTTGCCCCACAGCACACCCGGACCCTAGACCCACCACTGAAACCGTAGGCTATAGTAAACCGATTTGGCCCAAAAACACCTCGTTCGCGCAATTTTGCCCGTTTGTCCACCCAAATGGCCACAAAAATTTAAACTGATCACACTGGACGATCCCCAACCTCCCAGGCAAGCCCCGGTTGATTTTTGGCCCATAGCATGCCCGAACCCCGGGACCACCCCCGAAATCGTGGACAATAGCTCACCGATTTAGCCTAAAAATGCCTCGTTCGCGTTGTTTCGCCCGTTTGTCCACTCAAATGGCCACAAAAATTTCAACGGACCACTCTGGGATGATCCCCAACCTCCCTGGCATGCCCCGGTCAATTTTTGACCCACCGAACACCCGAAAACCGGGCCCACCCCCAAAACCAGCACACCGAATTGGCTCAAAAATGCCCCGTTCCGCCGTTTTGCCAGTTTGCCATCTAATTGGCGACAAAAACTTATATGGACCACACTGGAAAGATCCTCAACCTCCCTGAAATGCACCGATCGATTTTAGGCTCACAACATGCCTAGACCCCGGGCTCTCCCCTAAAACCATGGGCTATAGCACACCGATTTGGCCAAAAAATGCCCCGTTCGCGTTGTTTTGCCCGTTTGTCCACTCAAATGGCCACAAAAATTTAAACTGACCACACTAAAATGATCCCCAACCTCCCTGGCATGCCCTGGTCAATTTTTGGCCACAGCACGCCCAAACGCCAAGCCCACCCCCAAAACCGTGGGCTATAACACCCCAATTTAGCTCGAAAATGCCCCATTCGCGCCGTTTCTCCCATTCGTCAAACCAAATGGCCACAAAAATTTAAACGGACCAAACTGGGATGATCCCCAACCTCCCTGCCATGCCCCGATAAATTTTCGGCCCACAGCATGCCCGAAATCTGGGCCCACCTCCAAATCGTGGGCTACAACACACCGATTTGGCCCAAAAATGCCTCGTAAACACCGTTTCACCTGTTTGTTCACCCAAATGGCCACAAAAATTTAAATGGACTATACTGGCACGATCCCCAACCGCCCTAGCATGCCCCGATTAATTTTTGACAAACAACACGCCCGTACCTTGGGCCTACCCCCAAAACCGTGGGCTATAGCACACCAATTTGCCTCGAAATGCCCCGTTCGAGCCATTTCGCTCATTTGTCCACCCAAATAGCCACAAAAATTTAAACGGATCATACAGGGACGATACCCAACATACATGGCAATCCTCAGTCAATTTTTATCCCACAGCACGCCCGAACACCGGTCCCACCGTCGAAACCATGGGCTATAGCACACCAATTTGGCCCGAAAATGCTCCGTTCACGCTGCTTTGCCCGTTTGTCAACCCAAATGGCCTAGAAAATTTAAACGGACCATATTGGGATGATCCTCAACTTCTCTGGCATGCCCCGGTTGAGTTTTGGCCCACAACACGCCCGGACCTCGGGCCCACCCCCAAAACCGTGGGCTATAGCACACCGATTTGGACAAAAAATGCCCCGTTCGCGTTGTTTCGCCCATTTGTCCACTCAAATGGGCATAAAAAATTAAAAATACCATACTGGAATGATCTACGATCTCCCTGGCACGTCCTGGTCAATTTTTGACACACAGCATGCCCGGACTCCAAGCCCACCCCCAAAACCGTGGGCTATAGCACCCCAATTTTGCTAAAAAGTTCCTCGTTCGCACCGTTTTGAACGTTTGTCAACCCAAATAGTCACAAAAATTTAAACGTACCATACTAGGATGATCCCCAACCTCCCTGGTATGCCTCGGTCAATTTTTGGCCCACAACACGCCCGTTCCCTTGGCCCACCCTAAAACCGTGGGCTATAACACACCGATTTGGCTCGAAAATGCCCCGGTCATGCCATTTCGCTCGTTTGTCCTCCCAAATAGCCACAAAAATTTAAACGGACTATACTGGGATGTTCCCTAACATCCCTAGCATTCCTCGGTCAATTTTTGGCCCACAGAATGATTGGACCTCGGGCCCACCCTAAAAAACGTGGGCTATAGCACACCTATTTAGCCTGAAAATGCCTCGTTCGCGCGGTTTCGCCTGTTTGCCCACCCAAATGGCCACAAAAATTTAAACGGACCACACTGAGATGATCCCCAACCTCCTTGGCACACCCTGTTCAATTTTCGGCCCACAACATGCTCGGACCCCGAGCCCACCCCCAAAATCGTGGGCTATAGCATACTGATTTGGCCCGAAAATGGCCCTTTCGCATTGTTTTGCCCATTTGTCCACCTAAATAGCCACAAAATTTTAAATGGACCACACTGGGATGATCCCCAACCTCCCTAGCATGCCTCGGTCGATTTTTGACCGATAAAACGCCCGAACCCCTTGCCCACCCCCAAAACCGTGGGCTATGGCACACCAATTTAACCTGAAAATGCCCTGTTTTCGTCGTTTCACCCGTTTGTCCACCCAAATGGCCACGAAAATTTAAAAGGACCATACTAGGATGATCCCCAATGTCCCTGGTATGCCCCGGTTGATTTTCGGCCTACAGCACCCTCGAACCCCAAGCCCACCCCCAAAACCATGGGCTTTAGCACACCGATTTGGCCAGAAAATGCCCCGTTCGCGCTGTTTCGCCCGTTTATCCACCCAAATAGCCACGAAAATTTAAACGGAAAACAATGGGATGATCCCCAATTTCCTTGGCATGCCTCGGTCGATTTTCGGCCCGCAACATGACCGGACCCTGGACCACCCCCAAAGCCGTGGGCTATAGCCCAACGATTTTTCTTGAAAATGCCCCGTTTATGCCGTTTCACCCGTTTGTACACCCAAATATCCATGAAAATTTAAACGGACTATATTGGGACGTTCCCCAATATCCCTGGCATTCCTCAGTCAATTGTTGTCCCACAGAATGATTGGACCTCGGGCCCACCCTAAAAAACGTGGGCTATAGCACATCAATTTAACCCGAAAATGCCTCGTTCACGCGGTTTCGCCCGTTTGCCCACCCAAATGGCCACAAAAATTTAAACGGACCACACTGAGATGATCCCCAACCTCCTTGGCACACCCTGTTCAATTTTCGGCCCACAACACGCTCGGACCCCGAGCCCACCCCCAAAATCGTGGGCTATAGCATACTGATTTGGCCCGAAAATGGCCCTTTTGCATTGTTTTGCTCGTTTGTCCACCTAAATAGCCACAAAATTTTAAACGGACCACACTGGGATGATCCCCAACCTCCCTAGCACGCCCCAGTCGATTTTGACCGATATAACGCCCGAACCCCTGCCCCACCCCCAAAACCGTGGGCTATGGCACACCAATTTAGCCTGAAAATGCCCTGTTTTCATTGTTTCGCCCGTTTGTCCCCCCAAATGGCCACGAAAATTTAAACGGACCATACTAGGATGATCCTCAATGTCCCTGGTATGCCTCGGTCAATTTTTGGCCCACAGCACCCTCGAGCCCCTAGCCCACCCCCAAAATCGTGGGCTTTAGCACACCGATTTGGCTAGAAAATGCCCCGTTCGTGCTGTTTCGCCCGTTTATCCACTCAAATGGCCACGAAAATTTAAACGGACCACACTGGGATGATCCCCAATCTCCTTGGCACGCCTCGGTCAATTTTTGTCCTGCAACATGATCGGACCCTGGCCCACCCCTAAAGCCGTGGGCTATAGCCCAATGATTTTGCTTGAAAATGCCCCGTTTATGCCGTTTCGCCCGTTTGTCCACCCAAATATCCATGAAAAATTAAACGGACCATATTGGGATGATACCCAACCTCCCTAGTATGCCCTGGTCGCTTTTTATCCAACATCATGCCCGTACCACGGGCCCACTCCCAAAATCGAAGACTATAGCACACCAATTTAGCCCTAAAATACCCGTTCGCGCCGTTTTGCCCGTTTTTCCTCCCAAATGGCCATGAAAATTTAAACAAACTACACTGGGACGATCCCCAACCTCCCTGACATGCCTCGATCTATTTTTGGCCCATAGCACACTCGAACCTCGAGCCCACCCCCAAAATCGTGGGCTATAGCACACCTATTTTGCCTGAAAATTCACTATTCACGCCGTTTCACCAGTTTGTCCACCTAAATAGCCACGAAAGTTTAAACGGGCCACATTGGGATGATCCCCAACCTCCTTCACACGCCCCGATCAATTTTCAACCTACAGCACGCCCGGACCCCTGGTGCTCCCCCAAAACCGTGGTCTATAGCACACCGATTTGTCTAAAAATGCCCCTTTCGTGCCGTTTCGCCCGTTTGTCCACCTAAATAGCCACAAAAATTTAATCATACCACACTGGGAAGATCCCTAACCTCCGTGGCATGCCCCGATCGATTTTCATCCATCAGCATGCCCCGACCCCATGCCCATCCCCAAAACTGTGGGCTATAGCACACCGATTTAGCCCATAAATGCCCATTCTCGTTGTTTCGCCCGTTTGTCCATCCAAATGGCCACTAAAATTTAAAAGGACCATACTGGGATGATCCCCAACCTACCGGGCATACCCCGGTCGATTTTCAGCCCACAGCACTCTCAGACCCCGGGCCCACCCCCGAAACCATGGTCTATAGCACACCGATTTGGCCCAAATATGCTCCGTTCGTGCTGTTTTGCCTGTTTGTCAACTTAAATGGCTATGAAAATTTAAACGAACCACACTGAGATGATCCCCAACCTCCCTAAAATGCCCTGATCGATTTTTGACCCGCAGCACGCCCGGACCCCAGGCCCACCCCTAAACTAGTGGGCAATAGCACACCGATTTGGCCCAAAAATGTCCTGTTCGCGCCATTTCACCCGTTTGTCAACCCAAATGGCCACAAAAATTTAAACGGACCACACTATGATGATCCCCAACCTCCCTGGCACGCATCAGTCGATTTTTGGCCCACAGCACGCCCGTACCTCAGTCCCACCGATGAAGCCGTGGGCTATAGTACATCGATTTGTTCCGAAAATGCCCCGTTCACACTGTTTTGCCCATTTATCCACCCAAATGGCAATGAAAATTTAAACGGACCACACTGGGATGATTCCCAACCTCTCTATCTTGCCCCGATCGATTGTTAGCCCAAAGCACACACGGACCCCAGACCCACCCCCGAAACCATGGGCTATAGCACACTAATTTGGCCTAAAAATATCTCGTTCGCATTGTTTCGCCCGTTTGTCCACCCAAATTGCCATAAAAATTTAAACGGACCATATTGAAAAGATCCCCAACCTCCCTGGCATGCCCTGGCCAATTTTTGGCCCACAGTGCGCCCAGACTATGGGCCCATCGACGAAACCGTGGGCTATAGCACACCGATTTAGCCCGAAAATTCCCCATTAGCACTATTTCGCCCGTTTGTCCACCCAAATGGCCACAAAAATTTAAAAAGACCATACTGGGATGATCCCCAACCTCCCTGGCACGCCTTGGTTGATTTGCGGCCCATAACACGCTCTAACCCTGGGCCCACCCCAAAAATCGTGGGCTATAGCACACCGATTTAGCCCATAAATGCCCCGTTTGAGCCATTTTGCCCGTTTGTTCACCCAAATGGCCACGAAAATTTAAACAAACCACAATGGGACAATCCCCAACCTCACTGGCATGCCCGGTCAATTTTTGGCCCACAGCACACTCGAACCCCGGGCCCACCCCCAAAATCGTGGGCTACAGCACACCGATTTAAACCAAAAATGCCTTGTTCGCGCCGTTTCTCTCGTTTGTCCACCCAAATAGCCACAAAAATTTAAACGAACCAAACTAGGACTATTGCCAACCTTCTTGGCATGCCCTGGTCAATTTTGGGCCCGCAGAACGCCCGATCCCCGGGCCCACCCTGAAACCGTGGGCTATAGTACATCGATTTAGCTAGAAAATGTTCCGTTCGCACCGTTTCACCCGTTTGTCCACCCAAATAGCTACAAAAATTTAAATAGACCACACTGGGATGATCCATAATCTCCCAGGCACGCCTCAATTAATTTTCGGTGCACAGTACGCCAGGACCTCGGGCCCACCCCCAAAACCGTGGGTTATAGCACACCGATTTGGCTCGAAAATGCCCTGTTTACGCCGTTTTGCTCGTTTGTCCACCCAAATGGACACAAAAATTTAAACGAACCATACTGGGATGATCCCCAACCTCCTTATCATGCCCCGATTAATTTTTGGCCCACAGAATGCCCAAACCCACCCACCCCAAAACCGAGGGCTATAACACATCAATTTGGCCTAAAAACTCTGCGTTCGCACCATTTTCCACGTTTTCCCTCCTAAATGGCCACAAAAATTTAAACGGACCACACTGGGATGATCCTCAACCACTCTGTCATGCCCCATTCGATTTTTAACCCACTGCGCGCCTGGATCCCAGGCCCACCCCCAAAACTGTAGGCTATAACACACCGATTTTGCCCGAAAATACCCCATTCACGCCGTTTCGCCCATTTGTCCACCCAAATGGCCACAAAAATTTAAACGGACCATACTGGGACAATACCGAACCTTCTTGGTATGCCTTGGTCAATTTTTGATCCACAGCACGCCCGAAGATCGGCCGATCCCCGAAACCGTGGGCTATAGAACACCTATTTAGCCCGATAATTCCCCGTTCGCACCGTTTCACCCTTTTGTATACCTAAATGGCCACAAAAATTTCAACGAAACATACTGGGATGATGCCCAACCTCCCTGGCATGCCCCGGTCAATTTTCTGCCCATAACACGCCCGAAACCTGAGCCCACCCCCAAAACCGTAGGCTATAGCACACTGATTTGGCCCAAAAATGCCCCGTTCTCGCTGTTTTGCCCATTTGTCCACCCAAATTGCCATGAAAATATAAACGGACCACACTGGGATGATCCAAAACCTCCCTGGCATACCCCGGTCATTTTTTGGCCCACAACACATTCGAATCCCTTACCCACCCCCAAAACCGTGGGCTATAGCACACCGATTTTGCCCAAAAATGCCCCGTTCGCGTTGTTTTGCTCATTTGACCACCTAAGTGGCCACAAAAAATTAAATAAACCACACTGGGACAATCCCCAACCTCCCTGGCATGCCTCGGTCATTTTTTAGCACATAGAAAGCCCGAACCCCGGGCCCACCCCCAAAATTGTGGGCTATAGCACACCAATTTGGCCTAAAATGCCCCGTTCGCGTCGTTTCCCCCGTTTGTCCACCCAAATGGCCACAAAAAATTAAACGGACCATACTGGGATGATCGCCAACCTCCCTGGCATGCCCTGGTAATTTTTTAGCACACAACATGCCCGGACCCCAGGCCCATCCCCAAAACCGTGGGCTATAGCATACTAATTTGGCCCGAAAATGCCCCGTTCACGCCGATTCACCCATTTGTCTAGCCAAATGGCTACGAAAATTTAAATGGACCACACTAAGATTATGACCTACCTCTTTGGCATGCCTCGGTCTATTTTTGGCCCACAGTACGCCCGGACCTCAGGCCCACCCCCAAAATCGTGGGCTATAGCATACCAATTTGGCTGGAAAATGCCTCGTTCGAGCTGTTTCTCCTGTTTGTCCACCGAAACAGCCACGAAAATTTAAACGGACCACACTGGGATGATCCCCAACCTACCTGGCATGCCCCGATCAATTTTCAGCCCATTGCACGCCCGGACCCCATGCCCACTCCCAAAACCATGGGCTATAGCACACCGATTTGGCCTGAAAAGGCCCCATTCGCGTCGATTCGCCCGTTTGTCCACCCAAATGGCCACAAAAATTTAAACAGACCAAACTGGGATGATTCCAAACCTCCCTGTCATGCCCCAACGATTTTCTACCCACAACACGCCTTTAACCCGGTCCCACCCCCGAAACCACGGGCTATAGCACATCTATTTGCCTGAAAATGCACCATTCGCGCCGTTTTGCCTGTTTGTCCTCGCAAATGGCCACGAAAATTTAAACAGACCACATTGGGACAATCCCCAACATACCTAGCATGCCCCAGTTGATTTTTGGCCCACAGCACGCCCGTACCCCGATCCCACTTCCAAAAATGCCCCGTTCATGACATTTTGCCCGTTTGTGCACCCAAATGGCCATGAAAATTTAAACGAACCACACTGGTATGATCCCCAACCTCCCTGGCATGCCCTGATCTATTTTTGGCCCATAACACGCCCGAACCCCGAGCCCACCCCTAAATTGAGGTCTATCGCACACTGATTTGGCCCAAAAAAGCCTCATTCGCGCTGTTTCGCCCGTTTGTCTACCCAAATAGCCATGAAAATTTAAACGGAACACACAGGGATAATCCTTAACCTCCATGGCATGCTCCGGTCAATTTTTGACCCACCGCACACCCAAACCCCAGGCCCACCCTCGAAATTGTGGGCTATAGAACATCCATTTTGCCTGAAAATGCCCCATTCGCATCGTTTCTCCCGTTTGTCCACCCAAATGGCCACAAAAATTTAAACGGACCATCCCTGGCATATCCCGGTCGATTTTATACCCACAAAACGCCCGAACCCTGGGCCCACCTCTAAAATTGTATGCTATAGCACACTGATTTAGATTGAAAATTCCTCGTTTGCACCGTTTTGCCCGTTTGTCCACCCAAATGGCCACGAAAATTTAAACAGACCACACTGGGATGATCCCTAACTTTCCTGACATGTCCCAGTCGATTTCCGGTACATAGAACGCCCAGATCCAAGACCCACGCCCAAAACCATAGGCTATAGCACACCGATTCGGCCCGAAAAATGCCCTGTTCATACTGTTTCACCCGTTTATCCACCCAAATGGCCACGAAAATTTAAACGGACCTCACTTGGATGATCCCCAACCTCCCTGGAATGTCCTGATCATATTTTGACCCAAAGCACGCCCAAACCCCGAGCCTACCCCCAAAACCGTGGGCTATAGCACACCGATTTTTCCTGAAAATGCCCCATTCGTGCTGTTTCACCCGTTTGTCTACCAAAATTGCCACAAAAATTAAAATGGAACATACTGGGATGATCCCAACCTCCCTGGTACACCTCGATCGAATTTTGGTCCACAGCACGCCCGGACCCTGGGCCCACCCCTAAAATCATGGGCTATAACACACTCATTTGGTCCGAAAATGCCCCGTTCGCGCCGTTTCTCCTGTGTGTCTACCCAAATGGCCAAAATAATTTAAATGGACAATATAGGGATGATCCCCAACCTCCCTGGCATGCCCAGTCAATTTTTAGCTCACTGCGTGCCCGGATCCCGGGCCCATCCCCAAAACCGTGGGCTATAGCACACCGATTTAGCCCAAATATGCCCCGTTCGCGCCGTTTTGCCTGTTTGTCCACCCAAATGACAACAAATATTTAAAAAGACTATACTGGGACGATTCCCAACTTTCCTGGCATGCCTCGGTCAATTTTTAGCACACTAAACGCCCGGACCCTGGGCCCAACCCCAAAACTGTAGGCTATAACTCACCGATTTAGCCCAAAAATGCCCCGTTCATGCTATTTCACCCGTTTGTCCACCTAAATGGCCACAAAAATTTAAACGGACCATACTGGGATGATCCCCAACCTCCTTGGCATGCCTCAGCCGATTTTTGGCCCACAGCATGCCCGTAGTCCGGACCCACCCCCAAAACCGTGGGCTATACCACGCCGATTTGGTTTGAAAATGCCCAGTTCGTGCCGTTTCACTCATTTGTCCACCCAAATGGACACAAAAATTTAAACGGAGCATACTCGAAAAATAACCAACCTCCCTGGCACGCCCCAGCTGATATTTCGCCCATAGCACGCCCGGACCACGGGCCTACCCACAAAACCGTGCGCTATAGCACACCGATTTAGCACAAAAATTCCCCGTTCACGCCGTTTCTCCTGTTTGTCCACCCAAATTGTCACAAAAATTTAAACAAACCACATTGGGATGATCCCCAACCTCACTACTACACCCCGGTCGAATTTCAGTCCATTGCACGCCCGGACCTCGAGCCCACCCCCGAAACCATAGGCTATAGCACAACGATTTGGCCTGAAAATATCTCGTTCATGTCGTTTTGCCTGTTTGTCCACCCAAATGGCGACGAAAATTTAAATGGACAACACTGGATGATAACCAACCTCCTTGGCAAGCCCCGGTCGATTTTCGGTCCACAGCACGCCCGAACCCAAGGCCCACCCCCAAAACCGTGGGCTATAGCACACCGATTTAGCCCGAAAATGCCCCATTTGCGCCGTTTTGCCCGTTTGTCCACCTAATTGGCCATAAAAATTTAAATGGACCATACTGGGACAATCCCCAACTTCCCTGACAAGCCTCTGTCGATTTTCGGCAAACAGCACGCCCGGACCCCAGGCTCACCCCCGAAACCGTGGGCTATAGCACACCAATTTATCTTGAAGATGCCCCGTTCGCACCGTTTCGCCCGTTTGTCCACCCAATTGGCCATAAAAATTTAAACAAACTACACTGGGATGATCCCCAACCTCCCTGGCATGCCCTAGTCGATTTTCAGTCCATATTATGCTCGGACCCCGAGCCCACCACTGATACCGTTGGCTATAGCACACCGATTTGGCCCAAAAATGCCCTGTTTGTGCCATTTCGCCCGTTTGTCCACCCAAATGGCCACAAAAATTTAAACGGAACACACTGGGATGATTCTCGACCCCCTGGCATGCCCCGGATAATTTTAGGCCCACAACACACCCGGACCCCGGGACCACCCTCGAAATCGTGAGCTATATCACACCGATTTGACCCGAAAACCCATTCGCGCCGTTTCGCCCTTTTGTCCTCCCAAATAGCCACAAAAATTTAAACGGTCCACACTAGGATGATCCCCAACCTCCATGGCACGCCCCGATTGATTTTTAGCCAACATGGCACTCGGAAATGGGCCCACCCCGAAAATTATGAGCTATAGCACATCGATTTGTCTTGAAAATGCCCCGTACATGCCGTTTTGCCCGTTTGACCACCCAAAAGTCCATGAAAATTTAAACATACCATATTGGGATGATCCCCAACCTCCCTGGCATTCCCCGGTCTATTTTTAGCCCACATCACGCATTGACCCTGGGCCCACCCCTAAAACCGTGGGCTATATCACACCAATTTCACCCGAAAACCCATTCGCACTGTTTCACCCTTTTGTCCTCCCAAATAGCCACAAAAATTTAAACGGTCCACACTAGGACGATCCCCAACCTCCATGACACTCCCCGATTGATTTTCAGCCAACATCACGCCCGTACCGAGCCCACCCCCAAAACTGTAGGCTATAGCACACCGGTTTGGCCCAAAAATGCCCCGTTTGTGCTGTTTTACACGTTTGTCCTTTCAAATGGCCACAAAAATTTAAATAGAACAAACTGGCACATTCCCAAACCTCCCTGGCATGTCCCAAATTATTTTCAACCCACAGCACACCCGGACCCCGGGTCCACCCCCAAAATCGTGGGCTATAACACACCGATTTAGCCTAAAAATGCCCTGTTTGTGCCGTTTTGCCCGTTTGTCCACCGAAATGGCCACAAAAATTTAAATGGACCATACTGGGATGATCCCCAACCTCCCTGGTATGCCCTGGTTGAATTTTGGACAACACCAAGCCCAGAACCTGAGCCCACCCTCAAAACCGTGGGCTATAGCACACCGATTTAGCTCGAAGATGCCCTGTTCGCGCCGTTTCGCTTGTTAGTCCACCCAACTGGCCACGAAAATTTAAATTGACAACACTGGATGATCCCCAACCTATCTGGAATCCTCCGATCAATTTTTGGCCAACATCACGCTCGGAGCCCAGGCTCACCCCCGAAGCCATGGGCTATAGCACACCGATTTGGCCCAAAAACACCCCGTTCGCGCCGTTTCGCCCGTTTGTCCACCCAAATGGCCACAAAAATTTAAACAGACCACACTGGGATGATCCCCAACTTCCCTGGAAAGCCCTGATCAATTTTTGGCCCACGCCACGCCCAAACCCCAGGCCCACCTCTGAAATCGTGGACTAGCACACCGATTTGGTCAAAAAATGCCCCGTTCACGCCGTTTCGCCCGTTTATCCCCAACATCCCTGGCATGCCCTGGTCGATTTTCAGCCCACAGTATGCCCGAAACTCAAGCCCACCCCCAAAACCATGGTCTATAGCACATCGATTTGGCTCGAAAATGCCCTGTTCGAGCCATTTCGCCTGTTTGTCCACCCAAATGGACACGAAAATTTAAACGGACCACACTGGGATGATCCCAACCTCCCTGGCACACCCCGGTCAATATTTGGCCCACATAACCTCCGGACCCATCCATCACCCAAAACCGTGGGCTATAGCACACCAATTTGGCCTAAAAATACGTTCGCGCCATTTTGCATGTTTGCCCACCCAAATGGCCATGAAACTATAAACGGACCACAATAGGATGATCCCCAACTTCCTTGCCATGGCCCATTCAATTTTCATCCCACTTTATGCCCGGACCCTAGGCCCACCCCCAAAACTGTGGGCTATAGCACACCGATTTTACCCGAAAAAGCCATGTTCACGTCGTTTCGCCCGTTTGTCCACCCAAATAGCCACAAAAATTTAAAAGGACCACACTGGGATGATCCCCAACCTCCTTGGAATGCCTCGGTCGATTTTTGATCCACAGCACGTCCGAAGCCCCAGCCTACCCCCAAAACCGTAGGCTATAGAACACCTATTTAACCCTATAATTCCTCGTTCGCGTTGTTTTGCCCATTTGTCCACCCAAATGGCCACGAAAATTTCAAAGGAACATACTGGGATGATCCCCAAACTCCCTGGCATGCCCCGGTCAATTTTTTGCCCAAAGCATGCTCGGACCCCGGGCCACCCCCAAAACCGTGGGCATAGAACACTGATTTGGCCTGAAAATACCCCGTTCGCGCCATTTCGCCCGTTTGTCCACCCAAATTGCCACGAAAACTTAAACAGACCACACTGGGATGATCCCCAACCTCCTTGGCATGCCCCGGTCATTTTTCGGCCCACAACACATTCGAACCCCTTGCCCACCTCCAAAACCGTGGGTTATAGCACACCTATTTGGCCTGAAAATGCCCCATTTACGTCGTTTCGCCCGTTTGTCCACCCAAATGGCCACGGAAAATTAAATGAACCATGCTGGGACAATCCCCAACCTCCTTGGCATGCCCGGTCATTTTTTAGCACACAACACACCCAAACCCCGAGCCCACCCTCAAAACCGTGGGCTATAGCACACCGATTTGGCCCAAAAATGCCCCATTCGTGCCGTTTCGCCCGTTTGTCCCTCCAAATGGACACGAAAATTTAAATGGACCATACTGGGATGATTCCCAACCTCCCTGGAATGCCCTGGTTGATTTTTGGCCGACAACATGCACGGACCCCGATTCCACCCCCAAAACCTTGGGCTATAGCTCCCCAATTTGGCCCAAAAATGCCCCGTTCGCATCGTTTAGCCCGTTTGTTCACCCAAATGTCCACAAAAATTTAAATGTACCATACTGTGATGATCCCCAACCTCCCTGGTATGCCTCAGTCGATTAGCACGCTCGGACCCCAGGCCCACCCCTGAAACCGTAGGCTATAGCAAACCATTTTGGCCTAAAAATTCATAGTTCGCACCATTTCCCCTATTTATCCAGCTAAATGGCCACAAAAATTTAAACGAACCATACTGGGATGATCCCCAACCTCCCTGGCATGCCCCGATCGATTTGCGGCCCACGGCACGCCCGAACCCCTAGTCCACCCTAGAAACCGTGGGCTATAACACATCAATTTGTCTCAAAAATCCCAAACCTCCTTTGTACTCCTCGGTTGATTTTTTGCTCATAGAACGCCCGGACCCCGGGCTCACCCCCAAAATCGTGGGCCATAGTACACCGATTTGGCCCAAAAATGGACCGTTCGTGTTTTTACTCCCGTTTGTCCACCCAAAAGGCCACGAATATTTAAGAAAACCACACTAGGATGATCCCCAATGTCCCTGGCACTCCCCGGTCGATTTTTTGCCCACAACACGCCTGGACCCCGAGCCCACCCCCAAAAACTTGGGCTATAGCATATCGATTTAGCCCGAAAATGCCCCTTTTGCGCGGTTTCGCCCGTTTGTCCACCTAAATAGCCATGAAAATTTAAACGGACCACACTGGGATGATCCCCAACCTCCCTGGCATGCCCCGATTGATATATGGCTGGCAAAATGCCTGAAACCCAGGCCCACCCCCAAAACCGTGGGCTATAGCACACCAATTTGGCCCAAAAATGCCTCGTTCATGCTGATTTGCCCATTTGTCCAACCAAATGGCCATGAAAATTTAAACGGACTACATTGGGATGATACCCTACATCTCTAGCATGACCCGGTCGATTTTTTGCACACAGTACGCTCGGACCCCGGGCCCTGCCCTTAAATCGTGGGCTATAGCACACCATTTATCATGAAAATGCCTTATTTGAGCTGTTTCACCCGTTTGTCCACCGAAATAGCCACGAAAATTGAAATGGACCACACTGGGATGATCCCCAACCTACCTGGCATGCCCCGGTCGATTTTTGGCCCACAACACGCCCGGACCCCAGGTCCACCCCCAAAACCATGGGCTAAAGCACACCTATTTAGCCTAAAAATGCCATGTTCGCGCCGATTCGCCCGTTTGTCCACCCAAATGGCCACAAAAATTTAAACAAAACACACTGGGATGATCCCCAACCTCCCTGGCATGCCCCGGTCAATTTTCTACCCACAACACGCCTGGACCCCGGGCCTATCCCCGAAACCATGGGCTATAACACACCGATTTGGCCCTAAACTGCCCCGTTCGCACCGTTTTTCCTGTTAGTCCACCCAAATGGCCAAGAAAATTTAAACAGACCATGCTGAGATGATCTCTAACCTCCCTGGCACGCGCCGATCGATTTTCGGCCCACAGCATGCTTGGACCCTGGTACCATCCCCAAAACCGTGGGCTATAACACACCGATTTAGTTCAAAAATGCCCTTTTTGTGTCATTTCACCCATTTGTCCATCTAAATGGCCTCGAAAATTTAAACGGACCATTCTGGGATGATCTCCAACCCCTCTGGTACGCCCCGATCAATTTTTTGTCCCACAGCACGCCCGAACCCCGGGCCCACCCTAAAAAATGTGGGTTATAGCACACCGATTTAGACCAAAAATGCCCTATTCACGTCGTTTCATCTGTTTGTCCACCCTAATGACACAAAAATTTAAACGACCCATACTGGGACGATCCCAAACCTCCCTGGAATGCCCAAGTCGATTTTTGTCCCACAGCATGCCCGGACCCCTGGCCCACCCCCAAAACTGTCGGCTATAACACACCGATTTGGCCTAAAAATGTTCCATTCATTCTGTTTCGCCTGTTTGTCCACCCAAATGTCCACGAATATTTAAACAGACCACACTGGGATGATCATCAACCCCCTGGCACGCCCCGGTCGATTTTTGACCCACAACATGCCCGAACATCAGGTCCACCCCTAAAATCGTGGGCTATAGCACACTGATTTTGCTCGAAAATACCCCATTTGCATCGTTTCATCCGTTCGTCCACCCTAATGCCACAAAAATTAAAACAGACCATACTAGGATGATCCCCAACTTTCCTGGCATGCCGCGGTCAATTTTTGGCCCACAACACGCTCGGACCCCGATCCCACCCCCAAAACCGTAGGCTATAGCACATCAATTTAGCCCAAAAATGCCCCTTTCACGCCGTTTTGCCCATTTGTTCACCAGAATAGCCACAAAAATTTAAACGGACTACACTGCTATGATCGCCAACCTCCCTGGCATGCCCCGGTCGATTTTCGTCCCACAGCACGTTCGTACCCCGGGCCCATCCATGAAATCGTGGACTATAGCACACCGATTTGGCCTGAAAATGCCCCGTTCGCGTTGTATCGCCCGTTTGTCCACTAAATGGCCACAAAAATTTAAACGGATTCCCAATCTCCTTGGCACGCCCCGATCAATTTTTGGCCCACAGCACGTCGAGACCCCGAGTCCACCCCCAAAACCATGGGCTAAGCACGCCGATTTGGCCAAAAAATGCCTCGTTCGCATTTTTCACCCGTTTGTCCACCCAAATAGACACAAAAATTTAAACGGACCACACTAGGACGATCCCCAACCTCCCTGGCATGCCCCGAATGATTTTCGGCCCACAACACGCCCGGACCTCAAGCCCACCCCAAAAATCGTGTGCTATAGCACACCAATTTTTCCCGAAAATGTCCCGTCCTCTTCGTTTCATCCGTTTGTCCACCCAAATGGCCACGAAAATTTAAATGGACCATACTGGGATGATCCCCAACCTCCTTATCATGCACCGGTTGATTTTCGACCCACAACACTGATGTTGGGCGTATTTATATGTCTAAGCACCATAGCTTACCCATGTTTTGTCTGAGTTTTGAGGATAAAATACATAATTCCTGCACTTTTAGTCTACTTTCAATTAAGTGAGCTGACCTATGTGATTAGCATGATTTTCAGGTACTAATACGGAAGATTTCAGCACTTTGGGGACCTGTGGACAGCAAAGGAAAACTTCACATAAAAGGGAAGGCAACTTTTGGACTAAATGTGATGCATGGGAACTTTTTCCCGGGCAAACTCAACATTTTTAAATAGTTAAGGATGCAGTAGCAACTTAGTAGAGAAGGTTGTTATTAAAAACCTTATTGCTGAATTTTCAGCCATTATTCACATTATTCACATAATTCAGATTCGGTAATATTTTTGGAGAGCAAAAAATGGCTTAGCTTGAGCAACGGAGAGAGAGAAACACGTTCCTCTCTTATTGTCGCTAGTCATCTCCATCACCAAGATTGTTCTAAGTTTCGGTATGATGATTATGTCTATTTTGATTTCTGTTGTATTCATGAGTAGCTAAACTTATCTGTTAGGGTTATGGAAACCTTGTAGTATACTCTCTATTGCTATGGGTTTGTGAATTTATGATGTGTAATGCACTTATATCATTACTCTCTTCATTATAATTGAATTCTCGTGGTTGAAAACATAGGGAATACGCTATTATAGCAATAACTTGTTCGATAGAAAAGTTGTTGTTTGAAAAAGAGAGTGTGACAAGAAATTAGGGTTTCCAACCTCTAGTTTACACGTTAATGCCCTAGCAGGATTAACTACTTGGAGAGTTCGTATAAGTTGTTGTACACTTTAGGTTCGAGACAACTAAGGTGAATAAATCCTTGATAGTTGAAAAACACTTGGATTTAGAATTAGAATACGTCTCTCTATAAGTGCATGCATGTATAAAATTCGTATTACCCATAGTTAATATAGAATTAGAAGCTACAAGGTGGACATAACCCTAACTTATCATCCTCTGTGATCAAATCTTATTAATTATATCATCTCATTCGTTACACTAATAGTATTATTGTGCACTTAAACCAAAATTCCCCTTATCTTGGAATCTTCGACCAACAGTCTAATAATAATTGCAATACTTAGTGATCATAGTATTAACTGTGGGATTCGACACCCAACCCAGTTGGGTTCTATATTTGACAGCGACTGCTTACACTTTCTAACGAGAGTTGTAATTTGGGCGTATCAAATTTTAGCGCCGTTGCCGGGGAATACGGTTGACAACTAAGTTTGTGATAGTTAATAGACCATTTGGTCAAAGATTCTCAAATTTTACTTTTTGTTTGTTGTTTTTGTTCTGTTTAGGTTTAGTGGAGTGCATGCCAAATACACGAAGTTCTGGTCAGTCCTTATTACCTATAAATCCTGAACCACATCTTATTGGCATAATGGATGCACAACGAAACCTTGAAAGGATGGCTACTCAACAGGAGCAGTCTAGATTAGCTGCATTGACAGTTGCGCAAGTACATCAACAGAATGCTGATAACCCAGGTCGGGCAACAAATCTTGATGATGAGGACCTCGGTGATGATGAGTTATTAAATCCAAGGCGTGCAGATGATGTGGCTGCACCTGTGAACAGGAATGTCAATAGAGATCATCAAGATAGAATGAGACCTGAACGCCGAGCTATACAGGTTCTTTTTGATGATGATGATGACGATTTGGATGGGGCTGGTGCCATAGGGGCTATTATTCCTCCGCCCTTAGCACCCGGAGCCAAGTTCAATATCACTAGCACCATGATCCAACTATTGCAACTCAAGTGGTTATTTGGTGGACTTGCAGGCGACGATCCAAATATGCATCTGATTAATTTTATCTCAACATGCAAGTCGTTTGACAATCCAGGAGTTGGACAGAATGCGATCCGACTGCGCTTATTTCCATTATCTCTATCTGGAGAGGCAACTCTATGGTTAAACGGGCTAACTCCTGACTCTATTACCAATTGGAGACAACTGAAAGACGCTTTCCTAGAAAGATTCTTTCCGCCATCCAAGAGAGCACAATTAAGAGATGAGATAAGCAATTTTTGACAGCTTCCAACTGAAGCTCTCCACAAAACATGGGAGAGGTTCAAGAAGAAGCTTATGCGATGCCCAAATCATCAGATGACAAATATCCACTTGATGGAAATATTATATAGGGCTTTGAACTCAGTGACTAAGCCAGTGGTTGATAATGCTGCGGGTGGGTCATTCATGGACCTTACTTTTATTGAGGCATATGATATGCTCGATCGTATGACAAAGCAGAGTAGAGCTTGGCATACCAGGGATTCTGAGGTAGCAAGCTCTACTGTATCTATTGGCATGACGGCAGAACAGAGGCGAAGAGAAGAGGAACGTGACCAGGATATGGCTCACATTAAAATGCAGATGGACCTTCTTACCAAGCATTTATTATCAGGGAAGACAGAAAAGGTCAAACCTATTGTATCACAGGGAAGAGATGACTCTGATTCTGAGGAGGAAGCTAATTACTTGAATAATCAGGGGGGTTTTCGAGGCAATGTCCAAGGAAACCAAGGTCGGAACTATTATGAAAAATCCGGATACAAGGACCGAGACCAAGGGAGTTGGAAGAATAAGACTGACAGGAGTGGTTTGTATGTTCCTCCTGGAAATCGTGAAGCTGTTGCATCTGGCTCTGGGAAGATGTCCATGGAGGACATAATGGCGAAGCTATTGAAAGGAATGGAGGCAACCAACACGGGAGTAACTGAGGTAAAAAATGATTTGTCCTCAATAAATCAATTGGTTGACTCACATTCCACTACAATAAAACAGCTGGAACAACAAATGAGTCAACTATCAGCGGCATTCAATCAAAGAAAAACTGGCACTTTACCTAGTGACACTGTGCAAAATCTAAGGAATGATGGATCATGTTTGGCTATTACTACCAGGAGTGGTAAGGTGTTGGAAAATCCATCCAAAGGCAAGCCGGTGGTTGATAATATAGAAGAGAATGTTATTGAAGCAGATTGTGATGATTCTGTAGAAGCTGAAAATCAGAATGAGAACGTTCATGATACTACACCTAGATGTCAGCAGTCTAAAAAGATTGATAATGGGAAGCAAAATAAAAAGGAAGTGGTGGAGAAAACTCTTCCAAATCCACCACCACCTTTTCCTCAGAGAATGAAGAAGAAGGCTGATGACACCAGGTTCAGTAAATTCATGACCATGTTGAAGCAGCTGACTATTAATGTGCCTTTGGTGGAGGCACTGGAGCAGATTCCAGGGTACGCCAAATTCATGAAGGACCTTTTGAAAAAGAAAAGGGCAACAAGCTATGAACTGGTAGATAGTTTTCATCATTGCAGTGCAATTACCATGAGGTTTTTAGTACAGAAGAAGGCAGATCCGGGTACTTTCACTATTCCTTGCACGGTTGGATCTTTGGATTTTGCTAAGGTGTTGTGCGATTTGGGGGCTAGCATTAATTTGATGCCACTAGCCATTTATAGACAGTTGGGGTTGGGCGATCCTACACCAACCAACATGCGGCTCGTAATGGCAGATAGGTCGGTAAAACGACCTGTTGGTATCTTATATGATGTACTAGTGAAGGTTTCTACCTTCATTTTTCCTGCAGACTTTGTTATTTTGGATTGTGAGGTGGATTCTAAAGTTCCCATTATCTTGGGTCATCCTTTCCTCACAACAGGAAGTGTGCTTATTGATTTATGAGCAAATGAGCTTTTATTTCGGATGAATGACGAAGTGGTACGTTTTGATGTATGCAAATCAATGAAGCAACCCAAAGATATGAATGTGTTCTCTGTAGCTGATGTTTATTATGAGGATGAGAAGGAATTATCTTCAGAGAAACAGCTTACTGTTGAGCCATTGGATGCTGTGCTTTTGAACTTTGAGCGTGAGGATGTTGAAGAGTACGAAGAAACTATCTGTGCTCTGAGAGGAATGAGTTCATATTCATATGCCCCTAAGAAGCTGGACCTTGACCTTAAGTATCAACCTTCACCACCAGCGAAGCCATCCATTGAAGAGCCACCAGTGCTAGAGTTGAAAGAGCTACCCAGTCATCTAAAGTATGCATTCTTGGGAAGTGGAAATACACTGCCGGTTATAGTTGCTGCTGATTTAGGTGAACAACAAGTAGAGGCTCTCATCTCTATTCTGAAGAGGTACAAGAGAGCCATTGGTTGGACTATTGCTGATATAATTGGTATCCCTCCTGGGATATGTATGCACAAGATTCAGCTCGAGGAAGATTGCATGCCCACTATTGAGCATCAATGTCATCTGAATCCACCTATGCAAGAGGTGGTGAAGAAATAAATCATAAAGTAGTTAGATGCAGGGGTGGTGTATCCAATCTCAGACAGTAAATGGGTGAGTCCGGTACAATGTGTGCCCAAGAAAGGGGGCATGACAGTAATCGCAAATGAAAAGAATGAGCTAATACCACTCAGACCTGTCACAGGGTGGAGAGTGTGCATGGATTACCGGAAGCTGAATTCGTGGACGTTAAAGGATCACTTCTCAATGCCATTCATGGATCAAATGCTTGATCGATTAGCAGGGAAGGGATGGTTCTGTTTCTTAGATGGTTATTTCGGATATTATCAGATTTTCATTGCTCCTGAAGATCAGGAGAAGACCACTTTTACATGCCCATATGGTACTTTTGCATTCAAACGAATGTCATTTGGGCTATGTAATGCACCTGCCACTTTTCAGCGGTGTATGATGTCCATTTTCTCTGATTTGGTTGAAGACACCTTGGAGGTGTTTATGGATGACTTTTCGGTTGTAGGTGAGTCATTTGAATCATGCTTGGCAAATCTGAGTATGGCTTTGCAGAGATATGTTGAATTTAATTTGGTGTTAAATTGGGAGAAGTGTCATTTTATGGTTAAGGAAGACATCGTTCTTGGGCATAAAGTCTCTGAAAAGGGAATTGAGGTTGATCGAGCCAAGATTGAAGTTATCGAGAGTCTACAACCTCCAATTTCTGTAAAGGGGGTTCATAGTTTTCTCGGTCATGTAGGTTTTTATCGGAGGTTTATTAAAGACTTCTCCAAGATTGCTAGCCCATTATGCAAACTTTTGGATAAGGAGGCAATGTTTTACTTTGGTGAAGATTGCTTGAAGGCATTTGAATGCCTCAAAGAAAAGCTAGTTGAAGCTCCTATTATTGTAACACCCGATTGGTCTCTACCTTTTGAAGTTATGTGTGATGCAAGCGGGGTAGCCTTGGGTGCTGTACTTGGTCAGAAAAGAGAAAGGCTATTTCACCCAATCTACTATGCGAGCAAGGCCTTGAATGGAGCACAGAAGAACTATACCATCACTGAACAAGAGCTTCTACCAGTTGTTTATGCTTTCGAATAGTTCCGTGCTTACTTGTTGGGAACCAAAGTAGTGGTTCATACAGATCATGTGGCTCTAAGATATCTAATGGCAAAGAAGGATGCTAAGCCAAGGCTAATTAGGTGGGTGTTACTGCTTCAAGAATTCGATTTCGAGGTAAAGGATAGAAAAGGTTGCGAAAACCAAGTAGCTGATCATCTATCTAGACTTGAGAGTGAGCACATAGTGCAAACCGACCTTGATATTGATGATGCATTCCCCGAAGAAGAGATTCTAGCAACTATGGTGGAAGACTTACCGTGGTATGCAGACTTTTCTAACTACGTGGTAAGTGAAGTAATTCCTGAGCATCTCTCCTTTCATCAAAAGAAAAAATTCATGCATGATGTGAAACATTACTTCTGGGATGAGCCTTATCTTTTTCGATGATGTGCTGATGGTATTATTAGGCGATGCATCCCAGATGAGGAGGTGCCTAGCATACTGGAAGCAAGTCATGCTTCCCAAGTTGGGGGTCACCATGCAGGTGATCGGACGGCCAGGAAAGTACTGCAAAGTGGCTACTATTGGCCTTCATTATTCAAGGATGCCTGCGATTTCGTAAGAAGATGTGATCAGTGTCAGAGGCAAGGCTCTATCTCAAAGCACCATGAGATGCCCATGTCTAAAATGCTTGAAGTAGAGTTATTCGATGTCTGGGGTATTGATTTCATGGGCCCATTTGTGAGTTCGTTTAGGATGAAATATATCCTAGTTGCTGTGGACTATGTATCCAAATGGGTCGAAGCAGTCGCTCTAGCTGATAATGAAGGTAAGAGTGTCGTAGCGTTCTTAAAGAGAAATATCTTCTCTCGTTTTGGGGTACCTCGTACCATCATAAGCGATGGAGGATCACATTTTTGCAACAAGCTGTTCAGAGCCGTATTGGTAAAGTATGGGGTTAAGCAACATAAGGTAGCTACACCGTACCACCCACAAACTAGTGGGCAGGTAGAGGTTTCAAATCGGGAGATCAAGCTGATCCTTGCTAAGACTGTGAATGCCAGCAGGAAAGATTGGTCCAGAAAGTTGGACGATGCCTTATGGGCATATAGGACCGCATTTAAAACACCAATTGGAATGTCACCATACCAACTAGTTTATGGAAAGGCTTTTCACTTGCCAATTGAGCTAGAACATAAAGCAATGTGGGCACTGAAGCAGCTTAACCTGAATTGGGATGATGCGATTAATATGAGATTGGGAAAGCTGAATGAGATGGATGAATTCTATCTAAATGCATACGAAAGAGCAGATCTCTACAAGGAAAGGATGAAAAAGTACCATGATCGGAGGATTATCCAATGAAATTTCAAAAGGGAGATTTGGTACTTCTTTTCAACTCCAGACTGAAGCTGTTTCCAGGTAAGTTGAAATCTAAATGGTCTGGTCCATTCAGAATCAGCCAAGTTTACTCATCTGGAGTAGTGGAGTTAGAAAACAATGATGGTGGTGTCTTTAAGGTGAATGGCCAAAGAGTGAAGCTATATATCGGTCCAACCGATTCGATAAAATGTATAGCCACCATATATCTCGAGGAAGTCTGAGTACTCGAGATAACTATGTCGTGCCGCGACAATAAATCAAGCGCTACATGGGAGGCAACCCATCATTTTAATCATTTTTGTTTCACTAGGAGTTTGTTTTTGATAAATAAAAATGCAAAAAGAAGAGTCGAGCCACGACCAAAACTAAGGCGCTTGGTGGGAGGCAACCCATCCTTCTAATCATTTTTGTTGTTTTTGATTAAGTGTAGGTGCAAGACGTACAAAGGAGGATATTAGTCCAAAATTTTTATTTGAAAGTGAGCCATGCCAATGGTAGTAAGTCTAGGAATGATGGAGCAAAGGACATAGGCTAGGCGTCGCCTATGCCAACATAGGCAATAGGCTAGGCGCCGCCTATGCCAACATAGGCAATGGGCAAGGCGCCGCCTACGCCATTGCCTATGCTCACTGCCTCACATAGGCGATGGGAAAGGCGCCGCCTATGCCAACATAGGCAATAGGCTAGGCGCCGCCTATTCCAATATAGGAAATGGGCAAGGCTCCGCCTATGCCATTGCCTATGCTCACTGCCTCACATAGGCGATGGGAAAGGCGCCGCCTATGACAACATAGGCAATGCTATAGGCGCCGCCTACTTATGCCTTTTTGCCTACTAACCCATTTGTAAATGGATCAAACCGACCCATGGCTCATCCTTTAAATAGACCCTCTACCTTTGAACACCACTCAATTGTTTGTTGAACCTAGGCGCCGCCCAATCTCCCTTATCCTCTCCAAGTTTTCCTCTTTTCTCATCTAATCTTGTGAACTCACCTTCTCGATCCATCATCAAGTAAGTTTCTCTTTTATATTCCGTAGTTGTTGCAGTGCTACGCTTATAATGGTTAATTAGATTTTGAAGTAGTGCTTGGTGATGAGAATATGGTTGGTTTGTTATGATGCGTCTCATTGAGTGAAAGGATTCTTGTGGGTATTCTTGACTTTACTTCGGCATGTATTGTTTGGTATTCACTGTCATAATTTTTTTTTATGGAGTTGAAATTTTGAAGTTAATGCATAATTTTGAGAGTTGTAAGCTTGAATGTTCGAATGACTCGTTCATCGATGTAATGACCATGATTGACCACAAGCATAAGATGGTGTGATTATTTCTATGCTATAGCATGATAAGATTTCTATGTGGTAGTCTTGTTCAAAGATTGCATTGCTCCAATGAAATAAATTTGAAAATGATAGTCAAGATTACATAACCATTGTGTGCTGCTTCTCTATATCAAACTGAGAAATTTTTATGTAAAGTGAAGGGTTGAAAGTGTGATTGCGCTATTAATGTTATTGGAACATACCACCTAAATGTATGTCGATGAAGTCTGAGTAATCGACATCACTCACTCAATTAGTTTGTGCAAAAAAATTAAGTGTGGGGTGGTGCCATCACTATTTTCTTTTTCGATTATAGTAAATCTTCCAAAATGAAACTAACATGACTCTATTGTGATCTCAGGTAACATGGCTCCGACAGGACGACAGGGAAAGGAGAAAGCATCCACCTCACAAAAAGGTCAGAAAAGGTCAAGAAAAGACCAGGCTGATTCCTCCTCTCTTCAAGTGCCTCGACGCACTTTTGGGATCAAGTGGGTTCTGGAGGAGGAAGGGAAAGAATGGTATAGGAACAATAAAGTGAAGAAATATGTTCATGTGGATTTGATGCAGAAGGAAAGTTTAGCAAAGAGAGACCCCCACATTTTGGCTAAAATCATGGCACTAAATCTTGACTTTATCTTTCGAGATATGGGGGAATGCAATCTTGATTTGACTCAAGAATTTTATGCCAACTGGTCCCCAAGGACTACCGGAAGTGAAGTAAAGATTCGGGGCTAAGTCTTGCAATTGAACGTTGATTTCTTCAACTCTTTCCTGGGTACTCCAAGTGTGGATCAATCACCACTCAAGGAGCTTTACCACGGACCTCCCTACAAAACCATCAGACATACGTTGTGTGGATCAAGGTCCATGACCCGGTGGACTCGTCAAAAAGATAATGGGCGTCACAATACTTACCCATATGCTTCTTTGAACAGAGAAGCTCGCATATGGTTAAGAATAGTCAATTCTTGCTTGATTCCTGGGACACAATACACTAATATTACGCGTGATCGAGTCTGCTTGGTATATGCTCTAATGACGAATGTTCCCATCAACATTGGTGCGGTTATACGATCGTCAATGCGAAAAGCAAGGCTGCACAAAAGGTCCCATTTCAGTTTCGGCAAATTTTTGACTGCAATCTTAAGGAAAGAGCACATTGAGGAGGATCCAGTAGACCATAAGTTGCCACATAACCCGAAGAAGGTAGACCTCATGAAAATCAAAGAGTCAGAAACTGGTCAAGGCATCACCCTTACCACTGCTGAGAGACAAGCTCGAGATGAAAGTTTTTTTCGCCATCTGTATGGCATGACTAGGTTTACCATGATGAATGGGGGTCGTGTGCCGACTGATGCAGAGCTTCGGCAGTTGGACTATGACTACCCGCTTAATGAGCATGCTTGGGCCATGTGTGGAGTGGGGGTAAATTTTGAGGAACCTCTAGATGATGATGTGCCGACAGACGATGATCACCGACTGCTAGACTCTAATGTGGAGGACAAATCTGATGATGACGACTCTGATGATGATTCTGACGCAGGGGGTATGACCCCGGATATAGAGGAGGAGTCTGACTGATCAGGTTTTGCTTATTTATTTACACTGAGGGCAGTGTGTTCCGTCTAAGTGTGGGGTGCGGGTATATGTCTGTTGTATTGTGTACTTCTTGCCTACATCTATTCTTAGTTGTTTGATTTAGTCGTAGTTAGTTAGTTGTAATTAGTCAGAAAGTGCATGAAATTGTTTTGATAGACAGCATGGCATTATAACAAGAGTTTGTGCTGAATCACTACTATTGAATCATTTAGGCTCTAAGTTGTGACTCACTGTGTGATAATTGTTTGTGGTTTAATTCATTCATCTGTTGGGTCAAGAATCTGTATTGCTCCCAATTAAGTTGACCATGTGCCATGTGTGTGTAAGGTTATTGTATATTCTTTGTTGCGACTGATGCTAGAACTTGCCTAGTGTGTGTGTGAAGCAAAATAAAGATTGTGAGTTTAGGAGATGATTTAGGCATTTCTTTGGCAGCCCTGATTTTGTTTATCTTCTTTTTACCTACCTTTGTACATTGTCCTAGTGAACACCCTTTGAGCCTTTAGCTATTTTCTTTGGCAGCCTCATATGTAGCCTAATCCATTTTTTTAAGACCATAATTTGATCCAAAAGCTCTTAAGCACTTTAAATTGTAGAATCAAGTTGAGTAAAGAGTGTGGCGAAATAAAATGAAAATGGTGAAAGTGATGCCCTAAATTTTAGTTATTGATACATGAAAATATGTGATCGAGGGTGGATATCATAGGGATGCTAAATAAAATAATAAAAATAAAAATAAAAAATTAATAATAATAATAAAAAGAGAGTTGTATATTCTCATCATTGTGTTCTGATTGAATAACAAAATGGGTGAAAGGGGGTTGGTGGATGAAAGGAAGATAGAGTGGTTATTAAAAGTTAGTGTAAATGGCATAATGTAGTGTATTAAAGCGCTTAGGGAACGTAGTCACCATTTCTGGCCAAAATAGTCCTACCTGTCCCTTAGCCTACATTACAACCCGTAAAGACCTATTTGATCCTAACCTTAGCATTCTGATATTAGTGGAGCATTACACTAAGGGCAAGCATATGGTCATCAGTTGTAATCTAAGAATTCTTTGTGAGAGTGAGAGCAAGCAAAGTCTTATACCCATGTTTCTGAAAAATGTAAAACTATGAGTGATTATGGGTAACATTTTGTGTGAGTGCACATGGTTGATGATTGTTGGGTAGTTTTATATGATTTTTTTTGGCTTAACTTGTGTATACGAATCAACCATCCTAATGAGTCTATGTTGGAGGGTGAGTTGTTTCTAGTAATGATCAAGAAATCTACTCTTTGTTAATAATTGCAGTGTATGTCTTGTTGGAAATTTTGTGTTGCTCTTGTAAATTCTAGTTAGGTGTTTGCATGGATGTAATATTTTGTTCGAGGACAAACAAAGCTTTAAGTGTGGGGTGGTGATGTTGGGCGTATTTATATGTCTAAGCACCATAACTTACCCATGTTTTGTCTGAGTTTTGAGGATAAAATACATAATTCCTGCACTTTTAGTCTACTTTCAATTAAGTGAGCTGACCTATGTGATTAGCATGATTTTCAGGTACTAATGCAGAAGATTTCAGCACTTTGGGGACCTGTGGACAGCAAAGGAAAACTTCACATAAAAGGGAAGGCAACTTTTGGACTAAATGTGATGCATGGGAACTTTTTCCCGGGCAAACTCAACATTTTTAAATAGTTAAGGATGCAGTAGCAACTTAGTAGAGAAGGTTGTTATTAAAAACCTTATTGCTGAATTTTCAGCCATTATTCACATTATTCACATAATTCAGATTAGGTAATATTTTTGGAGAGCAGAAAACGGCTTAGCTTGAGCAACGGAGAGAGAGAAACACATTCCTCTCTTATTGTCGCTAGTCATCTCCATCGCCGAGATTGTTCTAAGTTTTGGTATGATGATTATGTCTATTTTGATTTCCGTTGTATTCATGAGTAGCTAAACTTATCTGTTAGGGTTATGGAAACCTTGTAGTATACTCTCTATTGCTATGGGTTTGTGAATTTATGATGTGTAATGCACTTATATCATTATAATTGAATTCTCGTGGTTGCAAACATAGGGAATACGCCATTATAGCAATAACTTGTTCGATAGAAAAGTTGTTGTTTGGAAAAGAGAGTGTGACAAGAAATTAGGGTTTCCAACCTCTAGTTTACACGTTAATGCCCTAGCAGGATTAACTACTTGGAGAGTTCGTGTAAGTTGTTGTAGACTTTAGGTTCGAGAGAACTAAGGTGAATAAATCCTTGATGGTTGAAAAACACTTGGATTTAGAATTAGAATACATCTCTCTATAAGTGCATGCATGTATAAAATTCGTATTACCCATAGTTAATATAGAAGTAGAAGCTACAAGGTGGACATAACCCTAACTTATCATCCTCCGTGATCAAATTTTATTACTTATATCGTCTCATTCATTACACTAATAGTATTATTGTGCACTTAAACCAAAACCCCCCTTATCTTGGAATCTTCGACCAACAGTCTAATAATAATTGCAATACTTAGTGATTATAGTATTCCCTGTGGGATTCGACACCCAACCCAGTTGGGTTCTATATTTGACAGCGACCACTTACACTTTCTAACGAGAGTTGTAATTTGGGCGTATCAAGCACCCTCGGACCCCGGGCCCACCCCCAAAACTGTTGGCCTGAAAATACTTCATTCTTTCTTTTCCGCCCGTTTGTCCACCCAAATGGTCACGATAATTTAAATGGACCATACTGGAATGATCCCCAACCTCCCTGGCACGCCCTGATCAATTTTCGACCCACAACATGCTCGAACCTCAGGCCCACCCCCAAAACCGTGGGCTATAGCACACTGATTTTTCTCGAAAAAGCCCCATTCGCGCAGTTTCATCCGTTTGTCTACCCTAATGCCACAAAAATTTAAACGGGCTAAACTGGGACGATCCCAACCTTCCTTTCATGCTACGGTTGATTTTTGGCCCACAATACGCTCGGAGCTCGAGCCCACCCCCAAAACCGTAGGCTATAGCACATTGATTTAGCCCAATAATGCCCCCTTCACGCCGTCTTTCCTGTTTATCCACCAGAATGGCCACGAAAATTTAAACAGACTACACTGCTACAATCGTCAACCTCCCTGGCATGCCCTGGTCGATTTTTGGCCCATAGCACGCTCGAACCCCGGGTCCACCTATGAAATCGTGGACTATAGCACACCAATTTGGCCTGAAAATGCTCCGTTCACGCTGTATCGCCCGTTTGTCCACCAAATGGCCACAAAAATTTAAACAAGCCATATCGGGATGATTCCCAACCTCCTTGGCATACCCCGATCAATTTTTGTCCCACAGCACGCCCAGACCCCGAGCCCACCCCCTAAACTGTGGGCTATAGCACACCAATTTGGCATAAAAATGCCTTGTTCGTGCTGTTTTGCCCTCTTGTCCACCCAAATAGCCACGAAAATTTAAACGAACCACACTGGGATGATCCCCAACCTCTCTGGCATGACTCAGTCGATTTTCAGCCCACAGCACACCCGGACCCCAGGCCCACCCCCGAAACCGTATGCTATAACACACCGATTTATCTAGAAAATATCTCGTCCTCATCGTTTCGCCTGTTTTTCCACCCAAATGGCCACGAAAATTTAAATGGACCATACTGGAATGATCCCCAACCTCCCTGGCATTCCCCGATCGATTTTTGACCTACAGCACCCTAGGACCCTAGGCCACCCCAAAACCATGGTCTATAGCACACCGATTTGGCCCAAAATGCCCCATTTGTGCCGTTTTGCTCGTTTGTCCACCCAAATGGCCATGAAAATTTAAACGGGCCATACTCGGACAATCCGCAACCTCCCTGGAATACGCCGGTTGATTTTTGGCCCACATCACGCTCGAAACCCAAGCCCACCCCTAAAACTGTGGGCTATAGACCACCTATTTGGCCCGAAAAAGCCCCGTTCACGCTGATTCACCCGTCTCTCCACCCAAATGGCCAAAAATATTTCAAAGGAATATAATAAGATGATCCCGAACCTCCCAGGAATACCCCAGTCGATTTTCGGCCCACAATACGCCTAGACCCTGGGCCCAACCCCAAAATCGTGGCTATTGCACATAAATTTGGCCTGAAAATGCCCTGTTTGCGCCGTTTCACCCGTTTGTCCACCCAAATGGCCACGAAAATTTAAACGGACCATACTGGGATGATCATCAACCTCACAGGCATGCCCCGGTCTATTTTTGGCCCACAACATGCCCAAACCCCGAGCCCACCCCTGAAACCGTGGTCTATAGCTCAGAAATTGACTGAAAATACCTCATTTGTGCCGTTTTGCCCATTTGTCCACCCAAATAGCAGGGAAAATATAAATATACCATACTGGGATGATCCCCAACCTCCCTGGTATGCCCCAGTCGATTTTTGACCCACAGTACGCCTTGACCCTGGGCCCACCCCCAAAACCGTGGGCTACCGCACACCGATTTGGCCCAAAAATGCCCCGTTCGCACCGTTTTACCCATTTTTCTATTCAAATAGCCACAAAACTTTAAACGGACCACACTAGGACGATCCCCAAACTCACTGGCATGCACCGGTTGATTTTTGGCCCACTACACGCCCGAACCCCGGGCCCACCCCTGAAACCATGAGCTATAGCTCACCGATTTAGCTCTAAAAAGCCCCGTTCGCACCGATTCGCCCATTTCTCCACCCAAATGGCCAAAAAAACTTCAAAGGACCATACTAGGACGATCTCGAACCTCTCAGGCATGCTCCGGTCAATTTTTGGCCCATAGTACGCCCAGACCCTGTGCCCACCCCCAAATCCGTGGGCTATAGCGCATCGATTTGGCCCAAAAATTCCCCGTTTGTGCCATTTTTCTCGTTTGTCCACCCAAATGGCCACGAAAATTTTAATAGATAACACTGGGATGATCCTCAACCTCACAGGCATGCCCCGGTTGATTTTTGGCCCACACCACACCCAGACCCCGAGCCCACCACTGAAATCGTGGTTTATAGCATACTAATTTGGACCGAAAATACCTCGTTCATGCCGTTTTGCCCTTTGTCCACCCAAAAAGCCAGGAAAATATAAACAGACGACACTGGAATGATCCCCAACCTCCCTGGCATGCCCCGGTCAATTTTTGACCCACAGTACGCCCGAACCCCGGGCCCACCCCAGAAACCGTGGGCTATCGCACACCGATTTAGCCTGAAAATACCCCGTTCGCACCGTTTTACATATTTTCCACCTAAATAGCCCCAAAAATTTAAACGGACCACACTAGGACGATCCCCAACCTCACTGGCATGCGCCGGTTGATATTTGGCTCACTACACGTCGGGACCCCGGGGCCACCCATGAAACCATGAGCTATAGCTCACCGATTTGGCCTGAAAATGCCTCGTTCTTGCCCTTTTGCCCGTTTGTCCACCCAAAAAGCCACGAAAATTTAAATAGGCCATAGTGAGATGATCCGCAACCTCCTTGGCACGCCCTTATCAATTTTTAACCTATAGCACACCCGAACCCCGAGCCCACCCCCAAAACCGTGGGCTATAGCACACCAATTTGACCCAAAAATGCCCCTTTCGCGCTATTTTGCTAGTTTATCCACCTAAATAGCCAAGAAAATTTAAACGGACCACACTGGGATGATCCCCAACCTCCCTGGCATGCCCTGATAGATTTTCCACAGACAGCACGCCCTGACCCCAGGCCCACCCCCAAAACCGTGGGCAATAGCACACCAATTTGGACCGAAAATACCTCGTTCGCGCTGTTTTGCCCGTTTTTCAACCCAAATAACCAGGAAAATATAAACAGACCACACTGGGATGATCTCCAACCTCCTTGGCATACCTCGGTCGATTTTTGACCCACAGTATGCCCGGACCCCGGACCCACCCCCAAAACCGTGGGCTATCACAAACAGATTTGGCTCGAAAATGCCCCGTTCACATCGTTTTACACATTTTTCCACCCAAATATTCATGAAAATTTAAACGGACCACACTAGGACGATCCCCAACCTCAATGGCATGCGCCGATTGATTTTTGGCCCACTACACGCCCAGACCACGGGCCCACCCCTGAAACCATGAGCTATAGCTCACCGATTTGTCCCAAAAATACCTCGTTCTTGCCGTTTCGCCCGTTTGTCCACCCAAATAGCCACAAAAATTTAAATAGGCTACACTGGGACGATACCCAACCGTCTTGGCACGCCCCGATCAATTTTCAACCTACAGCACGCCCGAACCCCGATCCCACCCCCAAGACCTTGGGCTATAGCACACCGATTTGACCTAAAAATGCCCCTTTCGCGCCGTTTTTGCCAGTTTGTCCTCCTAAATAGACACATAAATTTAAACGGACCATACTAGGATGATCCCCAACCTCCCTGGCATACCCTGATCGAGTTTCGACCGATAGCACGCCTTGACCCCAGGCCCACCCCCAAAACTGTGGTCTATAACATACCGATTTCGCCCAAAAATGCCCCATTCGCACCGTTTTGCCTGTTTGTCCACCCAAAAGGCCAAAAAAAATTGAAAGGACCACACTAGGATGATCCCTTTCCTCCCTGGCATGCCCAGGTCAATTTTTGGCCCACAGCACGCCCGATCCCTAGGCCCACCCCTGAAACCGAGGGCTATAATACACCGATTTGGCCCAAGAATGCCCTGTTCGCGCAATTTTGCCTGTTTGTCCACCCAAATATCCATAAAAATTTAAACGAATCATACTGGATGATCCCCAACCTCCCTGGAAAGCTCCAGTAGATTTTTGGCCCACAGCTCGCCCGAACCCCAGGACCACCCCCGAAATCGTGGACAATAGCTCAATGATTTAGCCCAAAAATGCCCCGTTCGTGTTGTTTCTCCCATTTGTCCACTCAAATGGCCACGAAAATTTAAACGGACCATACTGGAATGATCCCCTACCTCCTTGTCACACCTCAGTTGATTTTTGTCCCACAGCACACTCGAAATCTGGGTCCTCCCTCAAAACCCTGGACTATAGCACACCGATTTGGCCTGAAAATGCCCCGTTCACTCCGTTTCGCCCGTTTGTCCACCCAAATGGCCACAAAAATTTAAACGGACCACACTGGGATGATCCACAACCTCACTGGCATGCCCCATTGATTTTGGTCCGCAGAACGCCCGGACCCCGGGCCCACCCCCAAAACCGTGGGCTATAGCACACCGATTTGACCTAAAAATGCCTCGTTTGCACTGCTTCGCTCGTTTGTCCACCCAAATAGCCATGAAGATTTAAACGGACCACACTAGGACGATCCCCAACTCCTTGGAATGCCTCGGTCAATTTTTGGCCCACAGTACGCCCGAACACCGGGCCCACCCCCAAAACCGTTGGCAATAGCACACCGAATTGGCCCAAAAATGCCCCGTTCGTGCCGTTTTGCCCGTTTGTCCACCTAAATGGCCACAAAAATTTATACGGACCACACTGGGATGATCCCCAACCTCCCTGGAATGCACCGGTCAATTTTGGGCTCACAACTCACCTAGACCCCGGGCTCTCCCCCAAAACCGTGGCCTATAGCACACCGATTTGGCCCAAAAATGCCCAGTTCTTGTTGTTTCGCCCATTTGTCCACTCAAATGGCCACAAAAATTTAAACGAACCACACTGAAATGATCCCCAACCTCCCTGGCATGCCCCGATCGACTTTTGGCCCACAGCATGCCCGAACTCTAGGGCCACCCTCGAAACCGTTGGCTAAAGCACCCTAATTTAGCTCGAAAATGCCCCGTTCATGCCGTTTCGCCCATTTGTCAACCCAAATGGCCACCAAAATTTAAACGGACCAAACTGAGATGATCCCCAACCTCCCTGGCATGCCTCGATCGATTTTCGGCCCACAGCATGCCCGGAACCTGGGCCCACCCCCAAATCGTGGACTACTACAGACCGATTTGGCTCAAAAATGCCCCGTTCTCGCCGTTTCACATGTTTGTTCACCCAAATGGCCACGAAAATTTAAATGGACCATACTGGGAAGATCCCCAACCTCCCTGGCATGCCCCGGTCAATTTTTGGCAAACAACACGCCTGTACCCTAGGCCCACCCCCAAAACCGTGGGCTATAGCACACCGATTTGTCTCGAAAATGCCCCGTTCGTGCCATTTTGCTCATTTGTCCACCCAAATAGCCCCAAAAATTTAAACGGATCATACTGGCATGATCCCCAACATCTATGGCATTCCTCGGTCAATTTTTGTCCTACAGCACGCCCGAACACCGGGCCCACCGCCGAAATCGTGGGCTATAGCACACCGATTTGGCCCAAAAATGCCCCGCTCTTGCCGTTTTGCCCATTTATCAACCCAAATGGCCAAGAAAATTTAAACGGACCACACTGGGACGATCCCCAACTTCCCTGGCATGCCCCGGTTGAGTTTTTTCCCACGACACGCCCGGACCCCGAGCCCACCCCCAAAATCGTAGGCTATAGCACACCGATTTAGCCCAAAAGTGCCCCGTTCGCGTTGTTTTATTCGTTTGTCTACTCAAATAGCCATAAAAATTTAAACGGATCACACTGGAATGATCCCCAACCTCCCTGGCACGTCCCGATCAATTTTGGCCCACAGCATGCCTGAACTCCGGGCCCACCCCCAAAGCCGTGGGCTATAGCACCTCGATTTGGCTTGAAAATACCTCGTTCGTGCCGTTTTTCCCGTTTGTCAACCCAAATGGTCATAAAAATTTAAACGGACCAAACTGGGATGATCCCCAACCTCCCTGGCATGCCCCGGTCGATTTTTGGCCCACAGCACTCCCGAACCCCGGGCCCAACCCTAAACTGTGGGCTATAACACACCGATTTGTCCTGAAAATGACTCGTTCGTGCCGTTTCGCCTGTTTGTTCACCCAAATGGCTACGAAAATTTAAACGGACCATACTAGGATAATCCCCAACCTCCCTGGCATGCCCCGATCAATTTTCGGCCCACAACACGCCCGTACCCTGGGCCCACCCCCAAAACCGTGGGCTATAACACATCGATTTGGCTCGAAAATCCCCCGTTCGTGCGATTTCGCTCATTTGTCCTCCCAAATAGACTCGATAGGCAAACCTTTCGACCTTCTTGCAAGTCCTGATTCTCTGTTAGAGTGATGGATGCTAAATGGCCAAACTACAATTCATATTTTGTTCATTGACTATAGTGTTCATACTTCTCGTATACTTACTGGTTTTACTCTTATTCTTTCCCCCTTTGATACTTGTTAAATAGAAAGTTTGCTTCTTTCTTTTGCAACCTTTTTGAATTTCCAATTGTAAACATTTCTTTTACTTGCTGGTGATCAAGACAATGAACTTCTTTTTCATCATTTGGTTTTGTAAGTATTGGCTGTTTTTTGTCTTATGAAGTATTTAGTGAGGATTGGTGCTACCATTTTCTTCTCGTCTATGAGGTAAAGGTATGGTTTGCATATATTCTGCCCGAATATACATTGGGTATGTTGTTGTTGTTGTATGGAGATTGTGTGTATAATAACAATCGTATATTTGATGTCGGGTCATCCACACTTTCATTCCTTGCAGGGAAAATCTCATTAAGCTTACTGAGTTAACTTCTCATTGATGTACCCTTGCCATCGGAATAGAACCTCAATTTCAGTGATCACTATCTCGTCCTTAGGCCTATAAATCTCAATCCTATGGTGGCACGTAGTTCTGGAGAAGTAGGATGCGCTAAACCCACAACTCCCGCTCGGTGCTAAATACTACTCCCGTACTCAAGCTCAGAACTCTTTTAGGAAATCCACCTTAAAACAACTCAAAGGTCCATAATGAAGACCAAATCATATTTCTCTTAATTTAAATCATATGAAATTGTGGATTCCTATTTTACCTCAAAATTCATGGTATAATCCTCAATTCAAATCTTGGTAAATAATTTATTAAAGGAAGACTCAAGATCATAACATCATCAAAATCCAACTTCAACCTTGACATAAATATAATAATTCAATCTTAAAAAATATAATCTCAAACTCCATACTTGTCTCATATCAACTCCAAATAATAGTTCATACTCAATATCATTCTTGAAATTTATTCAACAATATTAACTCGTAAAGAAAACGTACAAATCACAATATAAAATTTTGGATCAAAGCATAATAATTAGAAATATCACAAATACCAAAACTTGAATAACTCATAAATTTAGAATCTTCAAACAAGAATATTTGAACTTAATTTCATTTATAAATCATAAATACTTTAAATAATCAAGTTTTGGGCACAAGAACAGAAGAATTGTTCTTGTTAAAACCCCACATACCTCAAATTTGTGAATTTAGATGAACTTGTGATTCCGAAACTCTACTCGTAAAAATAATAGGTGCTCCTTGAAGATCTCGACTTGGGGATTATGATTCTTGGATTATTTTTGGGATTTAACGGATGAATTTTAGTGGATCTATGTTTTTGGGTTGGAGGCAGTACGCCATTTCTGGAGAGAAAAATGATTAATGCACTACTGAAATTGGCCAATTGGAGCATAATAACACGGAAGAAGATTGAAAATTATTGGAACCACTGGAGTACCAGGGGGTCGCCCAGCCTAGAGCACCGTTGTACCCAAGGCAGCACCCTGGCTGGAGCGGTGGGGAGAGCAGGGCAGCGCCCTGCTTATAGCGATGGAGTACCAGGGCGTCGCCCCCTTATCGCAGAGGCTCATTGGTTCGAAATCCAAACATGCCCTAAAAGAGGTCCAAACATTCCAAAACTCACCCGAGATGTAATATTGACTTTCCCCATCACAATACAACTTGCAAATCAAAAAATAGATGTCGTAAAGGTCGTGAAATAATCCATCGAAGTTAAGGGATCAAAAATAAACTAAGTGTTGGAACACTTAGCCAAAATTTCTAAGTGTAAAACTTCTTTCAATACGCTCGAAAGGCTTAAACGACGAGGGAACTTCATGGGGTCTTACATTGTTGTTAGACATTCAGAGTTGGTGATCCTCCCTTACTTCGGAAGGCGTCTTGTTTACTTATGTTGATCTCATTGAGTTTTAGTTCATAGTCCGACCGGGGGCCTTCCCGGTTTCAGACAGATTGTTGTTTTTTAGTTGTAGTAGAGATTTCGCAGATAAGTATTAGATGATTTGAGTTTTATTGAAATTTTTTCCGCATTACTCAGTTGAGATATTAAAGTGACCATGTTTCCATTTTGTATTTCGCATTTTTATAGTATATGAATTATGCATATGATTGCCAGTTAGAGGGGATCTTGGGCCTTCATGGTTCGGGATGCACGTCGCGGCCAGGGCCTCGGTTCGGGTCGCGACATTTATGCATTTATCGTGTTGACACATCCAGATTGCATTAGATCACTATGACGTTGGAATAAGCCTTTATGCGAAGAACTTGACTTATGGGGTTGGAATTCACTGCACTATGCTGTTAAATTAGGATTGGAAGACGTAGTTTCTAATATGCTGTCCTTAGTGTAACTTCTTGCAGGCAGTGAAAATGACTGGACGACAGCAATTCACATTGTAACCAGTGAAGGTCATGTACGCAACTTGTAAAAAAATTCAAACCACAAAAATTTATTATACGCAACTTCATATTACAGTTCTGTAAAAGCCATTTTCACGGCTTGAACTCGTAACCTTACTCTATGGCTCATCGTCGTTGTAGACCAAATATCTCATGATAAATAGAGTTTATCCTAAATGGACTATGAAAAGCCTTTTACATCTAATTTAAGTTTTTATATCAAATGTCAATATTACTAATTAATGCATCTCATAAAAATTATTTCTCTACGAATAATCTAATGATATAAATACCTTTTATTTTGTCTAGAATGTAGCAACAGGGTTACTATTTTGAGTTTTGGTCAATGGGTATTTTAGGTGTAATGTCCTGCTTAGCAAAGGCCTGAACGACCCAGATTTTGGTCGATTTAGTAGGCGTTTGGTTATGAATAACATTCACAATATTTTGGAATACGTGTTCACTCTATTTCAAAATACTTGTTTGATATTTTTGAAAAATGTTTTCACAATATTTGGATTCTGAAAAGCACCTCTTTGAGGTGTTTTCACTATTTTTGGATTCAGTTTTCACTTTTTCATTTATTTTTTTCAAAAAAATCTGAATTTTTTATTTTCATAAAATAACCAAAAAAAATTCATAAAAAATAAAATAAAATTGCAAGGCATATGACTCTTGCAAATTTCGGGTCAAACTGTAGACTAAACTGATAATTAAGTTATTGAATTATTGATTTGTGGTTTGAATCTTGATTCACTGTCCTATCATTATTGGTTCGAATCTCAATTTGGATATTTTTTTTATTGAGTGAACCGATAATCTGATGATAATTTATTTAAGGAAAAAGGCTCAAATATGCCACTGAACTATCAGAAATGGCTCATTTATGTCATCCGATAAAAGTTGAGCTCATTCATGCCATCGTCGTTACAAAACCAGTTCATTCATGCCACTACTTTTTAACGGTGGCTTTTAAAAACTGCTTTGCCACATGGCCTTTTATTAAAGGTGCACGTCATTAATTAAAATAAGAAAAAAGGCTCAAATATGCCATTGAACTATCAGAAATGGCTCATTTATGCCATCAGTTAAAAGTTCAGCTCATTCATGCCATCGTTGTTATAAAATCATCTCACCCATGTCATTACTTTTTAATGATGGGTTTTCAAAAATAGTTTTGTCATGTGCCCTTTTATTAGAGGTCCGCGACATTAATTAAAATAAATAAATATTAATTTTAAATATCTTAGACCCATTTAACAAAACTCAATCCACAACCATTAAAGTATTTTTTTTCCTACAACAACAACTATTTTTCTAATCAGAAATATAGTGATTAATGTATATCCTTTGTCTATTTCTAGTTGATTCTAAATCATTATAAATGTTACGCTTAACAGAAACTTCAAAAATTTTATCCTACAGTAACTGATTTGTTTAATTTCAGTGACTCCAATATATACTCCGAAGTTGCAAGAAAATAAGTCAATAAACGATTAGGGCAAGCAAGAAAAATAAAGAGGTGTATCAATAGAGCTTCTCCATTCTCCCATCACGAATTAGGGGAGAATACATTATTGAAAAATCATTTCCAAATAACGACTTAAAAGAAGTTGTAATCCCAATTATCCCGTCATGTATATGGGATAAGTTCTCCCATCACGAATTAGTGGAGTATACATTGTTGAAAAATCATTTCCAAATAATGGTTTAAAAGAAGTTTGTTATTCCAATTATCCCGCCATGTATATGGGATAACTTCTCCCATCATTATGGTATATATGCTGGAATAAATAATCCCGATACTAACTAATTTTCGATATTTTAAAATTAATACTGATTTATTTTAATTAATGGTGTGAACTTCTAATAAAAGACCACGTGATAAAACTATTTTTAGAAACTCATCATTAAAAAGTAATGGCATCGGTGAGTTGATTTTATAACAGTGATGGTACGAATGAGCCGAACTTTTAACTGATGGCATAAATGAGTCATTTCTGATAGTTCAATGGCATATTTGAGCCTTTTTGCTTATTTTAATTAATGAAGTGGACCTCTAATAAAAGGCAACGTGGCAAAACTATTTTTGAAAACCACCGTTAAAAAGTAATGGCATGGATGAGATGGTTTTGTAACGGTGATGGCATGAATGAGCTCAACTTTTAACGGATGACATAAAGGAGCCATTTCTGATAGTTCAGTGGCATATTTGAGTATTTTCCCTTTATTTAATTATAATTCTGCCTCTCACTTAGGAAATTTTGGATTATAGTAGTTTAGATCATTTCTCATTCACCCTTGGAAGTTCAGATCTTATTAATCCAAGTGTAAGACCATATTTTTTAGGTCATGAATTTATTTTGAAATTATGTCTATTAGATTGGATATATGCATGGATTCAAAATTCAATTCAATGGTTTGTGATTCTTTGTCCTAGTCTCATCTCCGTCGTGAAACAAACCTAATGAACTTGCAATATTTATTCAGAGTTCCTCATACTTTGTCATTAAGTGATTCTCAATGAAAAATTTGTGTGAAATCTTAACGGCTAACCTGATAACCGAATCAATATTAATCCACAACCTGATTTAACTAATAATTGATTAAATGATATCTTAACAATTATTTAATGATTTAGCATGTCTACAACCGATACCAATAAACAAAAGCAATATTCAAAATCGAACCATTTGATATACAACTATAGACAAGTTATGCCACTGTCACGTAATGCCTATATAACATATGCCGTTAGAGACTAAGTTTGGTTCAAAGCATACAAGTAGCCATAGCTTAGTTCCTACTGAACTTATGCCGATTGAGGCAAAAATTCGATTTCAAAACCCACAAAATACACCTTAAAAGGAATAACTTAATTCCTACAAAACTTATGTGGGGCAAGACAAAATTTATACAAACTACTTATAGTTAGTTATAAATAGAAACTAGGTCATAGAAATACCACACAACAATTTATGTGTACAACTTAATTCCAACAAAACTTATACTAAGTGAGTGAGGCAAAAGTTTCTGGCTTATGCCCAAAGGAAATTAGGTTTTAGACAAGGATTTTTTGGTCCACAAAATTTTATAAAATAAACGACGATACAAAAATTAAATACCACCCCATAAAAATAGTCACCACACGCCATTTACACTTCTTGCCTTTATTTTGTATGGTCGTAACCCCTCGTGACAAATAATTTTTTTCCATGGGATATAATGTATATTTTTATCATAATATCTCAATCTCACAAGTTATGTCCGAGCATGACTTCAGATTCTAAAAACTTACACCCCACTCAGGGGCGGATCTATTAAGAGCGGCGAGGGTGCCACGCCACCCGCAAACTTCGACGGAAGCTCTCCATATATACATATATATATATAGAGAGAGAGAGACAGATATAGTCAAATAATAAACATGCCACCCACAATACTAAAATGTCCTCTGGTATGAGTGGTGGAGCGTCGCATTTGTTTTTCTCAGGTCGCAGGTTCGACTCTTTCCCCCCCTTAATTTTAGCCTTGAAGTGAAGCCACCAATGACTAATTAATCAGTCCCCTTTTTTCTTTTTCTTTTTATAATATGTTAAGACTTATAGAGTATGAATTAATAATGTTTCATGTTTTGGCTTATGACAATTTCAATTAAAGCAAAACAACCCCAATTTTCAGTTGAAGCAATTATAACTTTTAACATTGATATTTCACCATCCATTCATACTTATTATACATCCCTTTCTCCTTAAAAGTTAGACTATCAATTTCGTCATCGAGAATCACATTCCTCGTAAAGTCGAGTGGAAGAATGTAGTTGTTAAAGTTTCTTACAAAGAAAATATTCTCTGAACGAACACGTTAGATCTTTATCATCAACAGAAAATCGCATGTGACTTTTAATAGTTCGCCCGTGGAGATAACAAAAGATGACGTGGCTTAGGAGATGAGAACTACTAGTGGATATGAAAATTTCATGATAGACGTGGAAGGACAAGGACTTTACGACTCGAAGAAATTCAAAGTTAACTGTAAAGATGTGAAGATCCATGAGTTTTTATCGATATTTACACAAGAGATCACACCACGATTCCAAAGAGATACACTTGTAATATCTATCAATTCCACATATTTTGAGTATATGAATTATTGAGATTGAAGTTTTGAAATTATCATTTTCTTAAAAAAAATATTAATTAATAACTATATTTATTTTTTCTTTTATTTTTCAAATATTAATAGTTATAATTTGTTTTATAATATGTATAATTTCATTTTCTCTCCTCAAATTAAAAAAAATCCATTTCTCTGAAATCTCAATTCCCAAATCATCATCGCTCCCTGCTTTTTTAATATTTGTTGATGCTATTGCCCAATTTTTTAACGTCACCAGTAAAGGTCACGGCCTCAGCCTCACCATCCACGTCCCTCCGCATCCGTTGTTAAGTTGATTTGGCACCTGGAGAGTCCAGATCCTGGATCCGCCTCTGACCCCACTATGTATTAGTAAAAATAGATAGCAACTACCTCATAGAATTAATCGAGGTGCAGAAGGTAGACTTGACACTTGTGTCTCTCTCTACACTTCTTTTTCAAGAAGATAAATGACCCACACACAGTAAAGGGTGGTCAGTTGAGCATCTTATTATGTATATAGAAAATTACACAAAGTATATATGTCAAAAAATACTTTCTGTACGTATAGATTATTTTTTTACCAGTCTTATCCAGCATACTGGCCTCAACATTGCCCACGCGTACATAATGAAAGAGATCCAACCGATGGCACAGACAGTAACTGCAAGACCAACTAAATGTGCTTAAGTAGCATACATACCAGCTACAAATGCAATTACAACTGCTGACATTGCCACGAGCTGCAACCTAGCTCCAACTTTACTGAGTGACGACAAATAACCCAAATCTTGATAGGACATTGGACGAGGATTTTTTGCCATATAGAAGTAGTTGAATGTATCGGAAACAACTTTTCTACTTATTTAGGGGTAGAGGTATGGACTGCGTACATATTACCCTCCCCTGACCTCACTATGTGAGAATACACTGGGTTTGTTGTTGTTGCTGTTATTGTAGAAGTAGCTGAATATAGCATCAGCGGAGAATGCCCCACCCCCAAAACTGTGGGCTATAGCACACTGATTTGGCCCAAAAATGCCCCCATTCGCGCTGTTTCGCCCTTTTGTCCACCCAAATGGCAATGAAAAATTAAACGGGCCACACTGGGATGATCCCCAACCTCCCTAGCATGCCCCGATCAAATTTCAGCATACAACACGCTCGGACCTCGGCCCACCCACGAAACCGTGGGCTATAGTACACCGATTTAGCTTGAAAATGCCCTATTTGAGCCGTTTCACCCGTTTGTCCACCCAAATGGCCAAAAAATATTAAACGGACAACACTGGGATGATCCCCAGCCTTCCTTGCATGGCCCGGCTAATTTTTAGTCCACATCACGCCCGAACCCCAGGCCCACCCCGAGACCATGAGCTATAGTACGCCAATTTGGACCGAAAATGCCTCATTCACGCCATTTCGCCCGTTTGTCTACCCAAATAGCCATGAAAAATAAAACAAACCATACTGGGATGATCCCCGACATCCCTGGCATCCCCCGATCAATTTTTGTCCCACAGCATGCCTGGAACCTGGCCCACCCTAGAAACCGTGGGCTATAGCACACTGATTTGGCCAGAAAATACCCCGTTCGCGCCATGTTGCCCGTTTGTCCACCCAAATGGCACAAAAAATTAAACGAACTGTACTTGGACGATCCCCAACCTCCCTGGCATACCTCCATCAAATTCCAGCCCACAACACGCTCGGATCTTGGCCCACCCCCAAAACCGTGGGATATAGCATACCGATTCGCCCCAAAAATGCCCCATTCGAACCTTATCGCCCGTTTGTCCACCCAAATGGCCACAAAATATTAAACGGACCACACTGTGATGATGACCAACCTATCTTGCATACCCCGGTCGATTTTCGGCCCACAACACACTCGGACCCCGGGCCCACCCTCGAAACCATGGGCTATAGCACAACGATTTGGACCGAAAGTGCCTCGTTCGCGCCGTTTCGCCCGTTTCGCCCGTTTGTCTACCCAAATGGCCACAAAAAATTAAACGGACCACACTGGGATGATCCCCAACCTCCCTGGCATGCCCCGGTCAATTTTGGCCCACAACATGCTTGGACCCCGGCCCACCCCAAAAACCATGGGCTATAGCACACCGATTTGGCAAGAAAATGCCCCATTTGCACCATGTCGCCCGTTTATCCACCCAAATTGCACTAAAATATAAATGGACTATATTTGGACCTATCAAATTTTGGACCAAAGCACGCTGGGACCCCGGCCCACACCCAAAATCGTGGGCTATAGCACACTGATTTGGCCCAAAATTGCCCCGTACGAGCTGTTTCGCCTGTTTATCCACCCAAATGGCCATGAAAAATTAAACAGACCATACTGGGACGATCCCCAACCTACCTAGCACGCCACGGTCGATTTTTGGCCCACAGCAAGCCCGTACCCCAGGTCCACCCCCAAAACCGTGGGCTATCGCACACTGATTTGACCCAAAAATGCCCTGTTCGTGCCATTTTGCCCGTTTGTCCACCCAAATGTCAACAAAAAATTAAACGGACTATACTAGGATGATCCCCAACCTCCCTGGTATGCCTCGATCAATTTTTGGCCTACAGCACGCCCGAACCTCAGGCCCACCCCCAAAATCGTGGGTAATAGCACACCGATTTTGCTCGAAAATGCCCCTTTTCGCGCTGTTTCACCTGGTTGACCAACAAAATAGCCACAAAAAATTAAATAGATAAAACTGGGATGATCCCCAACCTTCCTGGCACGCTCCGGTCGATTTTCAGGCCACAGTACGCCTGGACCCCGGGCCCACCTCCAAAACCTTGGGCTATAGCATACCGATTTGGCCCGAAAATGCCCCATTATCGCCAATATGCCAATTTGTCCTCCCAAATGGCCACAAAAAATTAAATGGACCATACTGGGATGATCCCCAATTTCCATGGCATGCCTCGGTCAATTTTTCGCCCACAGCACACCCGAAACCTAGGCCCACCCCTAAAATCATGGGCTATAGCTCACCGATTTGACCCAAAAATGCCCCGTTCGTACCGTTTCGCCAGTTTGTCCACCCAAATAATTACGAAAAATTAAACGGATGACACTGGGATGATCCCCAACTTCGCTAGCATGCCCCGGTCGATTTTTGGTCCACAACACGCCTGAATCCTGGGTCCTCCCCCATAACCGTAGGCTATAGCACACCGATTTGACTCGATAATGCCCCGTTCACTCAGTTTCACCCATTTGTCCACCTAAATGGCCAAAAAATATTAAACAAACCACACTGGAATGATCCCCAACATCCCTAGCACGCCCCAATCGATTTTCAATCCATAGCATGCCTAGACCCCGGGCCCACCCCTGAAACCGTGGGCTATCGCACACTAATTTAGCCCTAAAATGCCCCGTTCGCGCCGTTTTGCCTATTTGTCCACCCAAATGGCCACAAAAAATTAATTAGACCACATTGGGATGATCCCCAGCCTCCCTTGCACGCCCCGATCGATTTTCAGCCAACAGCACGCCCGGACCCCAGGCCCACCCCCGAAACCTTGGGCTATAGTATATTGATTTGGCTCGACAATGCCCTATTCGTGCCGTTTAGCCCATTTGTCCACCCAAATGTCCACAAAAAATTAAACGGACCACACTGGGATGATCCCCAACATCTCTGGAACGTCCCGGTCGAACCACAAAAATTTCAACGGACCACACTGGGACGATCCCCAACTTCCCTGGCAAGCCCCGGTCAATTTTTGGCCCACAGCACGCCCTGATCCCGGGACCACCCACGAAACCATGGGCTATAGCACACCGATTTGGATCGAAAACACCCTATTCACGCTGTTTCACCCGTTTTTCCTTCCAAATGGCGACAAAAATTTAAACAGACCACACTGAAACGATCCCAACCTCCCTGGAACGCCCCGGTCGATTTTTGGCCCAAATCATGCACGGACCCCTGGGTCCAACCATGAAACCGTGGGCTATAGCATATCGATTTGGCCCAAAAATGCCCCGTTCGTGCTGTTTCGCCCGTTTGTCCACCCAAGTGCCCACTAAAATTTAAACGGAATAGACTAGGACAATCCCCGACATCCCTGCCAAACCCTGGTCAATTTTCTACCTACAGTACGCACGGACCCCAAGCCCACCCTCGACACCATGGGTTATAGCGCACCAATTTGACCTAAAAACCCATTCGCGCTGTTTCGCCCGTTTTTCCTCCCAAATGGCCATGAAAATTTAAACAATCCACACTGGGACAATTCTCAACCTCCCTAGCACACCCCGGTCAATTTTCGGCCAATAGCACGCCTGGACCCAGGGCCCAGCCCCAAAACCGTGGGCTATAGCACATCAATTTGGCTCGAAAATGTCCCATTTGAGCCGTTTTGCCCGTTTGTCAAACCAAATGGACACGAACATTTAAACGGAACACACTGGGATGATCCCCAACCTCCATGGCACGCCTCTGTCAAATTTTGGCTCACAGAACACCCATACCCGCCCACCCCAAAATCGTGGGCTATAGCACATCTATTTGGCCAAAAAACTCTGCGTTCGCACCGTTTTGCACGTTTGCCCTCCCAAATGGCCACGAAAATTTAAATGGACCATGCTGGACGATCCTCAACCCCACTGCCATGCCTCGTTCGATTTTCAACCCACTGTGCAACCCGGACCCCAGGCCCACCCCCAAAACTGTGGGCTATAGCACACCAATTTTACCTGAAAAGGCCCCGTTCACGCCGTTTCTCCCGTTTGTCCACCCAAATGGCCACAAAAATTTAAACAGACCATACTGGGATGATACCCAACCTCCTTGGCATGCCTCGGTCGATTTTCTATCCACAGCACGCCCGAAGCCCTGCCCACCCCCAAAACCGTGGGCTATAGAACACCTATATAGCCCGATAATTCCCCATTCGCGCCGTTTCGCTCGTTTGTCGACCCAAATGGACACGAAATCAACGGAACATACTGGGATGATCCCCAACCTCCCTGGCATACCCTGATTGATTTTCTGCCCACAGCACGCTCGAACCCCAGGCTCACCCCCAAAACCGTGGGCTATAACACACCGATTTGACTGGAAAATGCCCCATTGGCGCCGTTTCGCTTGTTTTTCTACCCAAATCTCCACAAAAACTTAAAACGGACAACTTTGGGATAATCCCCAATCTCTCTGGCACGCCCCGGTCATTTTTTGGCCCATAACATTCGAACCCTATGCCCACCCCCAAAATCGTGGTCTATAGCACACCGATTTGGCCTGAAATTACGCCATTCGTGTCGTTTTGCCCGTTTGTCCACCTAAATGGCCACGAAAAATTAAATGAACCACACTAGGATGATCCTCAACCTCTCTGGCATGCCCCGGTCATTTTTTAGCGCACAGCACGCCCGAACCCCGAGCCCACCCCCAAAACCATGGGCAATAGCACACCGATTTGGCCCAAAAATGCCCCATTTACGTTGTTTCACCCTTTTATCCACCTAAATGGACACAAAAAATTAAACGGACCACACTAGGACGATTCCCAACCTCACTGGCAAATTCCCCGTTCGCATCGATTCGCTCGTTTGTCCAGCCAAATGGCCATGAAAATTTAAACAGACCACACTGGGATGATCCCCTACCTCTCTGGTATGCCCCGATTGATTTTTGGCCCATAATACACCCAGAGCCTGGGCCTACCCATAAAATCGTAGGCTATAACACACCGATTTGGCCCAAAAATGCCCCGTTCGCGCTATTTCACTCGTTTGTCCACCAAATGGCCACGAAAATTTAAACAAAACAAAATGGGATGATCCCCAACCTCCTTGGCATGCCTGAGTCGATTTTTGTCCCACATCATGCCCGAAGCCCCAGCCCACCTCCAAAACCGTGGGCTATACCACGCCGATATAGCTCGAAAATGCCTAGTTCGTAATGTTTCACTTGTTTGTCCACCCAAATTCCCACAAAATTTTAAACAGACAACACTAGGATGATCACCAACCTCCCTGGCAAGCCCCGACCAATTTTCAGCCCACATCACACACGGACCACGGGCCTACCCCCAAAATCGTGCGCTATAGCACACCGATTAGGCCCAAAAATGCCCTGTTCGCGCCGTTTCACCCGTTTGTCCACCCAAATTGCCAAGAAAATTTAAACGGACCACATTGGGATGATCCCCAACCTCCCTGGTACGCCCCAGTTGAATTTTGGTCCACAGCACGCCTGGACCGGCCCACACTCGAAACCATGGTCTATAGAACACCGATTTGGCCCAAAAATGCCCCATTCGCGCCGTTTCGCCTATTTGTCCACCCAAATGGCAAAAAAATTTAAATGGACAACACTGGGATGATCCCCAACCTCCCTGGCATGCCATGGTTGATTTTTGACCCACAGCACGCCCGGACCCAGGGCGCACCCCCAAAACCGTGGGCTATAGCACACCGATTTGGCCCGAAAATGCCATGTTCGCTCCGTTTTGCCCATTTGTCCACCCAAATAGCCATAAAAATTTAAATGGACCACACTGGGATGATCCCCAACTTCCTGGCAAGCCTTTATCGATTTTTGGCCCACAGCACGCCCGGACCCCAGGCCCACCCCCAAAACTGTAGGCTATAGCACACCAATTTGGCCTGAAAATGCCCCTTCGCACCATTTCGCCCGTTTGTCTACCCAAATAGCCATAAAAATTTAAACGGACCATACTGGGATGACCCCCACCCTCCCTGGCACACCCCAGTCAATTTTTAGCCCACAGTATGCCCGGACCCCAGGCCCACCCCTAAAACCGTGTGCAATAGCACACCGATTTGGCCCAAAAATGCCCTATTTGTGCCGTTTTGCCGGTTTGTCCACCCAAATGGCCACGAAAATTAAAACGGAACATATTGGGATGATCCCTTACCTCCCTGGCACGCCTCAGTCGATTTTCAGCAAACAACACTCCTGGACCCCGGTCCCACCCCCAAAATCGTGGGCTATATCACACTGATTTGACCCGAAAATGCATTCGCGCAGTTTCGCCCATTTTTCCTCCCAAATGGGGACAAAAATTTAAATGGTCCACAATGGGATGATCCTTAACCTCCCTGGAATGCTCCGGTCGATTTTCGGCCAACAGCACTCCCGAACCCCGGGCCCACCCCCAAAACTGTGGGCTATAGCACATCGATTTGGCTCGAAAATACCCCGTTCGAGCTGTTTTTCCCGTTTCTACACCCAAAAGGCCACAAAAATTTAAACAAACCATATTGGGATGATCCCCAACCACTCTGGCATGATCCAGTCTATTTTTGGCCCACATCACGCATGGACCCTGGGTCCACCCCTAAAACCGTGGGCTATAGCACACCGATTTGGTACGAAAATGCCCCGTTCATGTTGTTTCGCCCGTTTTTCTACCCAAATGGCCACTAAAATTTAATCGGACTATACTAGGATGATCTTCAACCTCACTGGAATGCCACGGTTGATTTTCAACCCACAGTAAGGTCGAAACTCGGGCCCACCCCAAAAACCGTGGGCTATAGTACACCGATTTGGCCTGAAAATGCCCCGTTTGCACCGTTTTGCTCGTTTGTCCACCCAAATGGCCACAAAAATTTAAATAGACCACACTGGGATGATCCCAAACTCCCTGGCATGCCCCAGTTGATTTTTTTCCCACAAAATGCCTGGAACCGCCCACCACCAAAACCGTGGGCTATAGTACATCGATTTTGCCCAAAAATGCCTCATTTGCGCCATTTCGCCCGTTTGTCCTACCAAATAGGTATGAAAATTAAAACGGACCATACTGGGATGATCTACAACCTCCTTGGCACGCCTTGGTCGATTTTCATCCCACTGCATGCTCGATCCCTAGGCCCACCCCCAAAACCGTGGGCTATAGCACACCAATTTGGCTCGAAAATGCCCCGTTCGTGCGGTTTCACCCGTCTGTCCACCTAAATGTCCACAAAAATTTAAACAGACCACACTGGGATGATCCACAACTTCCCTGGCATGCCCCGGTCAATTTTTTTCCCACACTGCACCCGGACACAAGGCCCAGCCCCAAAACCATGGGCTATTGCACACCGATTTGGGCCAAAAATGCCCCGTTTGCACCGTTTCGCCCGTTTGTCCATCCAAATGGCCACAAAAATTTAAACGGATCACACTGGAATGATCACCAACATCCCTGAATGCCCCGGTCGATATTTTTCCGACAAAATGCCCAAACCTCGGGCCCACTCCCAAAACTGTGGGCTATATAGCACACCGATTTGGCCTCAAAATACCCCGTTCCCGCCTTTTCGCCTGTTTATCCACCCAAATGGCAACGAAAATTTAAATTGACTACACTGGGGCGATCCCAAACTTCCCTGGCATGCCCCAAATGATTTTCGAACCACAGCATGCCCAGACTCCGGGACCACCCCCAAAACCGTGGGCTATAGCACACCGATTTGGCCTAAAAATTACCCAACCTTCCTGGTATGCCCTGGTCGAATTTCAGCCCACACCACGCCCAGACCCTGAGCCCACCACCGAAACCGTGGGCTATAGCACACCAATTTGGCCCAAAAAATCCCTATTCGCATCGTTTTGCCTGTTTGTCCACCCAACTGGCCACGAAAATTTAAACGGACAACACTGGATGATCCCCAACCTATCTGGCATGCCCAGGTCAATTTTCGGCCCACAACACGCTCGGAACCCAGGATCACCCCCGAAGGCGTGGGCTATAGCACACCGATTTGGCCCAAAAATTCCCCAATCGCGTCGTTTTGCCCGTTTGTCCGCCCAAATGGCCTTAAAAATTTAAACAGACCACACTGAGACGATCCCCAACTTCCCTGGCAAGCCCCGGTTGATTTTTGGCCCACAGCATGACCGGAACCCAGGCCCACCCCTAGTACCCCGGGCTATAGCACACCGATTTGGTCCAAAAATGCCCCGTTCCCACCGTTTCGCCTATTTTTCCACCCAAATAGCCACAAAAATTTAAACGTATCATACTAGGATGATGCCCAACCTCCCTGGCATGCCTCGGTAAATTTTCAACCCACAGAACGCCCGGAACCTGGGCCAACCCCCAAAACCGTGGGCTATAGCACACCGATTTGGCCTGAAAATGCCCCGTTGGCGCCGTTTCTCCCGTTTGTCCACACAAATGGCCACTAAAATTTAAATAGACCACACTTGGATGATCCCTAACCTCCTTGGTATGCCCCAGCTGAATTTCGTCCATCAACACGCCCGGACCCCGGGCGCACCCCCGAAACCATGGGCTATAACACACCGATTTGGCCCGAAAATGCCCTGTTAGCACTGTTTCGCCTGTTTGTCCACCCAAATGGCCACGAAAATTTAAACGGACAACACTGGGACAGCCCCAACCTCCCTGGTCCGCCCCAATCGATTTTCGGCCTACAGCACGCCCAGACCCCGGACCCACCCACAAAACCGTGGGCTATAGCACACTGATTTGGCTCAAAAATGCCCCATTCATACCGTTTCTCTCGTTTGTCCACCCAAATATCCACAAAAATTTAAACGGACCACACTGGGATGATCCCCAACTTCCTTGGCAAGCCCTGGTTGATTTTGAGCCCACAACACACCCGGATCCCAGGCCCACCCCCGAAACCATGGGCTATAGCACACCGATTTGGCTCGAAAACACCCCATTCACGTAGTTTCACCGGTTTGTCCTCCCAAATAGGCACAAAAATTTAAACGGACTATACTGAGAAGATCCCAACATCCCTGGCACGCCTCAGTCAATTTTCGACACACATCATGCATGGACCCCCGGGTCCACCCCTCAAACCGTGAGCTATAGCATACCGTTTTGGCCCAAAAATACCCCATTCGTGCCGTTTTGCTCATTTGTCCACCCAAGTGCCCACAAAATTTAAACGAAATACACTGGGATGATCCCCGACCTCCCTGGCATACCCCAATCAATTTTTGACCTACAGTACGCACGGACCCTAAGCCTACCCTCGACACCGTGGGCTATAGCGCATCAATTTGACCCGAAAACCCATTCGCACTGTTTCGCCCGTTTGTCATCCCAAATGGCCATGAAAATTTAAACGATCCATACTGGGATGATTCTCAACCTCCCTGGCATGCCCAGGTCGATTTTCGGCCAATAACACGCCCGAACCCCGAGCTCACCCCCAAAACCATGGGCTATAGCACATCGATTTAGCTCGAAAATGCCCTGTTTGAGCCGTTTCACCCGTTTGTCCACCCAAATGGACATGAAAATTTAAATGGACCACACTAGGATGGTCCCCAACTTCCCTGGCATGCCCCAGTCAATTTTTGGATGACAGAACGCCCGGAGCCGCCCATCCCCAAAACCGTGGGCTATAGCACATCGATTTGGCCTAAAAACTCTACGTTCGGGCCGTTTTGCACATTTTCCCTCCCAAATGGCCACAAAAATTTAAATGGATCAAACTGGGACGATCCTCAACCTCACTGCGATGCCCCATTTTATTTTCAGCCTACTGTGCAACCGGACCCCGGGCCCACCCCTAAAACTGTGGGCTATAACACACTAATTTTACCTGAAAATGCCCCGTTCACGCCGTTTCGCCCGTTTGTCCACCCAAATGGCCACAAAAATTTAAACTAACCATACTGGGATGATCCCCAACCTCCATGGCACGCCTCGGTCGATTTTTGATCCACGGCACGCCCGAAGCCCGGCCCACCCCCGAAACCGTGGGCTATAGAACACTTATTTAGCCCATTTGTCCACCCAAATGTCCACAAGAATTTCAACGGAACATACTGGGATGATCCCCAACTTCCCTGGCATGCCCCTATCGATTTTCAACCCACAGAACGCTCGGACCCCGGGCCCACCCCCAAAACCGTGGGCTATAGTACACCAATTTGGCTCGAAAATGCTCCATTCGTGCCGTTTCGTCCGTTTGTCCACCAAAATTTCCATGAAAACTTAAACGGAACACTATGGGAAGATCCCCACCTCCCTGGAACACCCCGGTCATTTTTTGGCCCCCAACACATTCGAACCCTCTGACCACCCCTAAAACTGTGGGCTATAGCACACCGATTTGGCCCAAAAATATGCCATTCGTATTGTTTTGCCTATTTGTCCACCTAAATGGCCACGCAAAATTAAACAAACCATACTAGGATGATCCCCAACCTCCCTGGCATGCCCCGATCATTTTTTAGCACACATCACGCCCGAACCCCGAGACCACCCCCAAAATCATGGGCAATAGCACATCGATTTAGCCCGAAAGTGCCCCGTTAGTGTCGTTTCACCCGTTTATCCACCCAAATGGCCACGAAAGATTAAACGGACCACACTAGGATGATCCCCAACCTCACTGGCATACCCCGGTGATTTTTTAGCACACAGCACGCCCGGACCCTAGGCCCACCCCTAAAACCGTTGGCTATAGCACACCAATTTAGCTCGAAAATACCCCGTTCACGCTGATTCGCCCGTTTGTCCAGCCAAATGGCCATGAAAATTTAAATGGACCACACTGGATGATCCTCTACCTCTCTGGTATACCTCGATCAATTTTTGGCCCACAGTACGCCCGGACCCCGGGCCCACCCACAAAATCGTGGGCTATAGCACACCGATTTAGCCTAAAAATGCCTCGTTCGCTCCGTTTCACCCGTTTGTCCACCCAAACAGCCACAAAAATTTAAACGGACCACACTGGGATGATCCCCAACCTACCTGGCATGGCTCGATCGATTTTCGGCCTACAGCACGCTCGAAACCCAGGCTCACCCCCGATGCCGTGGGATATGGCATATCGATTTGGCCCAAAAATGCCCCGTTCGCGCTGTTTCGCCCGTTTGTCAACCAAAATGGCTACGAAAATTTAAATGGACCACACTGGGACGATCCTCAATTTCCCTGCCATACCTCTTTCGATTTTCAGCCCACTGTATGCCCGTACCCCGGGCCCACCCCCAAAACTGTGGGCTATAACACACCGATTTTGCCCAAAAATTCCTCATTCATGTTGTTTCTCCCGTTTGTCCACCCAAATGGCCACAAAAATTTAAACAGACCACACTGGGATGATCCCCAAGATCTTTGGCACGCCTCGGTCAATTTTCGATCCACAGCACGCATGAAGCCAGCCAACCCCCAAAACCGTGAGCTATAGAACACCTATTTTGACCCATAATTCCCCGTTCGCGTTGTTTCGCCTGTTTGTCCACCCAAATAGCCACAAAAAATTCAACGTAACACACTGGGATAATCCCCAACCTCCCTGGCACGCCCCGATCAATTTTCTACCTACAGCACACTCGAACCCCGGGCCCACCCCTAAAACTGTAGGCTATAGCACACCGATTTGGCTCAAAAATACCCCGTTTATGCCGTTTTGCCTATTTGTCCACCTAAATTTCTACGAAAACTTAAACGGACCATACTGGGATGATCCCCAACCTCACTGGCACGCCTCGGTCATTTTTTGGCCCACAACACATTCAAACCCCTTGCCCACCCCCAAAATCGTGGGTTATAGCACACCGATTTAGCCCGAAAATTCCCCGTTCACGTCGTTTCATTTTTTTGTCCACTTTAATGGCCATGAAAAATTAAACGAACCATACTGGGATGATCCTTAATCTCCCTGGCATACCCCGATCATTTTTTAGCTCACAGCACACCCAAACCTCGGGCCCACCCCCAAAACCGTGACCTATAGCACACCGATTTGGCCCTTAAATGCCCCGTTCGTGTTGTTTCGCCCGTTTGTCCACCCAAATGGCCACGAAAAATTAAATGGACCATACTGGGATGATCGCCAACCTCCCTGGCATGCCCCGATCATTTTTTAGCATACAGCACGCCCGGACCCCAGTCCCACCTCTAAAACCGTGGGCTATAGCACACTAGTTTGGCCCGAAAATGCTCCGTTCACGCTGATTCGCCCATTTGTCCAGCCAAATGGCTAAAAGAATTTAAATGGACCACACGGGGATGATCTCCTACCTCTATGGCTTGCCTCGATCGATTTTCATCCCACAGTACGCCCGGACCCCAGGCCCACTCCCAAAACCGTGGGCTATAACACACCGATTTGGCCTGAAAATGCCTCGTTCGCATCGTTTCCCCCGTTTGTCCACCCAAACAGCCATGAAAATTAAAAAAGGACCACACTGGGATGATCCCCAACCTACCTGGCATACCCCAGTAGATTTTCAGTGCATATCACGCCCGAACCCCGAGCCTACCCCCAAAACCATGGGCTATAGCACTCCAATTTGGCCTGAAAAGACCCCATTCGTGCTGATTCGCCCGTTTGTCCACTCAAATGGCCATGAAAAATTAAACAGACCACACTGGGATGATCCCCAACCTCCCTGGCATGCCCCGCCTATTTTCTACCCATAACACACCTGGAACCCGGGCCCACCCCCAAAACCACGGGCTATAGCACACCGATTTGCCTAAAAATGCACCGTTCGCGCCGTCTCGCTTGTTTCTCCTCCCAAATGGCCAAAAAAACTTAAACGGACATTGGGACGATCCCAAAACTCCCTGGCATTCCCCAGTTGATTTTTGACCCATAGCATGCCTGGACCCCGTGCCCACTACCAAAACCATGGGCTATAGCACTCCGATTTGGCCAGAAAATGCCCCGTTAGCACCGTTTCACCCATTTGTCCACCTAAATGGACAAAAAAATTAAACGGACAATTATTGGGACGATACCAACTTCCATGGCATGCCCCAGTTGATTTTTGGCCCATAGCACGCCCGTACCCCGTTCCCACTCCCAAAAATGCCCCGTTCGCGCCGTTTCGCCTGTTTTTGCACCCAAATGGTCACAAAAATTTAAACGGACCACACTGGCATGATTCTTAACCCCCTTGTCACACCCCGATCTATTTTCGGCCCATAACACGCCCGAACCTCGGGTCCAACCCCAAAAATATGGGCTATCGCACACCGATTTGTCCCGAAAAAGCCTCGTTCGTGCTGTTTTGCCTTTTTGTCTACCCAAATAGCCTCAAAAATTTAAAAGGAACACACAGGGATGATCCCCAACCTCCCTGTCATGCCTCGGTCAATTTTTGACCCACAGCACACCTGGAACCCGGGCCCACCCTCAAACTCGTGGGCAATAACACACCGATTTTGCCTAAAAAAGCCCCATTCGCATCGTTTTGCCGTTTGTCCACCCAAATGGCTAGAAAAATTTAAACGAACCTCCTTGAGATGATCCCCAACCTCCCTATAACACCCTGTTCAATTTTCTACCCTCAACACGCTCGTACCCCGGGCCCACCTCCGAAATCGTGGGCTATAGCACACCGATTTAGCCTGAAAATGCCTCGTTCGCACCATTTTTCCCGTTTGTCCACCCAAATGGCCATGAAAATTTAAACAGACTATACTAGGATGATCCCCAACTTACCTGGCACACCCCGATCGATTTTCAGCCCGCAGAACGCCCGGACCCCAGGCCCACCCCCAAAACCATGGGCTATAGCACACCAATTTGGCCTAAAAAACCCCTGTTCACGCCATTTCACCCATTTATCCACCCAAATGGCCATGAAAATTTAACCGGACCACACTAGGATGATCTCGAATCTCCCTGCCTTGCCCCGGTCTATTTTTGGCCCACATCATGCATGGATCCCATCCCAACCCCAAAACCGTGGGCTATAGAACACCGATTTGGGCTGAAAATGCCCCGTTCGCATTATTTTGCCTGTTTGTCCAACCAAATGGCCGCAAAAATTTAAAGGAACCACATTGGGAGGATCCCCAATCTCCCTGGCTTACCCCGGTCTATTTTTGGCCCACATCACGCACAGACCCGCGGCCCACCCCCGCAACCGTAGGCTATACCACACCAACTTGGCTCTAAAATGCACCGTTCACGTCGTTTCGCATGTTTGTCCACCCAATGGCCACGAAAATTTTAACGAACCATACTAGGATGATCCCTAACCTCCCTGGCATGCCTCAATTAATTTTTTATGCATAGTACGCTCGAAACTCAGGGCCACCACTAAAACCGTGGGCTATAGCACACTGATTTGGCCTGAAAATGCCCCGTTCGCGCTGTTTTGCCCGTTTGTCCACCCAAATGGCCACAAAAATTTAAACGAACCATACTTGGACGATCCCCAATTTCCTTGGTACGCCTCGGTCAACTTTCGGCCCACATCACGCTCGGAACCCAGGCCCACCCCCGAATCCGTAAGCCATACCATAACGATTTGGCTCGTAAATTCCCAGTTCGCGCCGTTTCACCCGTTTGTCCACCCAAATGGCCACAAATTTAAACAGACCATACTTGGATGATCCTCAACCTCCCTGGAACACCACGATTGATTTTCGGGCCACAGCAGGCCCGGACCCCAAGCCTACCCCTAAAATTATGGGTTATAGCGCACTGATTTGGCCCGAAAATGCCCCATTCGCGCTGTTTCACCTATTTATCCACCCAAATGGCCACAAAAATTTAAACGAACCATACTGGGATCATCCCCAACCTCCTTAGAATATCCCGATCGATTTTTGAACCACAGCACGCACGAACTCCGGGCCCACCCTCAAAACCGTGGGCTATAGCAAATAAATTTGGCCTGAAAATGCCCCGTTTGCGTCGTTTTACCCATTTGTCCACCCAAATTGACACAAAAATTTAAACGGACCACACTGGGATGATCCCCAACCCCCCTGGTATGCTCTAGTTGAATTTTGGCAAACAGCACACCCGGACCTCGAGCCCAGCCCCAAAACCATGGGTTATAGCACACCGATTTGGCTCGAAAATGCCCCATTCGTGCCGGTTCGCCTGTTTGTCCAGTCAAATGGCCACAAAAATTTAAATGGACAATACTGGGATGATCCCTAACATCCCTGGAACACCCCGGTTCATTTTCAGCCCACAGCACGCCCGGACCCCAGGCCCACCCCCAAAATCGTGGGCTATAGCCCATCGAAATAACTTGAAAATGCCCCGTTCAAGCCGTTTCGCCTATTTATCCACCCAAATGGCCACGGAAATTTAAACGTACCATACTGGGATGATCCCTAATCTCTCTGCCTCGCCCCGGTCTATTTTTGGCCTACATCACGCACGGACCCTGGGCCCACCCCCAAAACCGTGAGCTATAGAACAACGATTTGGGTTGAAAATGCCCCGTTCGCATTGTTTCGCCCGTTTGTCCTACCAAATGGATACGAAAATTAAAACGGACCATACTGGGATGAACTCCAACCTCCTTGGCACGCCTCGGTCGATTTTCATCCCACTGCGCGCCCGGTCCCTAGGCCCGCCCCAAAACCGAGGGCTATAGAACACCGATTTGGCTCGAAAATGCCCCGTTCGTGCGGTTTCACCCGTTTGTCCACCTAAATGTCCACAAAAATTTAAACAGACCACACTGGGATGATCCCCAACTTCCCTGACATGCCCCGATCAATTTTTGGCCCACACTACGCCCGGACACCAGGCCCAGCCCTAAAACCATGGGCTATTGCACACCGACTTGGGCCGAAAATGCCCCGTTCGCGCCGTTTCGCCTGTTTTTCCATCCAAATGGCCACAAAAATTTAAACGGATCACACTAGGATGATCCCTAACATCCCTGAATGCCCCGGTCAATTTTTGGCCCACAAAACGCCCGAACCCCGGGACCACCCCCAAAACTGTGGGATATATAACACACCGATTTGGCCCAAAAATACCCCATTCCAGCCTTTTCGCCCGTTTATCCACCCAAATGGCAATGAAAATTTAGACGGACTACACTGGGACGATCCCCAACCTCCCTGGCATTCCCCAAATGATTTTCGACCCACAGCACGCCCGAACACCGGGACCACCTCCAAAACCGTGGGCAATAGCACATTGATTTAGCCTAAAAATTCCCCGTTCGCATCGTTTTGTCCGTTTGTCCACTCAAATTTCCACAAAAATTTAAACGGACCACACTGAGATTATCCCTAACCTCCCTGGTATGCCCTAGTTGAATTTCGGCCCACACTACGCCAAGACCCTGAGCCCACCCCCGAAAACGTGGGCGATAGCACACCGATTTGGCCCCAAAAAGCCCTATTCACGCCGTTTCGCCTGTTTGTCCACCCAACTGGCCACGAAAAATTAAATGGACAACACTGGGATGATCCCCAACTTATCTGGCATGCCTCGGTCAATTTTTGGCACACAGCACGCTCGGAACCCAGGATCACCCCCGAAGTCGTGGGCTATAGCACATCGATTTGGCTTGAAAATTCCCCAATCGCATCGTTTTTCCCGTTTTTCCGCTCAAATGGCCACAAAATTTTAAACAAACCACACTGAGATGATCCCCAACTTCGCTGGCAAACCCCGGTCGATTTATGGCCCATAGCATGATCGGACCCCAGGCCCACCCCAGAACCCCGGGCTATAGCACACCGATTTGGCCCAAAAATGCTCCGTTCCCACCGTTTCAACCATTTTTTGACCAAATAGCCACAAAAATTTAAATGCATTATACTGGGATAATCACCTACATCCCTGGTATGCCTCGATCAATTTTCGACCCACAACACTCCCGGAACCTGGGTCCATCCCCAAAACTATGGGCTATAGCACACCGACTTGGCCTGAAAATCCCCCGTTCACGTCGTTTCTCCCGTTTGTCCACACAAATGGCCACTAAAATTTAAATAGACCAAAATAAGATGATCCCCAACCTCCCTGGTATGCCCCAGCTGAATTTCGGCCATCAACACGCCCGGACCCCGGGCGCACCCCCGAAACCATGGGCTATAACACACCAATTTGGCCCAAAAATGCCTCGTTAGCGCTGTTTCGCCTGTTTGTCCACCCAAATGGCCACGAAAATTTAAACGGACAACACTGGGACATCCCTAACCTCCCTGGACCGCCCTGATCAATTTTTGTCCCACAGAACGCCCGAACCCCAGGCCCACCCACAAAACCGTGGGCTATAGCACACCGATTTGGCTAAAAAATGCCCCATTCGTACCATTTCTCTCGTTTATCCACCCAAATATTTTCAAAAATTTAAACGGACCATATTGGGACGATTCCCAATTCCCTGGCAAGCCCCAGTCGATTTTTGGCCCACAGCACGCCCGGATCCCAGGCCCACCCCCGAAACCATGGGCTATAGCACACCGATTTGGCTCGAAAAGACCCCATTCACGTAGTTTCACCCGTTTGTCCTCCCAAATGGCCACAAAAATTTAAACGGACCATGCTAAGATGATCCCAACATCCCTGGCATGCCCCGGTCAATTTTTGAGCCACATCATCCACGGACCCCCGGGTCCACCCCTAAAACCGTGGGCTATAGCACACCGATTTTTCCCAAAAATACCCGTTCGTGTCGTTTCGCCAGTTTGTCGACCTAAGTGCCCAGAAAAATTTAAATGGAAAACACTGGGATAATCTCTGACATCCCTGGCATACCCCGATCAATTTTTGACCTACAATACGCACGGACCCTAGGCCCACCCTCGACACCGCGGGCTATAGCGCACCAATTTGACCCGAAAACCCATTCGCGCCGTTTTACCCGTTTGTCCTCCTAAATGGCCAGGAAAACTTAAACGATCCACAATGGAATGATTCTCAACCTCCCTGGCATGCCCCGGTCGATTTTCGGCCAACAGCACGCCCGGACCCCGGCTCACCTCTAAAACCGTGGGCTATAACACATCGATTTGGCTCGAAAATGCCCCGTTCGAGCCGTTTCGCCCATTTGTCCACCCAAATGGACATGAAAATTTAAACGGACCACACTGGGATGATCCCCAACATCCCTGGCACGCCCCGGTCAATTTTTGGCTCACAGAACGCCCGGACCCGTCCACCCCAAAATCGTGGGCTATAACACATCGATTTGGCCTAAAGACTCTGCTTTCGCGCCGTTTTGCACGTTTTCCCTCCCAAATGGCCACAAAAATTTAAACGGATCACATTGGGACGATCCTCAACCTCCCTTCCATGCCCCATTCTATTTTCAGCCCACTGTGCGCCCGAATCCCGGGCCCACCCCCAAAACTGTGGGCTATAACACACCAATTTTACCTGAAAATGCCCTGTTCACGCCGTTTCGCCCGTTTGTCCTCCCAAATGGCAACAAAAATTTCATTGGGATGATCCCCAATCTCCATGGAACTCCTCGGTCGATTTTCAATCCACAGCACGCCTGAAGCCCGGCCCACCCCAAAATCGGGGGCTATAGAACACTTATTTAGCCTGATAATTCCCCATTCGCGCTGTTTCTCCCGTTTTTCCACCCAAATGGCCAAACAAATTTCAACGGAACATACTGGGATGATCCCCAACTTCCCTGGCACGCCCCTGTCGATTTTCTGCCCATAAAACGCTCGGAGCCTGGGCCAACCCCCAAAACCGTGGGCTATAGCACACCGATTTAGCTCGAAAATGCCCCATTCATGCCGTTTCGCCCGTTTGTGCACCCAAATTGCCACAAAAACTTAAACGGACTACTCTAGGACGATCTCCACCTCCCTGGCATGCCCCGGTCATTTTTTGGCCCACAACACATTCGAACCCTTTGACCACCCCTAAAACTGTGGGCTATAGCACACCGATTTGGCCCAAAAATACGCCATTTGTATCATTTTTCCCGTTTGTCCATCTAAATGGCCACAAAAAAATAAACGAACCACACTAGGACGATCCCCAACCTCCCTGGCATGCCCCGGTCATTTTTTAGCACACAGCACGCCCGAACCCCGAGGCCACCCCCAAAATCATGGGCAATAACACACCGATTTAGCCCGAAAATGCCCCACTGATTTTCTACCCACAACACACCTGGAACCCGGTCCCACCCCCAAAACCACGGGCTATAGCACACCGATTTGCCTAAAAATGCACCGTTCGCGCCGTTTCGCCTGTTTGTCCTCCCAAATGGCCACAAAAATTTAAACGGACACTGGGAAGATCCCAAAACTCCCTGGCATGCCTCGGTTAATTTTTGGCCCACAGCATGCCTGGACCCCGGGCCCACTCCCAAAACCATGGGCTATAGCACTCCGATTTGGCCAGAAAATGCCCCGTTAGCACCGTTTTGCCTGTTTGTCCTCCTACATGGCCACAAAGATTAAACGGACAATACTGGGACGATCCCCAACTTCCCTGGCATGCCCCAGTTTATATTTGGCCCATAGCACGCCCGTAACCCATTCCCACTCCCAAAAATGCCCCGTTCACGCCGTTTCACCTGTTTGTGCACCCAAATGGTCACAAAAATTTAAACAAACCATACTGGCAAGATCCTCAACCTCCCTGGCATACCCCGATCTATTTTTGGACCATAACATGCTCGGAACCCGGGTCCAACCCCAAAATTGTGGGTTATCGTACACAGATTTGTCCCGAAAAAGCCTCGTTCGTGCTGTTTCGCCCTTTTGTCTACCCAAATGGCCTCAAAAATTTAAAAGGGACACATAGGAATGATCCCCAACTTCCTATCATGCCCCGGTCAATTTTTCACCCACAACACACCCGGACCCCGAGCCCACCCTCAAAATCGTGGGCTATAGCACACCGATTTTGCCTAAAAAAGCCCCATTCGCATCGTTTCTGTCGTTTGTCCACCCAAATGGCCAGACAAATTTAAACGAATCACACTGGGATGATCCCCAACCTCCCTGTAATACCCCGGTCAATTTTCTACCCGCAACATGCTCGTACCCCGGGCCCACCTCCGAAATCGTGGGCTATCACACACCAATTTAGCCTGAAAATGCCCCGTTTGTACCGTTTTTCCCGTTTGTCCACCTAAATGGCCACAAAAATTTAAACGGACCACACTAGGATGATCCCCAATTTCCCTGGCACTCCCTGGTTGATTTTCGGCACACAAAACGCCCGAACCCTAGGCCCACCCCCAAAACCATGGGCTATAGCACACCGATTTGGCCCAAAACCCCCCTGTTCACGTCGTTTCACTCGTTTATCCACCTAAATAACCACAAAAATTTAAACGGACCACACTGGGATGATCCCCAATCTCTTGCCTCGCCCCGGTCTATTTTTTCCCCACATCACGCATGGACCCCGGCCCACCCCCAAAACCGTGGGCTATAGAACACCGATTTGGGCTGAAAATGCCCCGTTCACATCGTTTTGCCCATTTGTCCAAACAAATGGCCGCAAAAATTTAAACGGACCATACTGAGAGGATCCCCAATCTCCCTAGCTCACCCCGGTCTATTTTTGGCCCACATCAAGCACGGACCCTTGGCCCACCCCCGAAACCGTAGGCTATAGCATACCACTTTGGCTCAAAAATGCACCGTTCGCGTCGTTTCGCACGTTTGTCCACCCAAATAGCCACAAAATTTTAACGGACCATACTGGGATGATCCCCAAACCTCCCTGGCATGCCTCGAACAATTTTCGATGCACAGTACGCTCGAAACTCGGGGCCACCCCTAAAACCGTGGACTATAGCACACCGATTTGGCCTGAAAATACCCCATTCGCGCTATTTCGCCCGTTTGTCCACCCAAATGGCCACAAAAATTTAAATGGACCACGCTCGGATGATCTCCAATTTCCTTCGTATTCCTCGATCAAGTTTTGGCCCACAACACGCCCGGAACCCAGGTCCACCCCCGAATTCGTAAGTCATACCATCCGATTTGGCTCGTAAATTCCCAGTTCGCGTCGTTTCACCCGTTTGTCCACCCAAATGGCCACAAATTTAACCACACCATAGTGGGATGATCCTCAACCTCCCTGGAACACCTCGATTGATTTTCGAGCCACAACAGGCCCGGACCCCAAGCTTACCCCCAAAATTGTGGGTTATAGCACACTGATTTGGCCTGAAAATGCCCCATTCGCGCCGTTTCAACCCATTTATCCACCCAAATGGCCACAAAAATTTAAACAAACTATACTGGGATGATCCCCAACCTCCCTAGAATATCCCGATCAATCTTTCAACCACAGCACGCACGAACTCTGGGCCCACCCTCAAAAACCGTCGGGCTATAGCAGCCAATTTGCCTGAAAATGCCCTGTTCACGTTGTTTTAACCCGTTTGTCCACCCAAATTGACATGAATATTTAAACGGACCACACTGGGATGATCCCCAATCCCCTTGGTATGCTATGGTTGAATTTTGGCCAACAGCACGCCCGAACCCGGGGTCCACCCCCAAAAACCGTGGGCTATAGCACACCGATTTAGCCTAAAAATGCCCTGTTCGCGCCGTTTCGCCCCGTTTGTCCACCCAAATGGCCAGAAAAATTTAAATGGAAAATACTGGGATGATCCCCAACATCCCTGGCATGCCCCCGGTTCATTTTCGGCCCAGTGAACGCCCGGACCCCGGGCCCACCCCCAGAATCGTGGGCTATAGCACATCGATATAGCTTTAAAAATGCACCGTTCAAGCCATTTTGCCTGTTTGTCCACCCAAATGGCCCCAACACTCCCGAAAACCCAGGCCCACCCCCCAAAATCGTGAGCTATAGCACACCGATTTGACCCAACAATGCCTCGTTCGCGTCGTTTCGTTCGTTTGTCCACCCAAATAGCCACGAAAATTTTAAAAAACCAAACTGGGACTATCATAACCTTCCTGGCATGCCCCAGTCAATTTAACGGCCTGGAGAACGCCCGATCCACAGGCCCACCCCAAAAACTGTGGGCTATAGCACTCCGATTTGGCCAAAAAATGTCCCGTTCGCACTGTTTCACCCGTTTGTCCACCCAAATAGCCACAAAAATTTTAAACAGACCACACTGGGACAATCCCCAACCTCCCAGGCACGCCTCGATTAGTTTTCGGTGCACAGCTCGCCCGGACCCCGGGCTCACCCCCAAAACCATGGGCTATAGCACACCGATTTGGCCCAAAAATGCCCCGTTTGCGCCATTTTGCTCGTTTATCCACCCAAATGGACACGATAATTTCAACGGACCACACTAGGACAATCCCCAACCTACTTATCACGTCCCGGTTAATTTTTGGCCCATAGAACGCCCAGACCCACCCACCCCCAAAACCGTGGGCTATAGCACATCGATTTGGCCTAAAAACTCTACGTTCACGTCGTTTCTCACGTTTTCCCTCCCAAATGGCCACAAAAATTTAAACGGACCACACTGGGATGATCCTCAACCCTCTGCCATGCCCCATTCGATTTTCAACCTACTGTGCGCCTGGACCCAGTCCCACCCCTAAAACGTTGGGCTATAACACACCGATTTTGCTCGAAAATACCCCGTCTCACGCCGTTTCGCCCGTTTGTCTACCCAAATGGCCACAAAAATTTAAATGAACCGCACTGGACAATCCCGAACCTACTTAGCATGCCTTGGTCAATTTTTGATCCACAGCACGCCCGAAACATAGCCCACCCCCGAAAATCGTGGGCTATAGAACACCTATTTAGCTCGACAATTCCCCGTTCGCACCATTTCACCCGTTTGTCCACCCAAATGGCCATGAAAATTTCAAAAAAATACACTGGGATGATGCCCAACCTCCCTGGCACGCCCTGGTCAATTTTTTGCCCACAGCATGCTCGGACCCCGGGCCCACCCCCAAAATCGTGGGCTATAGCACACCAATTTGGCCCGAAAATGCCCCGTTCTCACTGTTTCGCCCGTTTGTCCACCCAAATTGCCATGAAAAAATAAACGAATCACACTGGGAAGATCCAAAACCTCCTTGGCATGCCCCGTTCATTTTTCGGCCCACAACACATTCGAACCCCTTGGCATACCTCATTTGCGTCGTTTTTCCGTTTGTCCACCGAAACAACCACAAAAATTTAAAAGGACCACACTGGGATGATCCCCAACCTACCTGTCATGCCCCGATCGATTTTCAGCCCACAGCACACCCGGACCCTGGGCCCCACTCCCAAAACCATGGGCTATAGCACACCGATTTGGCCTGAAAAGGCCCCGTTCGCGCCGATTCGCCCGTTTGTCAACCCAAATGGCCACAAAAATTTAAACAGACCACAATGGGATGATTCTCGACCTCCCTAGAATGCCCCAGAAATTTCCTACCCACAGCACACCTTGAACCCCGGTCCCACCCCCGAAACCAAGGGTTATAGCACATCGATTTGCCTGAAAATGCACCATTCGTGCCGTTTTGCCTGTTTGTCCTCCCAAATGGCCACAAAAATTTAAAAAGACTACACTGGGATGATCCCCAACATCCCTAGCATGCCCCAGTTGATTTTTGGCCCACAGCACGCCCGTACCCCGGTCCCACTCCCAAAAATGCCCTTTTCATGCCGTTTGCCCGTTTGTGCACCCAATGGCCATGAAAATTTAAACGGACCATACTGGTATGATACCCAACCTCCCTAGCACACCCCGATCTATTTTGGCCAATAACATGCCCGGACCTCAAGCCCAGCCCCAAATTGTGGGCTATCGCACACTGATTTGGCCCAAAAAAGCCTCGTTCGCGCTGTTTTGCCCGTTTGTTTACCCAAATAACCGTGAAAATTTAAACGGAACACGCAGGGATGATCCCCAACCTCCCTGGCATACGCCGGTCAATTTTTGACCTACAACATACCTAAACCCCGAGCCCACCCTCGAAATCGTGGGCTATAGCACATCAATTTTGCCTGAAAATGACTCATTCACATCGTTTCTCCCGTTTTTTCCACCCAAATGGCCACAAAAATTTAAACGGACCACACTGGGATGATCCCCAACCTCCCTGGCATGTCCCGGTCGATTTTATACCCACAACACGCCTGAACCCTAGGCCCACCTCAAAAATCGTGTGCTAAGCACACCGATTTAGCCTGAAAATGCCTCGTTCGCACTGTTTTGCCTGTTTGTCCATACAAATGGCCACAAAAATTTAAAAAGACCACACTGGGATGATACCTAACTTCCCTAACATATTTTGATCGATTTCCGACCCACAGAATGCTCGGACCCCAGACCCACCCCCAAAACCAAGGGCTATAGCACACCGATTTGGCCCGAAAATGTCCTGTTCACGTTGTTTCACCCCGTTTATCCACCCAAATGGCCACAAAAATTTAAACGGACCATACTTGGATGATCCCCAACCTCCCTGTAATGTCTCGATCATTTTTAAACACACAACACGCCCAAACCCCGAGCCTACCCCCAAAAATGTGGGCTATAGCACACCGATTTTGCCTGAAAATGCCCCATTCGTGCCGTTTCGCCCGTTTGTCCACCAAAATTGCCACAAAAATTTAAACGGAACATACTGGGATGATCCCAACCTCCCTGATATGCCCCGATCAAATTTTGGTCCACAGCACGCCCGGACTCTGGGCCCACCCCCGAAACCATGGGCTATAACACACTTTTTTGGCCCGAAAATGCCCCGTTCGTGCCGTTTCGCCTGTTTGAATACCCAAATAGGCACAAAAATTTAAATGGATAATACAGGGATGATCCCCAACCTCCCTTCCACACCCCAGAAAATTTTTAGCTCATTGTGTGCCCGGATCCTAGGCCCACCCCCAAAATCGTGGGCTATAGCACACCGAATTGGCCCAAAAATGCCCCGTTCGCGCCGTTTTGCCTGTTTGTCAACCCAAATGGTAACAAAAATTTACACGGACTATACTAGAATGATCCCCAACCTCCCTGGAATGCCTCGGTCGATTTTTAGAACACTGCACGCTTGGACCTTGGGCTATAACTCACCGATTTGGCCCGAAAATGCCTCGTCCGTGCTGTTTCGCTCGTTTGTCCACCCAAATGGCCATGAAAATTTAAACGGACCACACTGGGAAGATCCTAACCTCCTTGGCATACCTCGATTAATTTTTGGGCCACAGCATACCCGGAGCCCAGACCCACCCCCAAAACCATGGGCTATACCACGCCGATTTGGCTCGAAAATGCCCAGTTCATTACGTTTCACTCATTTGTCCACCCAAATGGCCACAAAAATTTAAACGGACTATACTGGGACAATCACTACCCTCCCTGGCATGCCCCGACCAATTTTTGGCCCCTAGCAAGCCAGGACCACGGGCCTGCCCGTAAAACCGTGTGCTATAGCACACCGATTTAGCCCAAAAATGCCCCATTCACGCTGTTTCTCCCATTTGTCCACCCAAATTGCCATGAAAATTTAAACGGACCACATTGAGATGATCCCCAACCTCCCTGGTACACCTTGGTTGAATTTTGGTCCACATCACGCCCGGACCCCGGGCCCACCCCCGAAACCATAGGCTATAGCACAACGATTTGGCCTGAAAATATCTCGTTCACATCGTTTTGCCTGTTTTTCCACCCAAATAGCGACGGAAATTTAAATGGACAACACTGGATGATACCCAACCTCCCTGGCATGCCCCGGTTGATTTTCAGCCCACAGCACCCCCAAACCCAGGGCCCACCCCCAAAATCGTGGGCTATAGCACACCGATTTAGCCCAAAAATGCCCCATTCGCGCCGTTTCGCCCGTTTGTCCACCTAAATGGCCATAAAAATTTAAATAGACCACACTAGAACAATCCCCAACTTCCCTGGCAAGCCTCTGTCAATTTTCGGCCAACAGCACACCCGGACCCCAGGCTCACCCCCGAAAACGTGGGCTATAGCACACCAATTTGTCCTGAAAATGCCTCGTTCGCACCGTTTTGCCCGTTTGTCAACCCAAATGGCCATAGAAATTTAAACGGACCACACTGGGATGATCCCCAACCTTCCTGGCACGCCCCAGTTGATTTTCAGCCCACAGTATGCTCGTACCCCGAGCCCACCACTGATACCGTGGGTTATAGCACACTGATTTGGCCCAAAAATGCCTTATTTGTCTCGTTTCGCCCATTTGTCAACCTAAATTGCCACAAAAATTTAAACGGAACACACTGGGATGATCCTCGACCCCCTGGCATACCCTAGTTAATTTTAGGCCCAAAACACACCCGGACCCTGGGCCCACCCTTGAAACCGTGGGCTATATCACACCGATTTGACCAGAAAACCCATTCGCGCCGTTTCGCCCTTTTGTCCTCCCAAATGGCCACAAAAATTTAAACGGTCCACACTAGGATGATCCCCAACCTCCATGGCACGCACTGATTGATTTTCAGCCAACATGACGCCAAGACCCGGGCCCACCCCCAAAACTGTGAGCTATAGCACATCGATTTGGCTCGAAAATGCCCCATTTGAGCCGTTTCGCCTGTTTGACCACCCAAAAGTCCATGAAAATTTAAACAGACCATATTAGGATGATCCCCAACCTCCCTGGAACGCCCCGATCTATTTTTGTCACACATAACGCATGGACCCTGGGCCCACCCTTAAGATCGTGGGCTATATCACACCGATTTGACTCGAAAACCCATTCGCATCGTTTCGCCCTTTTGTCCTCCCAAATGGCCACAAAAATTTAAACGGTCCATACTAGGATGATACCCTACCTCCATGGCACTCCCTGATTTATTTTCAGCAGACATTATGCCCGGACCGGGCCCACCCCCAAAATTGTAGGCTATAGCACACCGATTTGGCCCAAAAATGCCCTGTTTGTGCTGTTTTGCCTGTTTGTCCACCCAAAGGGCCACGAAAATTTAAATAGAACACACTGGGATGATTTAACCTCCCTTTCATGTCCCAAATGATTTTCGACCCACAGCACGCCCGAACCCGGGGTCCACCCCCAAAACCGTGGGCTATAGCACACCGATTTAGCCTAAAAATGCCCTGTTCGCGCCGTTTTGCCCGTTTGTCCACCCAAATGGCCAGAAAAATTTAAATGGACCATACTGGGATGATCCCCAACCTCCCTGGTATGCCCTAGTTGAATTTTGGCCCACACCAAGCCCAGGCCCTGAGCCCACCCCCAAAACCGTAGGCTATAGCACACCGATTTAGCTCGAAAATGCCCTGTTCGTGCCGTTTCGCTTGTTTGTCCACCCAACTAGCCACAAAAATTTAAACGGACAACACTGGGATGATCCTCAACCTAGCTGGCATGCTTTGATAAATTTTTGGCCTACATCACGCTCGAAGCGCAGGCTCACCCCCAAAGCCATGGGCTATAGCACACCGATTTGCCCCAAAAATTCCCCGTTCGCGCTATTTCGCCCATTTTTCCACCCAAATGACCACAAAAATTTAAACAGACCATACTGGGACGGTCCCCAACTTCCCTGGTAAGCCTCAATCAATTTTTGGCCAACAACACGCCCGAACACTAGGCCCATCCCCAAAACCGTGGGCTATAGCACACCGATTTAGCCCAAAAATGCCCCATTCATTCCATTTCTCCTGTTTATCCCTGATATCCCTGGTACGCCCCGGTCGATTTTCAGCTCACAGCACGCCCGTAACTCAGGCCTACCACCAAAATCGTGGTCTATAGCACATTGATTTGGCTCAAAAATGCCCCGTTTGAGCCGTTTCGCCCGTTTGTCCACCCAAATAGACACGAAAATTTAAACGGACCACACTGGGACGATCCCCAACCTACCTGGCACACCCCGATCAATATTTGGCCCACAGAACACCCGAACCCATCCATCCCCTAAAACCATGGGCTATAACACACCGATTTGGCCTAAAAACTCTGCGTTCGCGTCGTTTTGCATGTTTGCCCTCCCAAATGGCCACGAAAATTTAAACGGACCACAATGGGATGATCCCACTTTTCTCCCGGACCTGGGGTCCACCCCAAAAACCGTGGGCTATAGCACACCGATTTAGCCTAAAAATGCCCTGTTCGCGCCGTTTTGCCCGTTTGTCCACCTAAATGACCACAAAAATTTAAATGAACCATATTGGAACAATCCCCAACCTCCTTGGAACACCTCGGGCGATTTTTGATCCACAGCACACCCGAAGCCCCGACCCACCCCCAAAACCGTGGGCTATAGAACACCTATTTAGCACGATAATTCCCCGTTCGCGTCGTTTCGCCTGTTTGTCCACCAAATGGCCACGAATATTTCAACGGAACACACTGGGATGATCCCCAACCTCCCTGGCACCCTATGTCAATTTTATGCCCGCAGCACGCCTGGACCCCAGGCCCACCCCCAAAACCGTGGGCTATAGCACACCGATTTAGCCTGAAAATACCCTATTCGCACCGTTTTGCTTGTTTGTCCACCCAAATGGCCACGAAAATTTAATCAAAACATACTGGGACGATCCTCTACCTCTCTGGCATGCCCAGGTCAATTTTCGGCCCACAACACACCCGATCCCTGGGCCCACCCTAGAACCGTGGACTATAGTACACCTATTTGGCCCAAAAATTCCCTGTTCGCGTCGTTTTTCCCGTTTATCCACCCAAATGGCCATAAAAATTTAAACTGACCACATAGAGACGATCCCCAACCTTCCTGGCATGCCCCGGTTAATTTTTGTTCCACACCACACCCGGAACCAGACGTACCCCCGAAACCGCGGGTTATAGTACACGAATTTGGCCCGAAAACACTCTGTTTGTACCATTTTGCCCGTTTGTCCACTCAAATGGCCACGAAAATTTAAACGGATCACACTGGGATGATCCCCAACCTCCCTGGCAATCCTCGATCGATTTTTGGCCCACAGCACACCCGAACCCCGGGCCCACCCCCAAAATCGAGGACAATAGCTCACCTATTTGGCCCAAAAATGTCCCGTTCGCATCTTTTTGCCCGTTTGCCACTCAAATGTCCATGAAAATTTAAATGGACCACACTGGAAAGATCCCCAACCTCCCTGGCATGCCTCAGTTAATTTTTGGCCCACAGTATGCTCGGACTTCGAGTCCACCCCCAAAACCCTGGGCTATAGCACACCGATTTGGCTTGAAAATGCCCCGTTCGCTCTGTTTCACTCGTTTGTCCACCCAAATGGTCACAAAAATTTAAATGGAACACATTGGGATGAACCACAACCTAACTGGCATGCCCCGGTTGATTTTTGGCACACAGCACACCCGGACCCTGGGCCCACCACTAAAACCGTGGGCTATAGCACACCAATTTGACCCAAAAATGCCTCGTTCACGCCGCTTCGCCCGTTTGTCTACCCAAAGATCCACGAAGATTTAAACGGACCACACTAGGATGATCCTCAACCTCCATGGCATGCCCCGGTCAATTTTTGACCCACAACACGCCTGAACAACGGTCCCACCTCAAAAACTGTGGGCTATAGCACACTGATTTGGCCCAAAAATTCCCCGTTTGTGCCGTTTTACCCGTTTCTCTACCCAAATAGCCACAAAAATTTAAACGAACCACACTGGGATAATCCCCAAACTCCTTGGCATGCATCGGTTGATTTTTGATCCATAGTACGCTCGAAGCCCAGCCCACCCCTGAAATCGTGGGCTATAGAACACCTATTTAGCTCAATAATTCCCCATTCATGCTGTTTTGCCCGTTTGTCCACCCAAATGGACACGAATATTTCAACGAAACATACTGGGATGATCCCCAACCTCCATGGCATGCCCCGATCAATTTTCTGCATACAGCACGCCCGAACCTCGGGCCCACCCCCAAACCCGTGGGCTTTAGCACATCGATTTGGCCTAAAAAAGCCCCATTCGCACCGTTTCGCCCGTTTGTCCACCCAAATTGCCACGAAAACTTAAACGGACCACACTAGGATGATCCCCAACCTCCCTGTCACGCCCCCGGTCATTTTTTGTCCCACAACACATTCAAACCCCTTGCCCACCCCCAAAACTGTGGGTTATAGCACACCGATTTAGCCCGAAAATGCCCCGTTCGCATTGTTTCGCCCGTTTGTACACCCAAATGGCCACAAAAAATTAAACAGACCACGCTGCGACGATCCTCGACCTCCCTGGCATGCCCCAATCATTTTTTAGCACATAGCACGCCCAAACCCCGGGCCCACCCTCAAAACTGTGGACTATAGCACACTGATTTGGCAAAAAAAATGCCCCGTTTGCGCCTTTTCACCCGTTTGTCCCTCCAAATGGCCAAAAAAATTTAAACGTACCATACTGGGATGATCCCAACCTCTCTGGAACACCCTGGTTGATTTTTGGCCCACAATATACCCGAACCTCGGGCCCACCCCCAAAACCGCAGACTATATTACCCTGGTTTGGTCCAAAAATACCCCATTCGCATCGTTTCTCCCGTTTGTCCACCCAAATAGCCACGAAAATTTAAATGTACCATACTGTGATGATCCCCAGCCACCCTGGTATGCCTCAGTTGATTTTCAGTACATAGCGCGCCCAGACCCCGAACCCACCCCCAAAACCGTGGGTTATAGCAAACCGATTTGGCCCGAAAATTCATAGTTCGCGTCGTTTCGTCCGTTTGTCCATCTAATTGGCCACGAAAATTTAAACGGACCATACTGGGATGAACTCCAACCTTCCTGGCACATCCAAACAGATTTTTTGGCCCACAACACGCCCGAACCCTGGGCCCACCCTCAAAATTGTGGGTTATAAACACCAATTTAGCCCAAAAATACCCCATTCGTGCCGTTTCATCCGTTTGTCCACCCTAATGCCACAAAAATTTAAACGAACTATACTGGGATGATCCAAACCTCCCTGGAATGCCCTGATCGATTTTTGGCCACAGCACGCCCGGACGCCTAGCCTACCCCCAAAACCGTAGGCTATAACACACCGATTTGGCCTAAAAATATTTCATTCATTCTATTTTGCCCGTTTGTCCACCCAAATAGCCACGATAATTTAAACAGACCACACTAGAATAATCCCCAACCTCCCTGGCACACCCCAGTCAATTTTTGACCCATAACATGCCCGAACCTTGGGCCCACCCCTAAAACCGTAGGCTATAGCACACTGATTTTGCTCGAAAAAGCCCCATTCGCGCAGTTTCATCCGTTTGTCCACCCTAATGCCACAAAAATTTAAACGGACCATACTGGGATGATCCCCAACCTTCCTAGCATGCCACGGTCGATTTTTGTCCCACAATATGCGCGGACCCCGAGCCCACCCCCAAAATCGTAGGCTACAGCATATCTATTTAGCCCAAAAATGCCCCCTTACCATCGTTTTGCTCGTATGTCCACAAGAATGGCCAAGAAAAGTTAAACGGACTATACTGCTATGATAGCCACCCTCCCTGGCATACTCCGGTCAATTTTTGGCCCATAGCACGCTCGAACCCCGGGCCCACCCATAAAACCGTGGACTATAGCACACCGATTTGGCCTGAAAATTCCCCGTTCACGCTGTATTGCCCGTTTGTCCACCAAATGGCCATGAAAATTTAAATGGGCCACATCGGGATGATTCCCAACCTCCTTGGCACGCCCCGATCAATTTTTGGCCCACAACATGCCCAGACCCCGGGCCCACCCCTCAAATCGTCGGCTATAGCACACCGATTTGGCACGAAAATGCCTCGTTTGTCCTGTTTCGCCCCTTGTCCACCCAAATAACCACAAAAAATTAAACGGACCACACTGGGATGATCCCCAACCTCCCTGACATGCCTCAATCGATTTTCATCCCACAGCACGCCCGGACCCCAGGCCCACCCTTGAAACCGTGTGCTATAGCACATCAATTTATCTCGAAAATATCTCGTCCTCAGCATTTCGCCCGTTTGTCCACGCAAATGGCCACAAAACTTTAAACGGACCATACTGGGACGATCCCAACTTCCCTGGCACGCCCCAATCGATTTTTGACCTACAACACCCTTGGACCCCGGGCCCACCCCTAAAACCGTGGTCTATAGCACACTGATTTTGCTCGAAAATGCCCTATTTGCGCCGATTTTCCCGTTTGCCCACCCAAATAGATACAAAAGTTTAAACAGACCACAATCAGACAATTCTTAACCTCCCTAGCATACGCCGGTCGATTTTTGGCCCACAGCACGCCCGGACCCCAAGCCCACCCCTAAAACCGTGGGCTATAGCTCACCGATTTAGCCCAAAAAGCCCCGTTCGGGCCGATTTGCTCGTTTCTCCATGCAAATGGCCAAAAAAATTTAAAAGGACCACACTAGGATGATCCTGAACCTCCCAGGCATGCCCCAGTCAATTTTTGGCCCACAGTATGCCCAGAACCTGGGCCCGCCCCCAAAATCGTGGCTATTGCGCATCGATTTGGCCTGAAAATGCCCCGTTTGCGCCGTTTCACCCGTTTGTCCACCCAAATGGCCACGAAAATTTAAACGGACCACACTGGGATGATCCTCAACCTCACAGTTATGCCCCGGACAATTTTTGGCCCACAAAACGCTCGAACCCCGGGCCCACCCCTGATACCGTGGTCTATAGCTCACCAATTTAGACCGAAAATACCTCATTCGTGCCATTTTGCCCATTTGTCCATGCAAATAGCACGGAAAATATAAACAGATCACACTGGGATGATCCCCAACCACCCTGGCATGCCCCGGTTGATTTTTGACCGATAGTACGCCCTGACCCCGGGCCCACCCCCAAAACCGTGTGCTATCGCATACCGATTTGGCCCAAAAATTCCCCATTCGCACCGTTTTAACCATTTTTCCATCCAAATAGCCACGGAAATTTAAACGGACCACACTAGGACGATCCCCTACCTCACTGGCATGTGCCGGTTGATTTTTGGCCCACTAGACGCCCAGACACCGAGCCCACCCCAGAAACCATGAGCTATAGCTCATCGATTTGGCCCGAAAAAGCCCCGTTCTTGCCGATTCGCCCGTTTCTCCACCCAAATGGCCAAAAAAATTTGAAAGGACCACACTAGGATGATCCGAACCTCCTAGGCATGCCCCAGTTAATTTTTGGCCCACAGTACGCCCAGACCCTGCGCCCACCCTCAAAACCGTGGGCTATAGCGCATCGATTTGGCCCAAAAATTCCCCGTTTGCGCCGTTTTTCCCATTTGTCCTCCCAAATGGCCACGAAAATTTAAACGGACCACACTGGATGATCCTCAACCTCACAGGCATGCCCCGGTTAATTTTTGGCCCACAACACGTCCGAACCCCAGGCCCACCCCTAAAACCGTGGTCCATAGCACACTAATTTGGACCGAAAATACCTCGTTCACGCCGTTTTGCCCGTTTGTCAACCCAAATAGCAAGGAAAATATAAACAGATGACACTGAGATGATCCCAAACCTCCCTGGCATGCCCCGGTCGATTTTGGACCCACAGTACGCCCGGACCCCGAGCCCACCCCCAAAATCGAGGGCTATCGCACACTGATTTGGCCCAAAAATGCCCCGTTCGCACCGTGTTACCCATTTTCCACCCAAATAGCCACAAAAATTTAAACAGACCACACTAGGACAATCCCCAACCTCACTGGCATGCGTCGGTTGATATTTGGCCCACTACACGCCGAGACCCCAAGCCCACCCGTGAAACCATGAGCTATAGCTCACCAATTTGTCCTGAAAATGCCTCGTTCTTGCCGTTTTGCTCGTTTGTCCACCCAAATAGCCACAAAAATTTAAATAGGACATAGTGAGATGATTCCCAACCTCCTTGGCATGCCTCGATCAATTTTTAACCTACAGCACGCCCGAACCCACCCCCAAAACCGTGGGCTATAACACACCGATTTGACCCGAAAATGCCTCTTTCGCGTCGTTTTGCCAGTTTGTCCACCTAAATGGCCACAAAAATTTCAACGGACCATACTGGGATGATCCCCAACTTCCCTGGCATGCCCTGATCAATTTTCGGTCGACAGAACGCCCTGACCCCAGGCCCACCCCCAAAATCGTGGGCTATAACACCAATTTGGACCGAAAATAGCTCATTCACATTGTTTTTCCCGTTTGTACACCCAAATAACCAGGAAAATATAAACAAACCATACTGGGATGATCCCCAACCTCCCTAGAATGCCCTGATCGATTTTTGGCCCACAGAACGCCCGGACCCCTGGCCTACCCGCAAAACCGTAGGCTATAAGACACCGATTTGGCCTGAAAATATTTTGTTCGCTTTGTTACGCCCGTTTGTCCACTCAAATGGCCACGATAAATTAAACGGACCATATTGAAATGATACCCAACCTCCCTGGAACACCTCAGTCAATTTTTGAACCACAACATGCCCGAACCACGGGCCCACCCCCAAAACCGTGGCCTATAGCACACTGATTTTTCTCGAAAAAGCCCCATTCACTTAGTTTCATCCGTTTGTCCACCCTAATGCCTCAAAAATTTAAACGGACCATACTTGGACGATCCCCAACCTTCCTTTCATACCGCGGTCGATTTTTGGCCCACAATACGCTCGGACCCCGAGCCCACCCCCAAAATCATAGGCTATAGAACATCGATTTAGCCCAAAAATGCCCTCTTTACCCCATTTTGCCCGTATGTCCACCAAAATGGCCACAAAAATTTAAACGGACTACACTGCTATGATCGCCAACCTCCCTGCCATGCCCCGATCGATATTTGGACCGTAGAATGCTCGAACCCCAGGCCCACCCATGAAACCGTGGACTATAGCACACCGATTTGGCCTGAAAATGCCCTGTTCGCACTGTATCGCCCGTTTGTCCACCAAATGGCCACGAAAATTTAAACGGGCCACATCGGGATGATTCCCAACCTCCTTGGCATGTCCCGATTAATTTTTGGGCCACAGCACGCCCAGACCCCAGGCCCACCCCCAAATCGTGGGCTATAGCACACCGATTTGGCACGAAAATGCCTCATTCATCCTGTTTCGCCCGCTTGTCCACCCAACTAGCCACGAAAATTTAAACGGACCACACTGGGACGATTCCTAACCTCCCTGACATGCCTCAGTTGATTTTTGGCCCACAGCACGCCCGGACCCCAGGCCCACCCCCGAAACCGTGATCTATAGCACACCGATTTGTCCCAAAAATATCTCGTCCTCATCATTTCGCCCGTTTGTCCACCCAAATGGCTACGAAAATTTAAACAAACCATACTGGGACGATCCCCAACCTCCCTGGCATGCCCTAATCGATTTTAGACCCACAGCACCCTCGGACCCCGAGCCCACCCCCAAAACCGTGGTCTATAGCACACCGATTTGGCCCGAAAATGCCCCGTTTGCGCCGTTTTGCCCGTTTTTCCACCCAAATTGCCACAAAAATTTAAACAGACCACACTCAGACAATTCTCAACCTCCATGACATACGCCGATCATTTTTTGGCCCACAGTATGCCCAGACCCCAAGCCCACCCTTAAAACCGTGGGCTATAACTCACCGATTTGGCCCGAAAAAGCCCCGTTCACGCCGATTCACCCGTTTCTCCACCCAAATAGCTAAAAAAGATTTAAAAGGACCACACTAGGACGATCCCAAACCTTCCAGGCATGCCCCGGTAGATTTTCGGCCGACAATACGCCCAGACCCTGGGCCCTCCCCCAAAATCGTAGCTATTGCGCATCGATTTGGCCCAAAAATACCCCGTTTGCGCCGTTTCGCCCGTTTGTCCACCCAAATGGCCATAAAAATTTAAACGGACGATACTGGGATGATTCTTAACCTCACAGGCATGCCCCGATCGATTTTTGGCCCACAATATGCCCGAACCCCAGGCCCACCCCTGAAACCGTGGTCTATAGCTCACCAATTTGGATCAAAAATACCTCATTCGTGCCGTTTTGCCTATTTATCCACCCAAATAGCCAGGAAAATAAAAACAGACCACACTGGGATAATCCCCAACCACCCTGGCATGCCCCGGTTGATTTTTGACCCATTGTACGCCCTAACCCCAGTCCCACCCCCAAAACCGTGTGTTATCGCACACCGATTTTGCCCAAAAACGCCCCATTCCCACCATTTTACCCATTTTTCCATCCAAATAGCCACAAAAATTTAAACGGACCACACTAGGATGATCCCCAAACTCACTGGCATACGCCGGTTGATTTTTGGCCTACTACATGCCCGAACCCTAGGCCCACCCCTGAAACCATGAGCTATAGCTCACCGATTTGGCCCGAAAATGCCCCGTTCGCGCCGATTCGCCCGTTTCTCCACCTAAATAGCCAAAAAAATTTAAAAAGACCACACTAGGATGATCCCGAACCTTCCAGGCATGCCATGGTTGATTTTGGACCCACAGTACACCCAGACCCTGCGTCCACCCCCAAAACCGTGGGCTATAGCGCATCGATTTGGCCCAAAAATTCCCCGTTTGCGATGTTTTTCCCATTTGTCCTCCCAAATGGACACGAAAATTTAAACGGACCACACTGGGATGATCCTCAACCTCACAGGCATGCCCCGGTTAATTTTTGGCCCACAACACGTCCGAACCCCGGGCCCACCCCTAAAACCGTGGTCTATAGCACACTAATTTGGACCGAAAATACCTCGTTCATGCCGTTTTGCCCGTTTATCCACCCAAATAGCAAGGAAAATATAAACAGATGACACTGAGATGATCCCAAACCTCCCTGGCATGCCCCGGTCGATTTTGGACCCACAGTACGCCCGGACCCCGAGCCCACCCCCAAAATCGAGGGCTATCGCACACTGATTTGGCCCAAAAATGCCCCGTTCGCACCGTTTTACCCATTTTCCACCCAAATAGCCACAAAAATTTAAACGGACCACACTAGGACGATCCCCAACCTCACTGGCATACGTCGGTTGATATGTTGCCCACTACACGTCGAGACCCCAAGCCCACCCGTGAAACCATGAGCTATAGCTCACCGATTTGTCCTGAAAATGCCTCGTTCTTGCCGTTTTGCCCGTTTGTCCACCCAAATAGCCACAAAAATTTAAATCGGCCACAGTGAGATGATTCCCAACCTCCTTGGCATGCCCTGATCAATTTTTGACCTACAGCACGCCCGAACCCTGAACCCACCCCCAAAACCGTGGGGTATAGCACACCGATTTGACCCGAAAATGCCTCTTTCGCGTTGTTTTGCTAGTTTGTCCACCTAAATAGCCACAAAAATTTAAACGGACCATACTGGGATGATCCCCAACTTCCCTAGCATACGCTGATTGATTTTCGGTCGACAGAACGCCCTGACCCCAGGCCCACCCCCAAAATCGTGGGCTATAACACCAATTTGGACCGAAAATAGCTCATTCGCACCGTTTTGCCCGTTTGTACTCCCAAATAACCAGCAAAATATAAAGAAACCACAATGGGATGATCCCCAACATCCCTAGAATGCCCTGATCGATTTTAGGCCCATAGAATACCCGGACCCCTGGCCTACCCCCAAAACCGTAGGCTACAAGACACCGATTTGGCCTGAAAATATTTTGTTCTCTCTGTTACGCCCGTTTGTCCACCCAAATGGCCACGATAAATTAAACGGACCACATTGAAATGATCCCCAACATCCCTGGAATGCCTCAGTCAATTTTTGACCCACAACATGCCCGAACCACGGGCCCACCCCCAAAACCGTGGCCTATAGCACACTGATTTTGCTCGAAAAAGCCCCATTCACATAGTTTCATCCGTTTGTCCACCCTAATGCCTCAAAAATTTAAACGGACCATACTTGGACGATCCCAAACCTTCCTTTCATACCGCGGTCGATTTTTGGCCCACAATACGCTCGGACCCCGAGCCCACCCCCAAAATCATAGGCTATAGCACATCGATTTAGCCCAAAAATGCCCTCTTTACCCCATTTTGCCCGTATGTCCACCAAAATGGCCACGAAAATTTAAACGGACTACACTGCTATGATCACCAACCTCCCTGCCATGCCCCGATCGATTTTTGGCCCGTAGAATGCTCGAACCCCAAGCCCACCCATGAAACCGTGGACTATAGCACACCGATTTGGCCTGAAAATGCCCTGTTCGCACTGTATCGCCGGTTTGTCCACCAAATGGCCACGAAAATTTAAACGAGCCACATCGGGATGATTCCCAACCTCCTTGGCATGCCCCGATTAATTTTTGGCCCACAGCACACCCAGACCCCAGGCCCACCCCCCAAATCGTGGGCTATAGCACACCGATTTGGCACGAAAATGCCTCGTTCGTCCTGTTTCGCCCGCTTGTCCACCCAACTAGCCACGAAAATTTAAACGGACCACACTAGGACGATTCCTAACCTCCCTGACATGCCTCAGTCGATTTTTGGCCCACAGCACGCCCGGACCCCAGGCCCACCCCCGAAACCATGATCTATAGCACACCGATTTGTCCCAAAAATATCTCGTCCTCGTCATTTCGCCCGTTTGTCCACCCAAATGGATACGAAAATTTAAACGGACCATACTGGGATGATCCCCAACCTCCCTGGCATGCCCCAATCGATTTTAGACCCACAACACCCTTGGACCCCGAGCCCACCCCCAAAACCGTGGTCTATAGCACACCGATTTAGCCCGAAAATGCCCCGTTTGCGCCGTTTTGCCCGTTTTTCCACCCAAATTGCCACAAAAATTTAAACAGACCACACTCAGACAATTCTCAACCTCCCTGACATACGCCGATCATTTTTTGGCCCACAGCACGCCCGGACCCCAAGCCCACCCCTAAAATCGTGGGCTATAACTCACCGATTTGGCCCGAAAAAGCCCCGTTCACGCCGATTCACCCGTTTCTCCACCCAAATAGCTAAAAAAATTTAAAAGGACCACACTAGGACGATCCCAAACCTCCCAGGCATGCCCCAGTAGATTTTTGGACGACAATACTCCCAGACCCTGGGCCCTCCCCCAAAATCGTAGCTATTGCGCATCGATTTGGCCCGAAAATGCCCCGTTTGCGCCGTTTCACCCGTTTGTCCATCCAAATGGCCACAAAAATTTAAACGAACCACACTGGGATAATCCTCAACCTCACAGGCATGCCCCGGTCGATTTTTGGCCCACAACATGCCCGAACCCCAGGCCTACCCCTGAAACCGTGGTCTATAGCTCACTAATTTGGATTAAAAATACCTCATTTGTGCCTTTTTGCCCATTTATCCACCCAAATAGCCAGGAAAATAAAAACAGACCACACTGGGATGATCCCCAACCACCCTGGCATGCCCCGGTTGATTTTTGACCCATTGTACGCCCTAACCCCGGTCCCACCCCCCAAAACCGTGTGTTATCACACACCGATTTTGCCCAAAAATGCCCCATTCCCACCATTTTACCCATTTTTCCATCCAAATAGCCACAAAAATTTAAACGGACCACACTAGGATGATCCCCAAACTCACTGGCATACGCCGATTGATTTTTGGCCTACTATATGCCCGAACCCTAGGCCCACCCCTGAAACCATGAGCTATAGCTCACCGATTTGGCCCGAAAAAGCCCCGTTCGCGCCGATTCGCCCATTTCTCCACCCAAATAGCCAAAAAAATTTGAAAAGACCACACTAGGATGATGCCGAACCTCCCAGGCATTCCCCGGTTGATTTTGGACGCACAGTACACCCAGACCCTGCGTCCACCCCCAAAATCGTGGGCTATAGCGCATCGATTTGGCCCAAAAATTCCCCGTTTGCGCCGTTTTTCTCATTTGCCCACCCAAATGGTCACGAAAATTTAAACGGACCATACTGGGATGATTCTCAACCTCATAGGCATGCCCCAGTCAATTTTTACCCACAAAATGCCCAGACCCCAGGCCCACCCCTGAAACCGTGGTCTATAGCACACTAATTTGGACCAAAAATACCTCATTCGCGCCGTTTTGCCCGTTAGTCCACCAAAATAGCCAGTAAAATATAAACAGACGACACTGGGACGATTCCCAACCTCCCTGGGATGCCCCGGTCAATTTTTCACCCATAGTACGCCCGGACCCTGGGCCTACCCCCAAAACCGTGGGCTATCGCACACTGATTTTTCCTGAAAATGCCTCGTTCTTGCTGTTTTGCCCGTTTGTCCACCCAAATAGCCACAAAAATTTAAATAGGCCACAGTTAGACGATCCCCGTCCGACTTGGCATGCCCCGATCAATTTTTGACCTACAGCACGCAAGAACCCTGAGCCCACCCCCAAAACCGTGGGCTATAACACACCGATTTGACCTAAAATTGCCTCTTTTGCGTTGTTTTGCCAGTTTGTCCACCTAAATAGCCACAAAAATTTAAACGGACCACACTGGGATGATCCCCAACCTCCTTGTCATTCCCTGATTAATTTTTAGCTGACAGCACACCCTGACCCCAGGCCCAACCCCCAAACCGTGGGCTATAACACCAATTTGGACCAAAAAATACCTCGTTTGTGTCGTTTTGCCCGTTTGACACCCAAATAACCAGGAAAATATAAACAGACCATACTGGGATAATCCCCAACCTCCCTGGCATGTCCTGGTCAATTTTTGACCTATAGTATTCCCGAACCCCGGACCCACCCCCAAAATCGTGGGCTATCGCACACCGATTTAGCCCGAAAATGCCCCGTTCGCACCGTTTTACACATTTTTCCACCCAAATATTCACAAAAATTTAAGCGGACCACACTAGGACAATCCCCAACCTCACTGGCATGTGCCGGTTGATTTTTGGCCCACTACACGCCTGGACCACGGGCCCACCCCTGAAACCATGAGCTATAGCTAACCGATTTGTCCCAAAATGCCTCGTTCTTGCCGTTTCGCCCGTTTGTCCATTCAAATAGCCACAAAAATATAAATAGGCCATACTGGGACAATCCCCAACCTCCTTGGCATGCCCCAATCAATTTTTGACCTACATTACGCCCGAACCCCGAGCCCACCCCCAAAACCTTAGGCTATAACACACTGATTTGACCTGAAAATGCCCCTTTAATGCCGTTTTGCCAGTTTGTCCACCTAAATAGCCACAAAAATTTAAACGGACCATACTGGGATGATCCCCAACCTCCCTGGCATGCCCTGATCAATTTTCGGCCAATAACACGCCCTAACCCCAGGTCCACCCCCAAAATCGTAAGCTATAGCATACCGATTTCGCCCAAAAAATGCCCCATTCACGCCGTGTTGCCTGTTTGTCCACCCAAATGGCCAAAAAAATTTGAAAAGACCACATTAGGATGATCCATTTCCTCCCTGGCATGCTCAGGTCGATTTTTGGCCCACAGCACGCCCGATCCCTAACACATCGATTTGGCCCAAAAATGCCCTGCTCGCGTCGTTTTGCCCGTTTATCCACCCAAATGGCCAGAAAAATTTAAACTGACCACATTGAGATGATCCTCAACCTTCCTGGCACACCGCGATCAATTTTTGTCCCACAGCACACCCGTACCCTAGACCCACCCCCGAAACTGTGGGCTATAGTACACCGATTTGGCCCGAAAACACCCCGTTCACGCAATTTTGCCTTTTTGTCCACCCAAATGGCCACGAAAATTTAAACGGATCACACTGGACTATCCCTAACCTCCCTGGCAAGCCCCGATCGATTTTTGGCCCACAGCACGCCCGAACCCCGGGACCACCCCGAAAATCGTGGACAATAGCTCACCAATTTAGCACAAAAATGCCCCGTTCGAGTTGTTTTGCCCATTTGTCCACTCAAATGGCCACAAAAATTTAAACGGACCACACTGGAATGATCCCCTACCTCCCTGTCACGCCTCGGTTGATTTTTGGCCTACAACACGCCCGAAATTCGGGCCCTCCCTCAAAACCCTGGACTACCGATTTGGCTCGAAAATGCCCCGTTCACTCCGTTTCGCCCGTTTGTCCACCCAAATGGCCACAAAAATTTAAACGGACCACACTGGGATGATTCACAACCTCACAGGCATGCCCCGGTTGATTTTTGGTCTGCAGCACGCTCGGGCCCACCCGCAAAACCGTGGTCTATAGAACACCGATTTGACCCTAAAATGCCTTGTTCGTACCGCTTCACTCGTTTCTCCACCCAAATAGCCATGAAAATTTAAACAGACCATACTGGGATAATCCCCAACCTCCCTGGCACGCCTCGGTCAATTTTTGGCCGACAGCACGCCCGAAAACTGGGCCCACCCCTAAAACCACGGGCAATAGCACACCGAATTGGCCCAAAAATGGCCCGTTCGTGCCGTTTTGCCCGTTTGTCCACCTAAATAGCCACAAAAATTTATACGGACCACATTGGGATGATCCCCAACCTCCCTGGAATGCACCGGTCGATTTTGGGCTCACAACACACCTAGACCCTAGGCTCTCCCCCAAAACTGTGGGCTATAGCACACCTATTTGGCCCAAAAATGCCCCGTTCGCGTTGTTTTGCCCGTTTCTCCACTCAAATGGCCATAAAAATTTAAACAAACCACACTGAAATGATCCCTAACCTCCTCGGTATGCCCCAGTCGATTTTTGGCCCACAACACGCCCGAACTCTAGGACCCCCCAAAACCGAGGGCTATAACAACTCGATTTAGCTCAAAAATATCCCGTTCACGCCATTTCGCCCATTTGTCAACCCAAATGGCCACAAAAATTTAAACGGACCAAACTGGGATGATCCCCAACTTCCCTGCCATGCCCCGATCGATTTTCGGCCCACAGGATGACCGGAATCCAGGCCCACCCCTAAATCATGGGCTACTACACACCGATTTAGCCCAAAAATGCCCCGTTCCCGTCGTTTCACCTGTTTATTCACCCAAATGGCCACGAAAATTTAAATGGACCATACTGGGACAATTCTTAACCTGCCTGGCATGCCCTGGTCAATTTTCGGCAAACAACACGCCCGTACCCTGGGCCAACCCCTAAAATCGTGGGCTATAGCACATCGATTTGGCTCGAAAATGCCCCGTTCATGCCATTTCGCTTATTTGTCCACCCAAATAGCCACAAAATTTTAAACGGATCATACTGGGATGATCCCTAACATCCATGTCATTCATCGGTCAATTTTGTCCCACAGCACGCTCGAAAACCGGGCCCACCGCTGAAACCGTGGGCTATAGCACACCGATTTGGCCAGAAAATGCCTCGTTCCCGCCGTTTTGCCGGTTTGTCAACCCAAATGGCCACAAAAATTTAAACAGACCACACTGGGATGATTGCCAACTTCCCTGGCATGCCCCGGTTGAGTTTTGGCCCACAACACGCCCGGACCTCGGGCCCACCCCCAAAACCGTGGGCTATAGCACACCGATTTAGCCCAAAAATGCACCGTTTGCGTAGTTTTGCCCATTTGTCCACTCAAATGGCCATAAAAATTTAAATGGACCATACTGGAATGATCCCTAACCTCCCTGGCACGTCTCGATCAATTTTTGGCCCACAGCATGCCCGGACTCCGAGCCCAACCCCAAAACCGTGGGCTATAGCACCCCAATTTGGCTTGAAAATTCCTCGTTTGCGCCGTTTGTCAACCCAAATGGTCACAAAAATTTAAACGGACAAAACTGGGATGATCCCCAACCTCCCTGGCATACCCCGGTCGATTTTCGTCCCACAGCACGCCCGGACACCGGGCCCACCCCCAAAGCGTGGGCTATAGCACACCGATTTGGCCTAAAAATGCCTCGTTCGTGCCGTTTTGCCCGTTTGTTCACCCAAATGGCCACAAAAATTTAAACAAACCATACTAGGATGATCCCCAACCTCCCTGACATGCCCCGGTCAATTTTCGGCCCACAACACGCCCGTACCCAGGGCCCACCCACAAAACCGTGGACTATAACTCACAGATTTGGCTTGAAAATGCCCCGTTCGTGCCATTTTGCTCGTTTATCCTCCCAAATAGCCACAAAAATTTAAACGGACTATATTGGGACGTTCCCCAACATCCCGGGCATTCCTCGGTCGATTTTTGGCCCACAGAAAAATTGGACCTCGGGCCCACCCTAAAAAACATGGGCTATAGTACACCAATTTAGCCCGAAATTGCCTCCTTCGCGCGGTTTGCCCGTTTGCCCACCCAAATGGCCACAAAAATTTAAACGGACCACACTAAGATGATCCCCAACCTCCTTGACACACCCCGATCAATTTTCGACCCACAACATGCTCGAACCCCGGGCCCACCCCCAAAACTGTGGGCTATGGCACACTAATTTAGCTTAAAAATGCCCCGTTGTCTTCGTTTCGCCCGTTTGTCCACCCAAATGGCCACGAAATTTAAACGGACCATCTTGGGATGATCCTCAATATCCCTGGCATGCCCTGGTCGATTTTCGGCCCACAACACCCTCGAACCCCGAGCCCACCCCCAAAATCATGGGGTATAGCACACCGAATTGGCCAGAAAATGCCTTGTTTGCGCTGTTTCGCCCGTTTTGTCCACCCAAATGGCCACGAAAATTTAAATGGACCACACTGGGACGATCCCCAACCTCGTTGGCACGCCTCGGTTGATTTTTGGCCTGCAAGATGACTGGACCCTGGCCCACCCCCAAAGCCGTGGGCTATAGCACAATGATTTTGCTCGAAAATGACCCGTTTATGCCGTTTCGCCAGTTTGTCCACCCAAATATCCACGAAAACTTAAACAGACCATATTGGGACGATACCCAACCTCCCTAGTATGCCCCGGTCGATTTTTGGCCCACAACATGCTCGTACCCCGGGCCCACTCCCAAAATCGAAAATTATAGCACACCAATTTAGCCCTAAAATCCTCGTTCACGTCGTTTCGCCCGTTTGTCCTCCTAAATGGCTACAAAAATTTAAACGGACTACACTGGGATGATCCTCAACCTCCCTAACATGCCTCAATCCATTTTTGGCCTATATCACGCTCGGACATTGGGCCCACCCCCAAAACCGTGGGCTATAGCACACCGATTTGGCCTGAAAATTTCCCATTCACGCCTTTTAGCCCTTTTGTCCACCAAAATGGCCACAAAAGTTTAAACGGGCCACACTGGGATGATCCCCAACCTCCTACACATTCCTCGATCAGTTTTTGACCTACAGCACGCCCGGACCCCTGGCGCTCCCCCAAAACCGTGGTCTATACCACACCGATTTGTCTAAAAATGCCCCTTTCGTGCCGTTTCGTCCGTTTGTCCATCTAAATAGCCACGAAAATTTATTCAGACCACACTGGGAAGATCCCCAACCTCCCTGGCATGCCCCGATAGATTTTCGACCGTCATCACACCCAGACCCATGCCCACCCCTAAAACCGTGGGCTATAGCACACCAATTTGGCCCAAAAATACCCATTATCGTCGTTTCACCCGTTTGTCCATCCAAATGGCCACCAAAATTTAAAAGTGCCATACTGGGATGATCCCCAACCTACCTGGCATACCCCGTTTGATTTTTTTCCCACAACACCCTCGAACCCCGGGCCACCACCAAAACCGTGGGCTATAGCACACCGATTTGGCCCAAATATGCTCCGTTCGTGCCGTTTCGCCTGTTTGCCAACCAAAATGGCCATGAAAATTTAAACAAACCACACTGAGATGATCTCCAACCTCCCTGGCATGCCCCAATCAATTTTTGGACCACAGCACGCCCGAACTCCGGGCCCACCCCCGAAATAGTGTGCAATAGCACACCGATTTGGCCCAAAAATACCCTATTCATGCCATTTCACCCGTTTGTCCACCCAAATGGCCAAAAAAATTTAAACAGACCACACTAGGATGATCCCCAACCTCCCTGGCATGCCCCAGTCGATTTTTGGCCCACAGCACACCCGGACCCCAGGCCCACCCACAAAGCCGTGGGCTATAGTACATCGATTTGTCTCGAAAATGCCTCGTTCACGCCGTTTTGCCCATTTATCCACCCAAATGGCCACGAAAATTTAAACGGACCATACTGGGACGATTACCAACCTCTCTAGCTTGCCCCGGTCGATTGTTAGCCTACAGCACGCCCGGACCCCGGACCCACCCCCAAAACCGTAGGCTATAGCTCGCCTAAAAATATCCCGTTCGCATTGTTTTGCCCGTTTGTCCACCCAAATCGCCATAAAAATTTAAACGAACCACACTGAAAAGATCCGCAACCTCCCTGGCATGCCCCGACCAATTTTTGGCCCACAGTGCGCCCAGACTCTGGGCCCATTGCCGAAACCGTGGGCTATAGTACACTAATTTAGCCCGAAAATTCCCCGTTCGTACTATTTCGCCCGTTTATCCACCCAAATGGCCATAAAAATTTAAACGGACAATACTGGGATGATCCAAAACCTCCCTGGCATGCCCTGGTCTATTTGCGGCCCATAACACGCTCGGACCCCGGGCCCACGCCTAAAATCGTGGGCTATAGCATGCTGTTTTAGCCCATAAATGCCCCGTTTGAGCCGTTTTGCCCGTTTGTTCACCCAAATGGCCACTAAAATTTAAACGGACCACCCTAGGATGATCCCAAACCTCACTGGCATGCCCGATCGATTTTTGGCCCACAGCACACCCGAACCCATGGCCCACCCCCGAAATCGTGGGCTATAGCACACCGATTTGACCCAAAAATGCCTCGTTCGCGCCGTTTCGCCTGATTGTCCACCCAAATAGCTACGAAAATTTAAACGAACCAAACTGTGACTATCCCCAACCTTCCTGGCATGCCCCGGTCAATTTTCGGCCAGCAGAACGCCCGATCCCCAGGCCCACCCCAAAACCGTGGGCTATAGCGCACCGATTTGGCCAGAAAATGTCCCGTTCGCATCGTTTTACCTTTTTGTCCACCCAAATAGCCACAAAAATTTAAACAGACCACACTGGGACGATCCCCTACCACCCAAGCATGCCCCAATTAATTTTTGATGCACAGCACGCCCGGACCCCGGGCCCACCCCTAAAACCGTGGGCTATAGCACACCGATTTGGCCTGAAAATTCCCCGTTCGCACCGTTTGGTTTGTTTGTCCATTCAAATGGCCACAAAAATTTTAATGGACCACACTGGGATGATCCCCAACCTCCTTACCAGACACCGATCGATTTTAGGCACACAACACGCTCGGACACCGGGCCCTCCCCCAAAACCGTGGGCTATAGCACACCGATTTGGCCCAAAAATGCCCCATTCATGACATTTCGCCCGTTTATCCACCCAAATGGCAACAAAAATTTAAACGGTCCAAACTAGGATGATCTCAAACCTCCTTGGCACGCCTCAGATGATGTTCGACCCACAGCACACCCGAACCCCGGGCCCACCCCCAAACCGTGGGCTATAACACATCGATTTGGCTCGAAATGCCACGTTCGTGTCGTTTCACCAGTTTGTCCACCCAAATGGCCACAAAAATTAAAACAGACCACACTGGGACAATCCATAACCTCCCTAGCACGCCTCGATCGATGTTCGGCCCACAGCACGGCCGGACCCCCGGCCTACCCCCCAAATCGTAGGCTATAGCACACTGATTTAGCACAAAAATGCCCCATTCGCGCCCTTTCACTAGTTTGTCCACCCAAATGGCCACAAAAATTTAAACGTACCACACTGGGATGATTCCCAACCTCCCTGGCATACCCCGATCAATCTTCGACCCACAGCACGCCCGAATTCCGAGCCTACCCTCAAAACCGTAGACTATAGCACATCGATTTGGCCCAAAAATGCCCCGATCAAGACGGTTTGCCAGTTTGTCCACCCAAATGGCCAAAAAAAATTAAACGGACCACACCAGGACCATCCCCAACCTCTCTGGCACGCCCCGGTTGATTTTTGGCCCACAGCAAGCTCGGACCCCGAGCCCACCTTCAAAGTTATGGGCTATATATAGCACACTGATTTGTCTTGAAAATGCCCCGTTCGCGCCGTTTCGTCCGTTTGTCCACGCAAATGGCCATGAAAATATAAACGGACCACACTTGAACGATCCCCAGCCTCCCTGGCGCGCCCCGATTGACTTTCAGCCCAGAGCACGCCTGGACCCTAGGCGCACCCCCTAAACCGTGGTCTATAGCACACCTATTTAGCCCGAAAATGCGCCGCTCGCACCGTTTTACCCGTTTGTCCACCCAAATAGCCACGAAAATTTAAACAGACTATACAGGGACGATCCCCAACCTCCCTAGCATGCCCCGCTCAATTTTCAGCCTAAAGTACACCCGAACCCCGGGCCCTCCCCCAAAATCGTGCGCTATAGCACACCGATTTGGCCTGAAAATGCCCTGTCCGCGCCATTTCACCTATTTGTCCACCCAAATGGCCACGAAAATTTGAACGGACCACACTCAGATGATCCCCAATCTCCCTGGCATGCCCCGGTCCATTTTTGACCAAAAGCACTCCCGAAACCCCAGCCCACCCCCGAAACCGTGGGCTATAGCACAACGATTTGGCAAGAAAATACCTCGTTCGTGTTGTTTTGCCTGTTTGTCCACCCAAATGGCCACAAAAATTTAAACGGACCACACTGGGATGATCCCTAACCTACCTGGCACGCCCCGATTGATTTTCAGCCCACAGCACGATCGGACCCCAGGTCCACCCCCGAAACCCTTGGCTATAGCATACCAATTTAACCCAAAAATGCCTCGTTCACGTTGTTTTGCCCGTTTATCCACCCAAATGGCTACAAAAATATAAACAGACCATACTGAGATGATCCCCAACCTCCCTGGCATACCCCGATCAGTTTTTGGCCCACAGCACACCCGGACCCCAGGCCACCCCCAAAACCGTGGGCAATAACACACTGATTTGGCCCGAAAATGCCCCGTTCATGCTGTTTTGCCCGTTTATCCACCAAAATAGCCATGAAAATATAAAAAGACTATACTGGGAATATCCTCAACCTCCCTGGCATGCCCCTGTCAATTTTTGTCCCACATCACGCCCGGACCCCTAGCTCACCCCCAAAACCGTGAGCTATAGCAAACCGATTTGGCCCAAAAATGCCCCATTCCTGCCATTTCATCTGTTTGTCAACCCAAATAGCCATGAAAATTTAAACGGACCACACTGAGATAATCCCCAACCTCCCATGCATTCCCTGGTCGATTTTTGTCCCACAACACACCCGAACCCTAGGCCCACCCCTGAAATAGTGAGCTACGGCACACCGATTTGGACCGAAAATGTTCCGTTCGCGCAGTTTCTCCCGTTTGTCCACCCAAATAGCCACAAAAATATAAAAGGACCACACTGGTACGATCCTCAACCTCCCTAGCATGCCCTGATCGATTTTTGGCCAACAGCACGCTCGAATCCCGGGACTACCCCCGAAATAGTGGGCAATAGCACACCGATTTAGCCCAAAAACACCCTATTCACGCCATTTCGCCCGTTTGTCCATCCAAATGGCCACGAAAATTAAAATAGACCATACTGGGATGATCCCTAGCCTCCTTAGCATGCCTCGATCAATTTTTGGACCACAGCACACCAGATCCTGGGACCTCCCCCAAAATTGTGGGCTATAACACACCTATTTGGCCCGAAAATACCCCGTACGCGCCATTTTGCCCGTTTGTCTACCCAAATAGGTGCGAAAATTAAAACGGACAACACTAGGATGAGTCCCAACCTCCTTAACATGCCCCGGTCGATTTTTGTCCCACAGCACGCCCGGACCCCGATCCCACCCCAAAACCGTAGGCTATAGCACACTGATTTGGACCAAAAATTCCCCGTTTGCGCTATTTCACCTATTTGTCCACCCAAATGGACACAAAAATTTAAACGGATAGGAACGGGACGATCCCCAACCTCCCTGGCATGCCCCAGTCGATTTTTGGCCCACAGCACGCCCGAACCCCGGGCCCACCCTCAAAACCGTGGGCAATAGCTAACCGATTTTGCCTAAAAATGTCTCATTTGCGTTGATTTGCCCGTTTATCCAACCAAATGGCCACGAAAATTTAAACGGACCATACTGGGATGATCCCCAACCTCCCTGGCACGTCTCGATTGATTTTAAGACCATAGAACTCCTGGACCCGGGCCCACCCCCGAAACTATGGACTATAGCACAACGATTTGTCCTGAAAATGCCCCGTTCATGCCGTTTCACTCGTTTGTCCACCCAAATGGCCACAAAAAATCAAACGGACCATACTAAGATGATCCCCAACCTCCCTAGCATGCCTCGATAAATTTTCAGCCCACAAAACGCCCAGACCCTAGACCTACCCCCAAAAACGTGGGCTATAGCACACCGATTTGGCCCGAAAATGCCCTATTCGCGCTGTTTCGGCTGTTTGTCCACCCAAATGGCCACAAAAATTTAAACGGACCATACTGGGACAATTCCCAACCTCCCTGGCACACCCCGATTATTTTTGGCCCACAGCATGTCCGGACCCCAGGCCCACCCCCAAAACTGTGGGCTATAGCACACCGATTTGGCCCAAAAATGCCACATTTGTGCCGTTTCGCCCATTTGTCCATCTAAATGGCCACAAAAATTTAAACGGATCATACTGGAACGATCGCAACCTCCCTAGCATGCTCCAGTCAATTTTTTAACCCACAACACGCACGAAACCTGGGCCCACCCTCAAAACTGTAGGTTATAGCACACCGATTTTGCCCAAAAATGCCCCATTCGCACCGTTTCATCCGTTTGTCCACCCAAATGGCCACGAAAATTTAAACAGACCACACTGGGATGATCCCCAACCTCCCTGGCATGCCCCAGTCAATTTTTGGCCACCAGCAAGCCCAAACCCCGAGCCCACCCCCAAAATCATGGGCTATAGCACATTGATTTGGCCCAAAAAGGCCCCGTTCACGTCATTTTGCCTGTTTGTCCACTCAAATGGACACAAAAATTAAAACAGACCCCACTGGGATGATCCCCAACATCCTTGGCATGCCTCGATTAATTTTTGGCCCACAGCACGGCCGGACCCTGGTCCCTCCCCCAAAACCGTGGGCTATAGCACATCGATTTGGCCAAAAAATGCCCCGTTTGCATCATTTCTTACGTTTGTCCACCCAAATGGCCACGAAAATTAAAACGGACCACACTGGGATGATCCCCAACCTCCTTGCACTCCCCGATTGATTTTGAGCCCACGGCACGCCCAGACCCCTGGCCGAATAAAAAACCGTGGTCTATAGCACACAGATTTGGATAGAAAATATCCCGTTCGCGTTGTTTCACCCGTTTGTCCACCCAAATGGCCATGAAATTTTAAAAAAACCATAATCGGATGATTCCTAACCTCCCTAGCACACCCTGGTCAATTTTCAGTCTACAGCACGCCCGGACCCCGGGCCAACCCCCAAAACCATGGACTATAGCACACCAATTTGGCCCGAAAATGCCCCAATCGCGCTGTTTCGCCCGTTTGTCCACCCAAATGTCCACGAAAATTTAAACAGACCACACTGGGACGATCCCCAACCTCCCTGGCATGCCTGGTTGATTTTCGTCCCACAGAAAACTCAGACCCCGAGCCCACCCCCAAAACCGTGGGCTATAGCACACCGATTTGGCTCGAAAATGCCCCTTTCACTCGTTTGTCAACCCAAATGGCCACGAACATTTAAAAAGACTACACTGGGAGGATGCCCAACCTCCCTGGCATGCCCCGGTCAAGTTTTGGCCTACAGCATGCCCGAACCTCGAGTCCATCCCTGAAACCGTGGGCTATAGCACATAGATTTGGCCCAAAAATGACTCGTTCATGCCATTTTGCCCGTTTATCCACCCAAATGGCCACAAAATTTAAAAGGACAACACTGGGATGATCCCCAACCTCCCTGGCACTCCCCGGTCCATTTTTGGCCCACAGCACACCCGGACACCGAGCCCACCCTTGAAACAGTTGGCTATAGCACATCGATTTGGCCCAAAAATACACCGTTCATGGTGTTTCGCCTATTTGTCCACACAAATGGCGACGAAAAATTAAATGGACCATACCAGGATGATCTCCAACCTCCTTGGCACACCCCGGTTGATTTTTGGCCCACAGCATGCCCGAACCTTGGGCCCACCCCTGATTTGGCCTAAAATTGCCCCGTTCACATCGTTTTGCCGGTTAGTCCACCAAAAAGGCCACGAAAATTTAAACGGACCACACTGGGATAATCCCCAACTTCCCTGGCATACCCCGATCGATTTTTGGCCCACAACACGCCCGAACCCCGAGCCCACCCCCGAAATTGTGGGCTATAGCTCACCGATTTGGCCTGAAAATGTGTTGGTCGTGCCGTTTAGCACGTTTGTCCACCCAAATAGCCACAAAAATTGAAACGTACCACACTGGGATGATCCCCAACCTCTCTGGCATGCCCCGGTCTATTTTTGGCCCACAGCACACCCGGACCTCGGGCCCACCCTTGAAACCATGGGCTATAGCACACTGATTTAGCCCGAAAATGCCCCGTTCTTGCCGTTTCACCCGTTTGTACACCCAAATGGCCAAGAAAATTTAAACGGACTATATTTAGGTGATCCCAACCTCCCTGGCATGCCCCGGTTGATTTTTGGGCCATAGCACGCTCGGACACTGAGCCCACCCCCAAAACCGTGGGCTATAGCACACTGATTTTGCTTGAAAATGACCCGTTCGTGCTATTTCACCCGTTTGTGCACCCAAATGGCCACAAAAATTTAAATGGGCCATACTGGGATGATCCCCAACCTCCTTGGCACACCCCGATCAATTTTTGGCCCACAACACTCCCGTACCCCAGGCCTATCCCCAAAACCGTGGGCTATAGCACACCGATTTGGCCCAAAAACACCCCTTTCGTGCCGTTTCACCCGTTCGTCAACCTAAATAGCCACAAAAATTTAAGCGGACCACACTAAGATAACCCCCAACCTCCCTGGCACGCGTCGATCTATTTTCGGCCGGCAGCACGCCCGGACCCCAGCCCCACCCCCAAAACCGTGAGCTATGGCACACCGATTTAGCCCAAAAATGCCTCGTTCTTATCGTTTCGCATGTTTGTCCACCCAAATAGCCACAAAAATTTAAACGAACCATACTGGGACGATCCCCAACCTCACTGGCACGCCCTGATCGATTTTTTGCCCAAACCACACCCGGACCCTGGGCCCACCCTCGAAACCATGGGCTTTAGCACACTGATTTGGCCTGAAAATGCCTCGTTCGCCTGTTTCGCCCGTTTGTCCACCCAAATGGCTACCAAAATTTAAAAGGACCACACTGGGATGATCCCCAATCTCCCTGGCATTCCTCGATCGATTTTTGGCCCACAGCACGCCCGAACCTAGGGCTCACCCCCAAAACCATGGGCTATAGCACACCGATTTGGACCAGAAACACCCTGTTTGCGCCTTTTCGTCCGTTTGTCCACCCAAATGGCCACAAAAATTTAAACGGACCATATTGGGATGATCTCCAACCTCCCTGGCACGCTCCAGTCAATTTTTGGCTGACTGCACGCCCGGACCCTGGGCCCACCCCCGAAACCGTGGGCTATTGCATACCGATTTAGCCCAAAAATGCCCCGTTCGCGCCGTTTCACCCGTTTGATCACCCAAATGACCACAAAAATTTAAACGTACCACACTGGGATGATCCCCAACCTCCCTGGCATACCTCTGTCAATTTTCGACCCACAGCACGCCCGGACCTCGGGTTTACCCCGAACCCATGTGCTATAGCACACCAATTTAGCCCAAAAATACCCCGTTTGGACCGTTTCACCCGTTTATCCACCCAAATGACCATAAAAATTTAAACGGACCACACTGGGATAATCCTCAACTCCCCTGTCACGCCCCAATCGATTTTTGGCCCACATCACGCCCGAACCCCGGGCCCACCCTCAAAATCCTAGTCTATTACACACTGATTTTGCCCAAAAATGCTCCATTTATGCCGTTTCGCCTGTTTGTCCACCCAAATGACCACAGAAATTTAAATGGACCACACTGTGATGATCCCCAAACTCCCTAGCATGCCCCGATCAATTTTTGGCCTACAGCACGCCCGAACCCCGATCCCACACCCAAAAACATGGACTATAGCACATCGATTTGGCCCAAAAATACCTCGTTTGCGCCGTTTTGCCTGTTCGTCCACCCAAATGGCCACGAAAATTTAAACGGACCACACTGGGATAATCCCCAAACTCGCTGGCAAGCCCCGATCGATTTTCGGACCACAGCACACCCGGACCCTGGGCCCACCCCAAAAACCGTGGGCTATATAGCACACCGATTTGGCCCAAAAATGCCTCGTTCGCGCTATTTTTCCCGTTTGTCCACCAAAATGGCCACAAAAATTTAAACGGACCACACTGTGACGATCCCCAATCTCCCTGGCACGCCCCGATCGATTTTCAGCCCACAGGACGCCCGAACGCTGAGCCTACCACCGAAACCATGGGCTATATAACACACCGATTTGGCCCGAAAATGCCTCGTTCGCGCCTTTTTGCCAATTTGACAACCCAAATGGCCACAAAAATTTAAACAGACCACACTGAGATGATCCCCAACCTCCCTAGCACGCCTCGATCAATTTTTGGCCAACAAAACTCCCGGACCCTAGGCTCACCCCCAAAATCGTGGGATATCGTACACCGATTTTGCCCGAAAATGCCCCATTCGCTCCGTTTTGCCCATTTGTCCACCCAAATAGCCACAAAAATTTAAACAGACTATACTGGGATGATCCCCAACCTCCCTGGCACGCCCCGGTTGATTTTAAGCTCACAGCACGCTCGGACCCCAAGCCGACCCCCAAAACCGTGGGCTATAGCACACTGATTTGGTCCGAAAATGCCCTGTTCATTTCATTTTGCCCGTTTGTCCACCCAAATGGCAACAAAAATTTAAACGGACCACACTGGGATGATCTCCAACCTCCCTGGTATGCCCCGATCAATGTTTGGCCCACAACACACCTTAACCCCGTGCCCACCCCTAAAACAGTGGGCTAGCACACTGATTTGGCCCAAAAATACCCCATTCATGCCGTTTCACCTGTTTGTCCACCCAAATGGCCATGAAATTTTAACGGACCACACTGGACGATCCCCAATCTCCCTGGCACCCAACGGTCAATTTTTGGCCCACAGCACACTTGGACCCTGGGCCCACCCAAAAAGCCGTGGGCTATAGCACATCGATTAGGTCAGAAAATATCCCGTTCGCGCCGTTTTGCTCGTTTGTCCGCCCAAATGGCCACAAAAATTAAAACGGACCATACTGGGATGATCCCCAACCTCCTTGTCATGTCCTGGTCAATTTTTGGCCCACATCACGCTCGGACCCCGGGCCCACCCCCGAAACTGTTGGCTATAACACATCGATTTGGCCCAAAAATGCCTCGTTCACATTGTTTTGCCCGTTTGTCCACCCAAATGGCTGCGAAAATTAAAATGAACGATACTGGGACGATCCCCAACCTCCTTGGCACGCTCGTACCCTGGGCCTACCCCAAAAATCGTGGGCCATAACACACTAATTTGGCTCAAAAATTCCCCGTTCACGCTGTTTCACCTAATTATCCACCCAAATGGCCACAAAAATTTAAACGGGCCACAAAGGGACGATCCCCAACTTCCTTGGCACACCCCGATCAATTTTTGTCCCACAACACTCTCGTACCTCGCCCCCCTCCCCCCAAAACCGTGGGCTATAGCACACCGATTTGGCCTGAAAAGCCTCGTTCGCGCCGTTTTGCCCGTTTATCCACCCAAATGGCCACAAAAATTTAAACGGACTACACTGGGATGATCCCCAACCTCCCTAGCATGCCCCGGTTGATTTTCAACCTACAGCACGCTCGGACCCCGGGCCCACCCTCAAAACTTTGGGCTATAGCATATCGATTTGGTCCGAAAATGCCCCGTTCACGTTATTTCGCCCGTTTGTCCACCCAAATGGCTACGGAAATTTAACCAGACCATACTGAGATGATCCCCAACCTCCCTGGCATGCCCCGATTAATTTTTGGCCCACAGCACACGCGGACCCTAGTCCCACCCCCAAAACCACCGTAAATGCCCCATTCGCGCCGTTTCACCCGTTTGTCTACCCAAATGGCCACAAAAATTTAAATGGACCACACTGGGATGATCCCCAAACTCCTTGGCATGCCCCGGTACATTTTCGATCAACATCACGCTCGGACCCCGAATCCACCCCCGAAACCGTGGGCTACAGCACACCGATTTGGCCAGAAAATGCCCTATTCGTGTTGTTTTGCCAATTTGTCCACCCTAATGGCCACGAAAATTTAAACGAACCACACTGGGATGATCCCCAACCTCCCTAGCACGCCCCGGTCTATTTTTTGCCCACATCACACTCAGACCCCGGGCCCACCCCCGAAATAGTGGACTATATCACATCGATTTGGCCTGAAAAGCTCATTCACGCTGTTTTGTCTGTTTGTCCGCCTAAATGTACACGAAAAGTTAAAAGAACCACACTGGGACGATCCCCAACCTCACTGGCATGCCCCGATTGATTTTCATCCCACAACACTCCCATACCCCGGGCCCACCCCCGAAACCCTTGGCTATATAGCACACTGATTTGGCCCGAAAATGCCCCGTTCGCGCTGTTTCTCCTGTTTGTCTACCCAAATAGCCACAAAATTTTAAACGGACCATACTGGAACGATCCCCAACCTCCCTGGCACTCCCCGGTCAATTTTCGGCCCACAGCACGCTCGGACCCCAGGCCAATCCCCAAAACCGTGTTCTATAGCACACCGATTTGGCCCGAAAACACCCCGTTCACCCGTTTGTCCACCTAAATGTCCACGAACATTTAAACGGACTACATTGAGACGATCCCTAACCTTCCTGGCACACCCCAATCAATTTTTAGCCCACAACACGCCCGAACCCCGGGACCACCCCCGAAATCGTGGGCTATAGCACATCAATTAGGCCTAAAAATGACCCATTCGCACCGTTTTGCCCATTTGTCCTCCCAAATGGCTATGAAAATTTAAACGAACTATACTGGGACGATCCCCAACCTACCTGGCATGCCCTAGTCAATTTTTGACCCATAGCACGCCCAGACCCTGGGCCCACCCCCAAAACCGTGGGCTATAGCACATCGATTTAGACCGAAATCGCCCCGTTCGCGCCGTTTCTCTCGTTTATCCATCCAAATGGCCACGAAAATTTAAACAGACCACACTGGGGTGATCGCCAAACTCCCTGGCATATCCCGATCGATTTTCGGGCTACAACACACCCGGACCCCGGGCCAACCCCCAAAATCGTGGGCTATAGCACACCGATTTGGCCCGAAAATGCCCCGTTCGCATTGTTTTTCCCGTTTTTGCACCTAAATGGCCACAAAAATTTAAACGGACCACACTGGGATGATCCCCAACCTCCCTGGCATGCCCCGATTGATTTTCAGCTGTCGCACCCCTTAGTCCTCGCGGAAGGCGGGATTCAACTTGACAAACTCCTTCCGAAATTACATTTAAAGGAAGGGTGTGAGAGTCGCCACCTAATGTATTAAGGTGCATTAGGGCACCGATCTAGGATACTACGAACCTACTTTGTCATTTTAGTCTTAGTTCATCAGAGTTCGGGAAAGGGCTCAAATTACCTCAAAAGGAAGGTGTTAGGCACCTTTCGAGGTCCACAAAGGTGGTTTCCGACCAAATTCGTACTTTACATAGGGATTTTATGTGATCAAATAAAGGTCTCTTCTTTTATTATTAATTTACTGTTTAGGTAAGCGATAAGATAATTAATAAGCAAACACATGTCATTTGTTAATGCTAATTGTCGATTATCTAGGTGATAAAATAAATAAATAAAACATAGAAATAAGATAAGCGAGGAGAAAGAAACGACATAATTTATAATAAAAGGGGAACTGCTTTATAATAAACTAGCTACCCCAAATAAACATGTAAAATAAATAAAAAGGCTAAAAAAATCATTCGAGTCAAACAAAGAGATGTTTTGGTTCTATTCAAATCAGAAACCCAACTTGTTAATCATCATCTGACCCAAGGGCCGAACTCTTAGACAAGTAATCATGTCATTAGACTCACCGTTAATATTTTGTTGGGATCATCCTTTTCGAAAAGGGCCTACCTGTCCCACCCCACCTAGAATGGATGTCATGTCTAAGGTCGTTCTATGACAAGGACAAAACTAACGTTTTTAGTAATATTTAATGTCCCAATTATCGTCCAAGAGGCATTGGACTTTGCTATTTTGGATTTGTGTTCTAGACTAAAAGAAAGCTATGTTACCTAGGACTCGAAGCGCGAACATAATGGACAACAAGTAGCACGTAATAATTCCAAGTTAGCCTCTTGATTAGATTAAATTGATCAATGATAACATGCGAAGACATAATTATTTGTTATGTCATTAACCTATAGGCATGGTGTCTAAATGATCAACGAATAGTGATAAAGGACGACTGTGATTCGTGTATGCAACAATGTAATGTGTGTCTACGAGTTGTGTCAAAAGTGTGGTAAATGTGTCAAACAAAAATGCTTGTGAATTGTCGTAAAATATAGATGAGAACATAGGAAATCAACAAGAATATTTAAAGACATTAACATGTTAAGAGTGCCATAATATACTTACTCTGGTGTTAAGCATATCGAAAAGTGCTCAAAATATGTATTTTAATAAACCAACAGTTGCATTATTGCAGAATTTCATAAAGACAAGTTGAAAATGTACCAACATATTAAAAATGTCTAAAAGCTAACATTTTGACATGCTAACATTATATTTAAACATGGAGATATGCCAATATACAGAAACTTTTACATACTAGAAGTAGTTATGACATGCTGAAATTTATTAGATGCGCCGATTATACAAAAATATGATTTAAACATGATGGAATTTATTTAAACATGCTGGAAATTGTATTAAACATGCTAAAATATTATTAAACATGTCGAAAATTGTATTAACATATTAGAAAATGATATAGACGTAAATGTAATATTTAACATGCATGAGATTAATTGTTAACATATTCATGGATAGACGTGCTTAAAATCATGATCATCCTAAGAATATATTAACTCGTTAAAACCCACCGTTTAACATGTTTACAATACGTTAGTATGTTTGAACTTAACATACTAATGTTCTAAAGATACATTATGATGTTTTAGAGTCTAACATGCCAAAGTACGTTGGTATGCTACATGTCAAATTAATACGCCCAATATGTTATAGTACATAATGTAAAGATAATATGCTTATATTCGTGTTAACATGTAGGCATATTTACACTTAATGCTAAGATTCGTTAATAAACAAAATTAAGTGTTGCATATGTTAATGAATCCTAGATTCATTGTGCCTAGATGACCCACGTAACGCACATTGCACGTAATTCTAGGTTGTGCCTACTTATATTATTCACAGAGCACATAAGTCCCCATCCCCGCAAAACGGTCCCCAAAATTATTATTACAATAATAGTAACGTTTGTACAAGATTATTACAGGCCAAATAATAAGAAAATAAAACTAAATAGACTAACACAATTTATTGTAAACGCCCCGACGACTCTTGCAATCTCTAATACCTGTTAGATACAAAACAAAAGAGCAAGGCAAGCACAAGACAAAACTACCCAGTTTGACACATCGAACAATTAAACAAGTAGTAAGCAATTATTAAACTACTCCGATGAGCATGCTTTCTAATTCTTTCTAGATATATAAATGCATCGATGAGAGACTTACAAGTAGTCGGCGAAAATAATAATAAGAGAACCAAGAAACACGAATTTTGAAAAATGGATTGCTACCCAAAGCTCAAGATTGATGCTCCCAAAATAAGTGTCAAAGTAATAAAGTGAAATTGCCTTATTGTTTTAAGCTTTTGTCAGAGAGAAAGTCTATATATTTGTTGTAACTTGTCCCCTTAAAATGAGGAGGGGTTGTTTATATAGTGGGGGAGGATAAAGAAGTAAAAGGAAGAAATCGTAATAGAATCAATCAATGTCTATAAGAAAGGACAATAAAATATTCTAAGAAATCAATTAACAAACTGAATCAATTAAGTGGAAGAAAAATATGCTAATCAGTCAATTAAGGAAAAAATTTCTTTAAATAGGTGACCTAAGCAATTAAGGGTAAAGTAAAAGAGGGAATAATAATTTAAGAAGATCAAATCAATAAAATAAATCAATATGATAAATCACTGTAAATACACCCTCACAAATTTTCTAATAGCATAGATAAGCAATTAAGTAAATTAGGCAAATTGGGTGAGAAAAATCACGTGGAATAATTCACCAAAAATAGAATACGCACTTAGCAAGGTCAGCCAAAAGATACTTCCATTTGTAATCAAAAGATTCGGATACCAAGTAATTAATCACGTAAAATACTACTTAATCATAGTAAATTGTACATGCTCGAGTCAACTCGAATCCTTAAAATGATATAGGCAATTAGTCTAAAAAATATTCAATCAAGAGTAAATATTTTGTCACTATTGTACCAGCTGACACAATCCACATATGAGAGCAAACAAGAATCGGCAACCTAACTAAAAATTTGAAGTTAAAGTTAAGCCTCATGAATTTTGGGGGTTTTAGCATTACAAACAAACATGAAACTAAAAGAATCGAATCACAAAATCAAAATTGAATGTCACTAATTCAAAAATTAATAAACTGTTAAAGATGATAGTGTTAATTTGAGACACGAGATTAAATGAGGGTACCAAACTAGACGGATTCATCACGAATCCGTTGTAATTTGACAGTGACGAGCAGAGATTGTGGCGTGACCGAAAGGAGCTGGTTTCGTTGATGTTATTGCCGTTGGGGATGCAGATGGCGGGGATGGAAGGAGATCGGAGGAATGGGCTGTGGCGCTGGCGGCTCTGGTTGGAGCAGCGGCGTGAGGGTTCGATGGCGACGGCGTTGAGAGGATAATGGAGGTGGAGCAGCTGGTTGGCGCTGTTGTCGCCGAAGATGATGGTGGGGGGGTCACCGGAGCGGGCTGGTTGCATGGCTGCGTGGGTAGCCGCTGTTGGCTGCTTCATCTTCGTCGACGGCGTGCCAAAGTGGTGGACGGCGGCGGAAAATGGAAAGGAGGAGGTGAAGGCGGCTTGAGGAGAGGGAGAAGAGAGGCAGAGAGAGAAAGTAGAGAGAGGGTGGTGGAGGCTATTTTTGGAGAAGAATGGAGGGCTTAGGGTTTCTTGTTTGGTGTTAAAAGGAAAGAGGTGAAGATTGACCTCAACCGTTAGATCAATTTTGATCAACGGCTGGGATTTAAGATTGTGATTAGAATTGTCATAGATTAGGCTGAAATTGACATAAAGTGGCTAAAATTGTCATAAATTAAATGTAAATTGACTAGATTGATAATAAATTGGGTAAGATTGTAATGGATTGAGTAGAATGGGCTAAGATTGTATTGGACTAAAAGGTAAATAAATTGTGCACAATAATTTTAATTTAGGCTATTATTTAAAGTAGGGATAATAATATATGATAATAATAATTAAAGAATAAATAATAATATTAAATAATAAATAATAAATAAAAAATAATAATTAACTAATAAATCGTAATAAAAAGTAATAATATATATAATAACAAGGTCAATAAATAATAATAAATGAAGATAATAATATAGCATTAAATAATGGAAAATTAGTCAGTGTATGTACAAAAAATGTGAGTGTGCACAATTACGTGAAAAAATAATTTAATTAATAGAATTATGTAAAATGTCATATTTAATTTTAAAAATTATAAAAAATGATTCTAAAAGATAATAAAATAATTTATACCTTTTTCGAAATTATGAATGCGATATGTCAGAAATCTGTTTGATGCAAGAAAATGTGCAAAAAATACTAATATTTAAAAATTAATAACTTGTTAAAATAACAGCCTAAAATTGATATCGGGAGGTCAAAATTGGGTGTCAACATCAGCCCACAGCACGACCGGATCCAGGGCCCACCCTCGAAACCGTGGGCTATAGCACACCGATTTGGCCCAAAAATGCCCCGTTCGCGCCATTTCGCCCGTTTGTCCACCTAAGTGGCCACAAAAATTAAAACGGACCACACTGGGACAATTCCCAACCTCCATGGCATGCCCCGATCGATTTTCGTCCCACAGCATGCCCGGACCTTGGACCCACCCCCGAAACCGTGGGCTATAACACACAGATTTGACCCGAAATTGCCCCGTTCGCGCTGTTTTTCCTGTTTGTCCACCAAAATGGCCACAAAAATTTAAACGGATCAAACTTGGATGATCCCCAACCTCCCTGGTACGCCCCGATCGGTTTTCAGCCCACAGTACGCCCAGACCCTAGGCCCACCCCCAAAACTGTGCGCTATAGCACACCGATTTAGCCCAAAAATGTCTCGTTCGCGCCATTTCGCCCATTTGTCCACCCAAATGGCCACAAAAATTTAAATACACCACACTGAGATGATCCCCAACCTCCCTGGCATACCCCGAACAATTTTTGGCCCACATCACACCCGGACCACAGGCCTTCCCCCAAAACCGTGGGCTATAGCACACGGATTTGGCCCAAAAATGCCCCGTTCACACCATTTCGCCTATTTGTCCATCCTAATAGCCACAAAAATTTAAACGGACCACATTGGGATGATCCCCAACCTCCTTGGCACGTCCCGAGCAATATTCAACCCACAGAACGCCCGGGTCCCGAGCCCACCCCCAAAACCGTGGGCTATAGCACATCGATTTGACCTGAAAATGCCCTATTCGTGCCGTTTCGCCCGTTTGTCCACCCAAATGGCCATAAAAATTCAAACGAACCACACTGGGACAATCCTCAACCTCCCTGGCACGCCCCGGTCGATTTTCAGCTCACAGCACGCTCGAACCCCTGGCACACCCCCGAAAGCGAGGGCTATAGCACACCGATATAGCCCGAAAATGCCCCGTTAGTGCCGTTTCGCCCGTTTGTCCACCCAAATGGCCACAAAAATTAAAACGAACCACACTGCGATGATTCCCAACCTCTTTGGCATGCCCCGGTTAATTTTCGGCACAGTACGCCCGAACCCTGGGACCACCCTCAAAACCGTGGGTAATAGCACACCGATTTGACAAGAAAATGCACTGTTCGCACCGTTTTGCCCGTTTTTCCTCCCAGCCAAATTTTTGGGTCAACTTCGAATGATCATAACTCCCTTAATATAATGAACTGGGAGATCTTCGACCTATGAATAGAAAGATCTTTGAGTCTTCTTTCCAATGCAATTGGTTTCATCCAAATCCAACGTCTGAGTAAGGAGTTATACTCGTTTTACTTCAGCCTATCAAAACGGATTTTTAGGGTCAACTTCAAACGACCATAACTCCTTGTTCAGGACGAAATGGGTGGCCTACTTTATATGAAATGAAATCCCTTTGAATTATCCTTCCAACGATACCAATTTCACCCAAATCCGATATCGTAGCAAAGAGTTATTGTCGATCTACTTTAACTTATCAAAACAGTCCACCAAAGGACAGATTTGACATTATTTAAATTTTAAAGGCATTTTGGTCATTTCCTATTATATTATGGACGAGAATATGTGTATATATACATGTATATGAGTTCAAAATCTCATTTTCATCATCAATCATTGAGAAAGAACAAACCCTAGCCAAATTTGACCTTTAAATTACTTTTGATTCAACCGTAGAAATTCCAAAGTAATCCGATACTTGCGTTTGTCATCTCGAGAGCTTCGAACAACACCTATTATTTGTGCAAACAGGATTGAATAATCAAGAGGTGAATTCTAAGGTATGAATATTGTTTGCCTTTGTTCTTTTCCATATGTATATGTGTGATAGAGGATTATATGTATTAGTTGTTATTAAAAGGTGATGGAAATAGGGTTATGGACTATTTTGCATGGTTTGGTTGTATTGAATTGTGGTAGGTGGATATGGTAATTGAGTTATGAAAGGTGGATATGGTGATATACTATTGAATTGATGATTATTCATGTCTATGGCTCAATTTGGTTTAATGGATTAGTTGGAAGGATAAATGAATCCAAACTTGATATTGGAGGATGTTGTATGAATATGCATGACATGTGAATGTAATTGGAGTATAAGAGGGTTGAAGTGACACCCTTTATGGTGTAATTAAGTCTTAATACTTAACCACTAGTTTGGTGAATTCAAATAATTGAATTATGACGTTTGGTTGCTAATACTAGATTGCTATATATGTTCATTGTAGATAAGTAATCCGAAAAGACGGGAAGTCAATTTGGAACTAGAAGTGAAGGTTGAAAGTCAGGTATGTAAAGCATACTCTATACCATATCTTTGGCATAAAAGTAAACAATTGTTCTATTAAGAAAGTTTCCAAAGTTATTCAATAACATGTGATCCATAATGGTTTTGTATGATGTCCTACGTTACCAATGAACTTGTTTCCACCCTACAAGATGTCAAGACATTCCAATACTTACTTGTTTTCCAAATCTTACATGTTTATTGCACTAATGAATGTCAGAAGGTATCCGGTTACTCAAACAAGATCCATGTGCTATTAATGACTCCAAAACGTTTCATTGATATACCAATAAGTTCCTATTTCATTGTTATGGCATTGATGACTCCAAAACACTTCATTGATGTGCCAATGAGTTCTTACTTCATTGATATTGCATTGATGGTCTATTTATATGTCTCTTATTGATGTATCATTGTTTCAAAGTATCAAAAAATGCGGTGGCGACCGAAATAACAATCTCAAAGATTAATTGAACTAAGTGATGGAAGTTCTCTCTTATTGGGTGGTATCCCAGGGGCATAATCCTATCATGGGTCGATCCCTATTTATGTGTTTATGGGTGGTATCCTAGGGGCATAAGCCTATCATGGGTCGATCCCAGTTGATATGTACTGGAGGCAGCCTAATGGTCACAGTACAGTACAGTAACGATTACAAAGATGATAAGAACAAAGGTAAAGTGATTGAATAAATACAATGTACAGGTTGTCACAAGTTCTAGTAAGTGTGGTCCACTCCTATTATGATTTATTCACTTGTTTTTTATTTCTATTGAGCTCCTATATCATATGTGATTATCTACAACTTTACATACTCAGTACATATTTCGTACTGACGTCCCCCACGGGGGACCTGCATTTCATGCTGCAGGTACAGGTACCTCAGCTCATACACCGCACAAGTAGGAGCCAGGATATCCAACTGCTTTTGGTGAGCTCCAGTTTGCTTTGGGGATTTCTGTGTCATATCCAGTCACTTTTGGTATTGTATAGAAGTTAGTTATATGGTGGGGTGTGTCCCGACCTTAGTTAAACTCTGTGTATTGTCTAGAGGCTTTGTAGACCTAATGTACAATCAAGGTGGTGTTTTGTAAATAGACGTGATTTCTCTAACGGCCAAGTATTATATATACATATATATGCGTGCTCGAGCTTATACAGGTGATTATTTCCTTTTATATGCGGCATGATGCTGTCCGAATTTTGAGTTGTCATAGAGGTATGCATGGGAAGTATAAGGTTATGAGTTGGTTCTCCCGGGACTCCTCGGTTACGGGTGCCGGTCCACCCCAATAGGATTTGAGGCATGAAAAAAGTGGTATCAGAGAAGTTCATCCAAGTGAGTCTACATAGCCGTGTCTACGTAGAGTCTTGTTTATCGGTGTGTCGTGTACCACATATATAAACAGGAGGCTATGGACATTTAGGAATTGTCTCTTTTCTTCATTTCTTAGATCGTGCGATAGAGCCTATATTGTATATGAAGTCATAGTTGACCACTGAATCCGTTTGTTTCTCTTATTATAGTAATGATGCCGGTTACCAGAAGAAAGAATACCGATAAGCAAGTAGATGTGGCTGCCGGAGAGGGGACTAGTAAGTCACCCACTATACCAGCTAATCAAAGTGAGGCTCCAGCTGAGCATGCATCAAAAACTTCTTCCACTCCGGAAGAAATAAGGGGGAGGAGAACTATATCCCCAAAGCCACCTATTAATGCTGCTGATCAAGATCTTAGAAATGCAGTGCAAATTTTGACTCGTATAGTTGCTGGGCAAGCTCAAGGGCCAGCCATTCCTACCACGGGTCCTAGTGGTATAGATAGGGCGGCTAGCCTTCGAACACAGGATTTTCTTAAGATGGATCCTCCTACTTTTACTGGATCATATCTTAACGAGGACCCACAGGACTTTATTAATCAAATTCAAAGGGCCTTAGATGTTATGCATGTAACGGGTAGAGAGACAGTGGAGTTAGCGGCGTATAAATTCAAAGGGGAGGCTATATATTGGTACGAGGACTGGAAATGATATAGGGGTATTGATGCACCCCCAACTACTTGGAAAGAGTTCAAAGAGGTATTTTTTGATCATTATCTTCCATTCGAGATTTGTTAGGCCCGTGCAGATCAGTTTTTAAATCTTCGTCAGGGGAATATAAGCGTGAGAGAGTACAGTCTCCGATTTAATTCCTTGTTGAGATATGCTCCTAATATTGTAGCTACTATGGATGACAGAGTTCATCAATATGTGGATAGGATGGATCCATATCTGGTTAAAGATTGTACTATTGCCGCTTTGAACAAAGATATGGACATAGCGAGGATCCAAGATTTTGCACAGAAAATGGAAGATCAGAGGCAGAAGAGAAGAACACAGGAATTAGAAAGAGGATATTCCAAGAGGGCCAGATCTACAGGGCAGTTCATGGCATCCCAAGGAGGGTTCAGACCACAGTTTTCTGCTAGACCACCTAGGCCATTATCTTCTTATTCTGCAGCTAGTGCCCCACTACAGTTCCAAAGGTCTAGAGGAAATCAATTTGGGCACAGAAGTAAGAGTTAGAGTTCGCGGACAGTGGGGTACCAAGGGTAAGGGAATATGAGCCAATCGAGACCTCCTCGAGAGCCATGCAATAAATGTGGAAGGTATCATTTGGGAGCATGTCGGATGGGGACCAATGTTTGCTTTTGGTACGGTATGTCGGGACATATGATAAAATAATGCCCACGAAGGGGCATAAGGGGTATGGCACAACCTACGAGGTTATTTGTTGCATCATCATCATCGATGCCTTATTCAGGAAAGGGTCCACAACCAATAGGTCGTGTTAGAGGTGATAGAGGAGCCACGAGTTCTAGCGGGGCTCAAAATCGTACGTATGCTCTAGCGGATCGACAAAATTTAGAGGCTTCCCCAGATGTGGTTACGGGTACGTTGTCTATATTTTCATTCGATGTATATGCCTTAATTGATCCCGGTTCTACATTATCTTATGTTACTCCATTGGTTGATGGAAAGTTCGAAAGAATACATGAACTGTTAGTTAAGCCATTTGAAGTGTCCACACCGGTTGGGGAATCTATTATAGCTAGAAGGGTTTACCAAAACTGCATAGTAACTATTTGTGGTCGTGATACGATGGCTGATCTTGTGGAGTTAGAAATGGTAGATTTTGATGTTATAATGGGTATGGACTGGTTGGCGTCTTGTTATGCCATAATTGATTGTTGCACGAAAAAGGTATATTTCCATTTTCCAAATGAATCAGTCCTTGAATGAAAAGGTGAAATTGGCGCACCAAGAGGTAGATTTATTTCTTATTTTAAGGCAAGAAGAATGATTTCGAAGGGATACATATATCATTTAAATAGAGTAAGGGATACATAAGCGGAGCCACCAACTCTTTACGCTATTCCGGTGGTAAATGAATTTTCTGATGTATTTCCTGAAGATCTTCCAGGTTTGCCACCTGAACGAGAAGTAGAGTTTGGTATTGATGTAATACCTGGCACCCAACCAATCTCCATTCCTCCGTATAGAATGGCCCCAGCAGAATTACGAGAATTGAAAGAGCAATTGAAAGATTTGCTAGAGAAGGGATTCATAAGGCCTAGTATGTCTCCCTGGGGAGCACCAGTGTTATTTGTGCACAAAAAGGATGGCTCGCTTAGGATGTGTATTGATTATAGGAAATTGAATAAGGTAACTATTAAGAATAAATATCCCCTCCCAAGAATTGATGATTTATTTGATCAGTTACAGGGCGCCAAATGCTTTTCTAAGATTGATTTGAGGTCAGGTTACCACCAAGTGAGGATCAAAGAGAAGGATATACCCAAGACAACTTTCTGAACACGGTATGGTCATTATGAGTTTCTAGTTATGTCATTTGGGCTAGATCTCTCCTGTGCATAGGTGCTGTCACAGTACGGTATGACGATCTCTCCTGTGCATAGGTGCTGCCACCTCATCTGCACACCATGGATTAAGTAACTCCTCATCACCCAGGTCCTCATCATCAGGATTTGTTGCCCGACCTGGGTTATCAATATTCTGTTGATGTACTTGAGCAGCTGCCAGTGCAGCTAGTCTAGCCTGCTCCTGTTGAGCTTCCCTTCTGTCAATGTCACGTTGTGCATCCATTCTGCCAATAATTTGAGGTTCAGGATTGATAGGTAATAACGGTTGACCTGAACTTCGAGTGTTTGGCATGCACTCAAGCAAACCTGAATAAAACAAAAACAAAAACTAAAAGTAAAATACGAGAATCTTTGACCAAAGGGTCTAATAACTATCACAAACTTAGTTGACAACCGTATTCCCCAGCAACGGCGCCAAAATTTGATAACGCTCAAACTACAACTCTCGTAAGAGTGTAAGTGGTCGTCGTCAAATATAGAACCCAACTGGGTTGGGTGTCGAATCCCACAGGGAATACTCGGTCACTAAGTATGCAACGATTAGTAGACTTTTGGTGAAAGTTCTGCAGATAAAGCGGGGATTTTATGTGTGAAGTAAAATTATCAAAATAGCAAAGTAAAAATGGAATGTTCAGTAAGATTTTAATCAATGAGAATTGTAAGTTAGGGTTATGTCCACCTTATGAGTTTTACGTATCTATTGGCTATGAGTTATGCGGAATTCAGACATGCATGCGCTTATAAAGATTCGTATTCTATGGTAAATCCTAGTGTCTTTTGACCATCAAGGATTATATCACTTTAACTCTTTCGAGCTTAAAGCGTATACTAATGGTACGAATTCTCCAAGAGGTTAATCCAGTTACGGCACTAACTTTTAAACAGGGGTTGGTAGCCCTATTTCCTTGTCATTCTCTCTTTTCTAGACATGTAACTTTTCTTTCGAACAAGTTAATGCTATACTGGCGTATTTTATATGTTTGCAACCACAAGAATTCAATTAAGATGAAGAGAGTAATGATATAAGCAGCATACGTATCAAGAATTCACAAACTCATAGCAATAGATAGTGTCTCATAAGTCTTCCATAACCCTAACAGAGAAGTTTAGCTACTCATGAGTGTAACGGAAATCACAATAGATATAATCATCATACCACAACCTAGAATAATCTTGGCGATGGAAGTGATATGGCGTCAAAAGCTCTCACACGTTTTGCCCTAGCCGTTCTTCTCAAGAGAGCCGAGTTCTCTGTGTTAGACTTACAGAATATTGTAACGTGAATTAGGAGCAAAAGTCGAATGAAAAAGTCTTGAATTAATGAATGAGTGAATAATAAAAAGCTTGCAATCAATGAATAAGTGAATGCTGAAAAATTCAGCATTATAGGGTTTTTATAACATCCTTGTCCTAGTCCTACTGAAATAGGGTTTTATCCTTGTCCTAGTCCTACTGGGTTACTGCATACTTGTCCTAATCCTACTAAGTTACTGCTGATCCCCCAAGTCTTTAGAAATGTTGTTTTTGCCCGGGACAAGTTCTCCATGCATCACTTTCAGTCCACAAGTTCCCAGAAGCTGCCTTCCTTCTTACGTGAAGTTTCCTTTGGCGTCCAACAGTCCATAAAATGCTGAAATCTTCATCATAAATACCTGAAATCTTGCTAATCACGTTGGTTAGCTCACTTACAGGAAAAAGGACTAAAAGTGTAGGAATTATATATTTTGTCCTCAAAACTTAGCTAAAATATGGGTACATTAAGGTGCTTTAGACGTGTAAATACGCCTAACATCAACACCCCACACTTAAAGCTTTGTTTGTCCTCGAACAAAATATTACGTCCATGCAATCATCTAACTAGAAATCACAGCAGTAACACAAAATATTCATCAAGACAGGCACGACAATTATCAGCAAAGAGTAGTTTTCTGATCACTACTAGAAACAATTCAACCTCCAACATAGACTCGTGATGATGGTTAATTCATATCCACAAGTTAAGGCACAAAGAATCAAACAAGACTACCCAAAACTCATCAACCATGTGTGTCTCACAATATATCACCCATAATTACTCACAAGTATTTCATTTTTCCAAACATGGGTATAAGATTATCCTTGCTCTCACAAAGAATTCATATGTTGCAACTGATGACCATAGGCTTGCCCTTAGTGTAATGCTCTACTAATATCAGAATGTTAAGCTTAGGATCAATTAGGTCTTTTACAGGTTGTAATGTAGGCTAAGGGACGGGTAGGACTATTTTGGCCAGAAATAGTGACTATGTTCCTAAGCGCTTTAATACATCACATTATGCCATTAACACTCTCTTTTAATCAACTCTGCTACCTTTCTTTCATCTATCACCCCTTTTCACCTATTTTGACATTCAAGAATAACTATCTTTTTATTTAATCATTAACACAATTTATCTTTTTGTTTTTCTATTTTTTTTTCTTTTTTTATAGCACACCTCTATGATAGCCACTCTTTTTTCATAACAAATTCAAGTACCAATTCACTTTAAGGCATCACTCTCTCCCAATTTCCTCTTATTTTGTCACATGACTTCACAATTTAAAGAACTTAGGAATTTGGATCAAATTATGGTCTTGAAAAAAAATGGATCAGGCTTACATATAAGGCTGTCAAGGAAAATAGCTAAAGGCTCAAAGGGGGTTAACTAGGATAATGTCCACGGGTAGGTAAAAAGAAGGTAAACAATCACAGGCTGCCAAAGAAATGCCTAAATCATCTCCTAAACTCACACTCTTTATTTCACTTTACACACACACCAGGCAAGTTCTAGTATCAGTCAAAACACAGAATATACTATAACCTCACACACACAAGGCACGTGGTCAACTTTATTGGGAGCAGTATAGACTCTTGACCCAACAGATGAATGAATTAAACCACACAAATATCACACAGTGAGTCACACTTGGAGCCTAAACGTCTCAATAGCAATGATTTAGCACAAACTTTTGTTATACTACCATGCCGTCTATCAGAACAATTTCATGCAAAATCTAAAAATTTAAAATTTAAACTAACTAATTACGACTAATTAAAATAAACAAGAACTAGAATAAATGCAAATGCAGACAAAGAAGTATAGCATACAAATACCAGCACCCCACACTTAGACGGGACACACTGCCCTCAGTGGAAAATAAATAAGAAGAACCTGATTAGTCGGACTCATCCTCTATGTCTGGGGTCATACCCCCTGCATCGGAATCATCATCAGAGTCGTCGCCATCAGAGTTCTCCTCCACGTCGGAGTCTGGCATTCGTCGATCATCATCGGTTGGCATGTCGTCATCAAGAGGTTCCTCAAAATATACACCTACTCCACACATCGCCCTCGCATGCTCATTCATTGGGTAGTCATAATCCAACTGTTGGAGCTCTGCAGCAGTTGGAACACGACCCTCGCTCATCATGGTAAACTTCATCATGCCATATAAATGGTGGGAGAAGCTTTCGTCGCGAGCATGTCTTTCTGCAGTGGTTAGGTTGACGCCATGCATGGATTCAACATCTTTAACCTTTCTGAGGTCAACCTTCTTCGGGTTGTTTGGTAGCTTATGATCTGCAGGTTCCTCTTCAATGTCCTCCTTCCTCAATATCGCAGTCAATAGATTTCCAAAGCTGAAGTGGGACCTCTTGTGCAGCCTGGCCTTACGCATTGATGATCGAATAATCGCCCCAATGTTGATGGGGATGTTCGTCATCAAAGCGTACACCAAGCACACTCTATCACGTGTGATCTTTGTGTACTGTGACCCTGGAATCAGGCAATAATTGACTATCCGCAACCATATCCGAGCTTCTCTGTTCAAGGAGGCATACGGGAAGGTATTGTGCCGACCGGTATCCTTGTGACGACTCCACCGTGCCATTGATCTTGTTCCGCATAGTGTGTGTCTGATTTCCATGTATGGAGGTCTGCGATAAAGCTCCTTGAGTGGTGATGGATTCACAGATGGAAGACCCAGAAAAGAGTTGAAGAACTCCGCATTCAGTTGCAAGACTTGGCCCCGAATATTCACTTCACTTCCGGTAGTCTTTGGGGACCAATTGGCTTAGAATTCTCGCGTTAGATCAATATTGAATTCTCCCATATCTTGGAAAATGAAATCAAGATGTAGCACCATGATTTTAGCCAAAATGCGGGGTTCTTTCTTTGCTAGGCTCTCCTTTTGTATCAACTCCACATGAACATATTTTTTTACTTTATTGTTCTTGTACCACTCATTTCCTTCCTCCTATAGGACCCATTTTATCCCATACATACGTCGAGGTATTTGCAGCGAGGAGGATTCACCTTGCTCTTTTCGTCCCCTTTTCTGGCCTTTTTGTGAAGTGGTTGTTTTTTCTTTTCCTTGTCTTGATTTTGGTGCCATTGTACCTGAGATTAAAATAATAGTCATGTTAGCTTCATATCAGTAGATACAATTGACAAACAAACAGTAGTGGTACCACCCCACACTTAATTTGTTGTGACAAACTAATTAAGTGAAAGATGTCGATTACTCAGACTTCATCGATATACGTTTAGGTGTTATGTTCCAACAATATAATCAGTGCAGTCATACTTTTCCTGTCATCTTAACTATCCTTTTTTGATTCTATTTCATGAAATCTTGGCAATACTTTCATGTTTGGATTGATGTACCTTTTGAGCAAGACTACTACATAGAGATTGAATCAAGTTATGGCATTAGAAATAATCACAACATCGTATGTTTGTAGTCAACCATGATTTTCATCTCGATGAACAAGTCATTCGAACATGTAAGATTTCTAGTTACAAGATTATGCAATTTTCTTGACCATGTCAATTCCGCAAAAGTATGACAGTGTATCAAAATCAAATTCAGGTTGGAATCAAGTCTAGAACACCCATACGTATTCTTTCACTCACTTAGTTTTACAACAAATCAACCACATTCAAATCACCAACACTACTTCAAGATTTAAGAACTTATTATAGGCGTAGTATTGTAATACTTACGGAATATAAAAGAAGATAAAAAAAGCACTTACTTGGTTGATGGCCTTGGAAGATGTTCTTGCAAAGTTAAAAGAGCAAAAAGAAAATTTTTGAGAGATTTTGGAGAGGTGGGCGACGCTTAGGTTGAACTTGCAATGCATTTTTGTTCTAAGACTAAGGTTTTATTTATAGGGCAATCTTGGGTCGGGTTTTGACCCATTTGGAATCAGATTAGGGGACCAAAAAGTGAGCATAGGCGGCGCCAAATGCTTTGCCTATGCTTGGCATAGGCGGCACCTTTTGCAAAGCCTAGTTGAGCATAGGCGGCGCCTATGCTATGGCATTGTTAGGCATAGGCAGCGCCTATGCTATGGCACTATAGATTCAGAGACAAAGGGCTTTTGCATAGGCGGTGCCTATGCTATGGCATTGTTAGGCATAGGCGGCGCCTATGCCATGGCACTCTAGATTCAGAGAGCTTAGGCCATAGCATAGGCCTTTCCTTTTTCGTTGCCTAGATTTTCATAGGCAATGCCTAACTCATAGCCTTTTTCTTCTTCATTACCAACTTACCACCTTCAACATGCAATACTTCCAAATCAAAATTTGAAACCAATCTCCTTCTTTACACCTCTTGCACCTACACTTATTTAAAAACAACAAAAACGATTAGAAAGATGGGTTGCCTCCCATCAAGCGCCTTAGTTTTGGTCGTGGCTCGACTCTTCTTTTTGGATATTTATTTTTTTATTTAACAAAAACAAACTCTTAGTAAAACAATAAAGAATGAAAAACACAAACGATTAGAATGATGGGTTGCCTCCCATCTAGCGCTTGATTTATTGTCGCGGCACGACATAGTTACCTCGAGTACTTAGATTTCGTCGAGATAGATAGTGGCCATGCATTTTATCGAGTCAAGAGGACCGATATATGGTTTTACTCATTGGCCATTCACCTTAAAGACAATACCATTATTGTCTTCTAGCTCAACTACTCCAGACGAGTAGACTTGGCTGATTTTGTACGGACCAGACCATTTGGACCTTAACTTACCTGGGAATATCTTCAGTCTGGAATTGAAAAGAAGTACCCTATCACCCTTTTGAAAGTTTCGTTGAACAATCCGTTGATCATGATACTTTTTCATCCGCTCCTTGTAGAAGTCTGATCTTTCATACGCATGTAGACGGAATTCATCCATCTCATTCAGCTGCTCCAATCTCATATTCATGGCATCATCCCAATTCAAATTCAGTCGCTTCAACGCCCATAATGCCTTATGCTCGAGCTCAATGGGCAAGTGACAAGCCTTCCCATAAACTAGTTGATACGGGGACATGCCAATTGGCGTTTTGAATGCAGTTCTATAAGCCCATAGTGCATCGTCCAGCTTCCGAGACCAATCCTTCCTATTAGCGTTTACAGTCTTAGCAAGGATCTACTTGATCTCTCGATTAGAAACCTCTACCTGTCCACTAGTTTGTGGGTGATAAGGCGTGGCTACCTTATGTTGCTTGACCCCATATTTCACCAACACGGATTTGAACAGCTTGTTGCAAAAGTGTGATCCTCCATCGCTTATGATGGTACGTGGTATCCCAAAACGAGAGAAGATATTTCTCTTCAAGAATGATACAACACGCTTTCCTTCATTATCGGCCAGCGCTACTGCTTCGACCCATTTGGATACATAGTCGACAGCAACTAGGATATATTTCATCCCAAATGAATTTACAAATGGGCCCATGAAATCAATACCCCACACATCAAACAGCTCTACTTCAAGAATTTTCGACATGGGCATCTCATGGTGCTTCAAAATCGTGCCTTGTCTCTGACATTGGTCACATCTTCTCACAAATTCATAGGCATCTCTAAATATCGAAGGCCAATAATAGCCGCTTTGCAATACCTTCCTTGCTGTTTGACCACCTGCATGGTGTCCCCCAACTTGGGAAGCATGACTTGCTTCCAAGATACTCGGGACTTCCACATGAGGTATGCATCGCCTGATAACACCATCCGCACATCTTCAAAACAAATATGGCTCATCCCAGAAGTAGTGTTTTACATCATGCATGAACTTCCTCTTTTGATGAAAAGACAGATGTGCAGGTATCACATTACTTACCACATAGTTTGCAAAGTCTGCGTACCATGGAAATTCTTCCACCATCGTGGCTAGGATCTCTTCATCGGGGAATGAATCATTAATCTCAAGATCGGGCTGCGCTGTGTGCTCATTCTCAAGTCTAGATAGATGATCAGCCACTTGGTTTTTGCAACCTCTTCTATCTTTTACCTCAAAATCAAATTCTTGCAGCAATAACACCCATCAAATTAGCCTTGGATTTGTATCCTTCTTCTTTATTAGGTATTTCAGGGCTGCATGATCGGTATGAACCACCGCTTTAGTCCTCAACAGGTAAGCACAAAACTTTTCAAAAGCATAAACAACTTCTAGAAGCTCTTGTTCCGTGACAGTATAGTTCTTTTGGGCTCCGTTCAAGACCTTGCTCGCGTAGTAGATTGGATGAAATAAATTTTCTCTTCTCTGGCCAAGTACAACACCCAAAGCTACTCCGCTCGCATCACACATAACTTCAAAAGGTAGGGACCAATCGGGTGCTACAATGATAGGAGCTTCAATTAGCTTCCCTTTGAGGCATTTGAATGCCTTCAAGCAATCTTCACCGAAGTCGAACTTTGCATCCTTCTCCAAAAGCTTGCATAACGGACTAGCAATCTTGGAAAAGTCTTTAATGAACCTTCGATAAAAGCCTGCATGCCCGAGGAAACTACGAACTCCCTTTACAGAGATTGGAGGTGGTAGTTTCTCGATGACTTCAATTTTAGCTCGATCCACCTCAATTCCTCTTTCGGAAATTTTATGCCCAAGAACAATACCTTCTTTAACCATAAAGTGGCACTTCTCCCAGTTTAGCACCAAGTTGAATTCAACACATCTCTGTAACGCCATACTTAGGTTCGCCAAGCACGATTCAAACGACTCACCCACAACTGAAAAATCGTCCATGAATACCTCCAAGGTGTCTTTAACCATATCAGAAAAAATGGACATCATACAACGCTGAAAAGTGGCGGGTGCGTTACATAGCCCAAATGGCATACGTTTGAAGGCAAACGTACCATATGGGCATGTAAACGTTGTCTTCTCTTGGTCTTAAGGAGCAATACAAATCTGATTATAGCCGGAATAACCATCTAAGAAGCAAAACCATCCTTTCCGTGCCAATCGATCAAGCATTTGGTCCATGAATGGCATTGGGAAGTGATCCTTAAGCGTCCATGAATTCAGCTTCCGGTAGTCCATGCATACTCTCCACCCTGTGACAGGTCTGAGTGGAATTAGCTCATTCCTTTCGTTTGCAACTACCATCATGCCCCCTTTCTTGGGCACACACTGTACCGGACTCACCCATTTACTGTCGGAGATTGGATACACTACCCCTGCATCTAACCACTTAATAATTTCTTTCTTCACCACCTCTTGCATAGGTGGATTCAAACGTATTTGATGCTCAATAGTGGGTATGCAATTTTCTTCAAGATGAATCTTGTGCATACATATCCCAGGCAGAATACCAATAATATCAGCAATTGTCCAACCGATGGCTCTTATGTATTTCCTTAGAACAACGATGAGAGCTGCAACTTGCTGCTCACCTAAGTCAGCTGCCACAATAACCGGGAGGGTGTTTCCACTTCCCAAGAATGCGTACTTTAGATGACTGGGTAGATCCTTCAATTCTAACATTGGTGGCTCTTCAATGGATGGTTTAGCTAGTGGTGTAGACCGATTTTTGAGATCGAGGTCCAGCTTCTTGGGAGCATAAGGATATGACCCTATTCCTATTAGAGCATAAATAGTTTCTTCATAATTTTCAGCATCCTCACACTCAATATTCATAAACACAGCTGCCAATGGGTCAATAATAAGCTGCTCCTCTACGGATAATTCTTTCTCATCATCAAAATAAACATCAGCTACCGAGAACACGTTCAGATCTTTGGGTTGCTTCATTGATTTGCATACATCAAAGCGGACTACTTCGTCATTCATCCGGAATAAAAGCTCATTCACGCTTAAATCAATAAGCACACTCCCTGTTGCAAGGAAAGGGCGCCCCAAGATTATGGGAACTTCAGAGTCCACCTCACAGTCCAGAATAACGAAGTCTGCCGGAAAGATGAATGAAGAAACCTTCACCAATACATCATATAAAATACCAACAGATCTTTTTACCGACCTATCTGCCATCACGATCCTCATATTGGTTGGAGTAGGATCACCCAACCCCAACTTTCTGTAAATAGATAGCGGCATCAAATTGATGTTGGCTCCTAAATCGCATAATGCCTTGGAAAAATTCAAAGATCCGACAGTGCAAGGAATAGTGAAGGCACCAGGGTCAGCCTTCTTCTGAACTAGTGATCTGGTAGCGATTGCACTGCAATGATGGACAGTATCCATCAACTCATTACTTGCTGCCCGCTTCTTTGTCAAAAGATCCTTCATAAATTTTGCGTACCCAGGCATTTGTTCCAGTGCCTCGACCAAAGGAACATTAATAGTTAGCTGTTTCAACATAGTCATAAACTTATTGAACCTGGTATCGCCAGCTTTGTTCTTCAATCTCTGAGGAAAAGGTGGTGGTGGAAGGGGAATAGTTTTCTCCATCGCTTCCTTTTCATCTTGCTTCAGTTCAGCGAACTTTTCAGGCTGTGGACGTTGAGAGGTAACGTCACGAACAACCTCATCAGCTGCTTCGGCATCTTTTGGTTCTGCAATGATTTCATTATCTTCTATATCATCAACCACCTACTTGCCTTTGGATGGATTTTCCAACACTTTACCACTTCGGGTGGTGATAGCCATACATGATCCATCATTCCTTGGATTTTGTACTGTGTCGCTAGGTAGTGTTCCAGCTTTTCTTTGATTTAATGTCACTGAAAGTTGACTCAACTGCTGCTCTAGTTGCTTTATTGCAGTAGAATGCGAGTCAACCAATTGATTTATTGAAGACAAATCGTTCTTCACCTCATTCACTCCCGTATTAGTTGCTTCTACTCCCTTCAAAAGCTTCGCCATCATATCTTCCATCGACATCTTCCCAGAGCCAGACGCCACAGCCTCACGGTTTCCAGGAGGAACATACAAACCAGTCCTGTCAGTCTTATTCTTCCAACCACCTTAATCGCGGTCCTTGTATCCAGATTTATCATAGTAGTTCCGACCTTGGTTTCCTTGGGCATTGCCTCGGAAACCCCCCTGATTATTAAAGTAGTTCGCTTCTTCCTCATAGTCAGATTCATCTATTCCCTGTGATACAACGGCTTTAACCTTTTCGGTCTTCCCTGATAATAAATGCTTGGTAAAAAGATCCATCTGTGTTTTCATGTGGGACATATCTTGGTCATGTTCCTCTTGTCTACACCTCTGCTCTGCAGTCAAGCCAATGGATACTGTAGATCTTTCTACCTCAGAATCCCTGGTATGCCAAGCTCTACTCTGCTTTGTCATACGATCTAGCATATCACTTGCCTCAAGAAAAGTAAGGTCCATGAATGACCCACCTGCAGCATTATCAACCACTGGCTTAGTCACTGAGTTCAAAGCCCTGTATAATATCTCCATCAAGTGGATGTTGGTGATCTGATGATTTGGGCATCGCATAAGCTTCTTCTTGAACCTCTCCCATGTTTCGTGGAGAGCTTCAGTTGGAAGCTGTTGGAAATTGCTGATCTCATCTCTCAACTGTGCTCTCTTGGATGGCGGAAAGAATCTTTATAGGAAAGCATCTTTCAGTTGCCTCCAATTAGTAATAGAATCAGGAGTTAGCCCGTTCAGCCATAGAGTTGCCTCCCCAGACAGAGACAATGGGAATAAGCGCAGCCGAATTGCATTCTGCCCAACTCCTGGATTATCAAACGACTTGCATGTTGAAATAAAGTTGATCAGATGCATATTCGGATCATCGCCTGCGAGTCCACCAAATAACCCCTTGAGCTGCAATAGCTGAATCATGGTGCTAGTGATATTGAACTTGGCTCCAGGTGCCAAGGGAGGAGGAATAATAGCCCCTGTGGCACCAGCTCCATCCAGATCGTCATCATCATCATCAAAAGGGGCCTGCACAGCTCGGCGGTCAGTTCTTATTCTAGCTTGACGATCTCTCCTGTGCATAGGTGCTGCCACCTCATCTGCACACCATGGATTAAGTAACTCCTCATCACCCAGGTCCTCATCATCAGGATTTGTTGCCCGACCTGGGTTATCAATATTCTGTTGATGTACTTGAGCAGCTGCCAGTGCAGCTAGTCTAGCCTGCTCCTGTTGAGCTTCCCTTCTGTCAATGTCACGTTGTGCATCCATTCTGCCAATAATTTGAGGTTCAGGATTGATAGGTAATAACGGTTGACCTGAACTTCGAGTGTTTGGCATGCACTCAAGCAAACCTGAATAAAACAAAAACAAAAACTAAAAGTAAAATACGAGAATCTTTGACCAAAGGGTCTAATAACTATCACAAACTTAGTTGACAACCGTATTCCCCAGCAACGGCGCCAAAATTTGATAACGCTCAAACTACAACTCTCGTAAGAGTGTAAGTGGTCGTCGTCAAATATAGAACCCAACTGGGTTGGGTGTCGAATCCCACAGGGAATACTCGGTCACTAAGTATGCAACGATTAGTAGACTTTTGGTGAAAGTTCTGCAGATAAAGCGGGGATTTTATGTGTGAAGTAAAATTATCAAAATAGCAAAGTAAAAATGGAATGTTCAGTAAGATTTTAATCAATGAGAATTGTAAGTTAGGGTTATGTCCACCTTATGAGTTTTACGTATCTATTGGCTATGAGTTATGCGGAATTCAGACATGCATGCGCTTATAAAGATTCGTATTCTATGGTAAATCCTAGTGTCTTTTGACCATCAAGGATTATATCACTTTAACTCTTTCGAGCTTAAAGCGTATACTAATGGTACGAATTCTCCAAGAGGTTAATCCAGTTACGGCACTAACTTTTAAACAGGGGTTGGTAGCCCTATTTCCTTGTCATTCTCTCTTTTCCAGACATGTAACTTTTCTTTCGAACAAGTTAATGCTATACTGGCGTATTCTATATGTTTGCAACCACAAGAATTCAATTAAGATGAAGAGAGTAATGATATAAGCAGCATACGTATCAAGAATTCACAAACTCATAGCAATAGATAGTGTCTCATAAGGCATCCATAACCCTAACAGAGAAGTTTAGCTACTCATGAGTGCAACGGAAATCACAATAGATATAATCATCATACCACAACCTAGAATAATCTTGGCGATGGAAGTGATATGGCGTCAAAAGCTCTCACACATTTTGCCCTAGCCGTTCTTCTCAAGAGAGCCGAGTTCTCTGTGTTAGACTTACATAATATTGTAACGTGAATTAGGAGCAAAAGTCGAATGAAAAAGTCTTGAATTAATGAATGAGTGAATAATAAAAAGCTTGCAATCAAGGAATAAGTGAATGCTGAAAAATTCAGCATTATAGGGTTTTTATAACATCCTGGTCCTAGTCCTACTGAAATAGGGTTTTTATCCTTGTCCTAGTCCTACTGGGTTATTGCATACTAAGTTACTGTTGATCCCCCAAGTCTTTAGAAATGCTGTTTTTGCCCGGGACAAGTTCTCCATGCATCACTTTCAGTCCACAAGTTCCCAGAAGCTGCCTTCCTTCTTACGTGAAGTTTCCTTTGGCGTCCAACAGTCCATAAAATGCTGAAATCTTCATCATAAATACCTGAAATCTTGCTAATCACGTTGGTTAGCTCACTTACAGGAAAAAGGACTAAAAGTGTAGGAATTATATATTTTGTCCTCAAAACTTAGCTAAAATATGGGTACATTAAGGTGCTTTAGGCGTGTAAATACGCCTAACATCAGTTATTATAGAAGGTTTATTGAAGGCTTTTCTTCCATTTCAGCACCCTTAACCAAGCTAACCCATAAAGCATCCAAATTCCAATGGAATGATGCCTGTGAGAAGAGTTTTCAAGGTTTAAAGAACAACTTGATTTCTACACCCGTGTTAGTACTTCCAGAAGGCACCGAAGGGTATACAGTTTATTGTGATGCTTCCAGAATTGGTTTAGGATGTGTATTGATAAAGCATGGTAAGGTAATAGCATATGCTTCTAGACAATTGCGGCCACATGAGAAAAATTATCCTACACACGATCTTGAGCTGGCAGCAGTTATTTTTGCTTTAAAGATATGGCGCCACTACTTATATGGGGTTCATGTTGATATATATACTAACCATAAGAGCTTGCAATATATTTTTAATCAGAAGAATCTAAATTTAAGGCAGCGGAGATGCCTTGAACTATTAAAGGACTACAATGTTGATATCTTGTACCATCCAGGGAAAGAAAATGTAGTAGCTGATGCATTAAGCCGTAAGGCTATGATGGCGCCTATAGAAAGGCAAGTGATGGTTAAAGATCTTCACCAGTTAGCTAGTTTGGTAGTTCGCCTTCTTGAAACTCCGAATAAAGAGCTTATCGTACATAATGTTGCGGAATCTTCATTAGTAGCTGAAGTGAAAGAGAGGCAATATGTAGATCCTATTTTATTACAGCTTAAGGAGAACATTCAGAGTGGTGCGACCAAGGCATTTGAGCTTACGCCAGAAGGAGTAATTCAGTGCCAAAACCGATTGTGTGTGCCGGATGTAGACGAGCTAAGAAAGAAGATTATGATAGAGGCACATTGTTCAAGGTATTCTATTCATCCAGTATCAACCAAAATGTATCAAGATTTGAAAGATATGTATTGGTGGAATGACATGAAGAAGAGCATTGCAGAATTTGTAGCTGAATGTCCAAATTGTCAAAGAGTTAAAGTTGAGCACCAAGAACCAGGAGGTTATATGCAATGCATTGATCTTCCAAGCTGGAAGTGGGACATGATCAACATGGATTTCATTATTGGTTTGCCTCATACATCCCGAAAGTTTGATTCTATATGGGTGATTGTTGATAGGCTTACCAAATCCGCATATTTCCTACCAATTAGGACCACTTACACAGTTGAAGAGTATGCGAAGCTATACATTAAAGAGATAGTTCGATTACATGGAGTGCCAATCTCTATTATATCAGATCGGGGAACCCAATTTACCGCAAACTTTTGGAAGTCTTTTCAGAGGTGTTTGGGAACACAAGTGAAATTGAGTACAACTTTTGACCCTCAAACAGATGGACAAGCAGAACATACCATCCAAACACTTGAAGATATGCTACGAGCTTGTGTAATAGATTTTAAGGGAAACTGGGATGATCATTTACCTCTTATTGAGTTTGCCTACAATAATAGCTATCATTCAAGTATCAAAATGGCACCATATGAAGCTTTATATGGAAGGAAGTGTAGATCACCAATAGGATGGTTCAAAGTGGGTGAAACTCTTTTGTTCGGACCGGATCTTGTTTATCAAGCCATATAGAAGGTTAAAGTAATTCAGCAACGACTGAAAATATCCCAAAGTCGACACAAGTCATATGCAGATAGTAGAAGGAGAGGGCTAGAGTTTTCTATAGGTGATTGGGTATTTTTGAAGGTATCACCAATGAAAGGGGTAATGAGATTTGGCAAGAAAGGGAAGTTGAGTCCACGTTATATAGGCCCGTATAAGATCACTCGAAGGTTTGGACAAGTTGCATATGAATTAGAGCTACCCCAAGAGCTCTCATCAGTACATTCGGTATTTCATGTGTCAATGCTTCGAAAGTGCATCGGAGATCCATCACATATCACTTCTACTGAGGATGTGCAAGTTGCGGAAGATCTTACCTATGAGGAAGTGCCTATTGCTATTCTAGATCGCCAAGTTAAGAAGATGAGAAATAAAGAGATAGCATCTGTGAAAGTACATGGAGAAATCGTCAAAGGGAGGAGATTACATGGGAAGCTGAGGAAGCAATGAAATCTAAGTACCCTCATTTGTTCAAAGATGAAGAGGAAGTTCAAGAAACAGAGTTAGAACATTAACAAGTAAGTTTTTTTTATATATGCATAGTATTTATGTGATGATGTGAATATTAATGATGGACTTGAACTTGTTTCAGTTGAATAACTATGCTAACATTCAAGGACGAATGTCCTAAAGGGGGAAGGATGTAACACCCCATATTCAAGTACGTGTATTGGTCTTATTTATATGGAATTAATTTTTTATTTTATTTATACCGGAATTCGCCCGTTGATGGTTCCATGCGAAGATTATTGAATAAGCTTTCCAACTATATAAAGATTTCCAAAAACGGATATGTTTCGGATATAATTGAGCACGTTCGAAACTATAAAATGGTGGCCGGGATATTTGGGAATAGTAAATGTGCAGGAAAATTTCCTGCACACAAACTACTGAGGCCAGCCAAATTTTTGGGTCAACTTCGAACTATCATAACTCCCTTAATATAATGAACTGGGAGATATGTGACCAATTAAAAGAAATATCTGAGTCTTCTTTCCAATTCAATTGGTTTCATCCAAATCCAACGTCTGAGTAAGGAGTTATACTCGTTTTACTTCAGCCTATCAAAACGGTTTTTAAGGGTCAACTTTAAATGACCATAACTCCTTGTTCAGGACGAACTGGGTGTCCTACATTATATGAAATGAAATCCCTTTGAATTATCCTTCCAACGATACCAATTTCACCCAAATCCGATATCGTAGCAAAGAGTTATTGTCGATCTAGTTTAGCTTACCAAAACAGTCCACCAAAGGATAGATTTGACATTATTTAAATTTTAAAGGCATTTTGGTCATTTCCTATTATATTATGGACGGGAATATGTGTATATATACATGTATATGAGTTCAAAATCTCATTTTCATCATCAATCATTGAGAAAGAACAAACCCTAGCCAAATTTGACCTTTAAATTACTTTTGATTCAACCGTTGAAATTCCAAAGTAATCCGATAACTGCGTTTGTCATCTCGAGATCTTCGAACGGCTCCTATTATTTGTGCAAACAGGATTGCATAATCAAGAGGTTAATTCTAAGGTATGAATATTGTTTGCCTTTGTTCTTTTCCATATGTACATGTGTGATAGAGGATTATATGTATTGGTTGTTATTGAAAGGTGATGGAAATAGAGTTATGGACTATTTTGCATGGTTTGGTTGTATTGAATTATGGAAGGTGGATATGGTAATTGAGTTATGTAAGGTGGATATGGTGATATACTATTGAATTGATGATTATTCATGTCTATGGCTCAATTTGGTTTAATGGATTGGTTGGAAGGATAAATGAATCCAAACTTGATATTGAAGGATGTTGTATGAATATGCATAGCATGTGAATGTAATTAAAGTATAAGAGGTTTAAAGTGACACCCTTTATGGTGTAATTAAGGCTTACTACTTAACCACTAGTTTGGTGAATTCAAATAATTGAATTGTGACGTTTGGTTGCTAATACTAGATTGCTATATATATTCATTGTAGATAAGTAATCCAAAAAGATGGGAAGTCCATTTGGGACTAGGATTGAAGGTTGACAGACAGGTATGTAAAGCATACTTTATACCATATATTTGGCATGAAAGTGAACAATTGTTCTATTAAGAAAGTTTCCAAAGTTATTCAATAACATGTGATCCATAATGGTTTTGTATGATGTCCTACGTTACCAATGAACTTGTTTCCACCCTACAAGATGTCAAGACATTCCAATACTTACTTGTTTTCCAAATCTTACATGTTTATTGCACTAATGAATGTCAGAAGGTATCCGGTTACTCAAACAAGATCCATGTGCTATTAATGACTCCAAAACGTTTCATTGATATACCAATAAGTTCCTACTTCATTGTTATGGCATTGATGACTCTAAAACACTTCATCGATGTGCTAATGAGTTCTTACTTCATAGTTATTGAATTGATGGTCTATTTATATGTCTCTTATTGATGTATCATTGTTTCAAAGTATCAAAAATACGGTGGCGACCAAAATAACAATCTCAAAGATTAATTGAACTAAGTGATGGAAGTTCTCTCTTATCGGGTGGTATTCTAGGGGCATAAGCCTATCATGGGTTGATCCCTATTTATGTGTTTATGGGTGGTATCCCAGGGGCATAAGCCTATCATGGGTCGATCCCAGTTGATATGTACTGGAGGCAGCCTAATGGTCACAGTACAGTACAGTAATGATTACAAAGATGATAAGAACAAAGGTAAAGTGATTGAATAAATACAATGTACAGGTTGTCACAAGTTCTAGTAAGTGTGGTCCATTCCTATTACGATTTATTCACTTGTTTCTGATTTCTATTGAGCTCCTATATCATATGTGATTATCTACAGCTTTACATACTCAGTATATATTTTATACTGACATCCCCCACGGGGGACCTGCATTTCATGTTGCAGGCACAGGTACCTCAGCTCATACACCGCACAAGTAGGAGCCAGGATATCCAGCTGCTTTTGGTGAGCTCCAGTTTGTTTCGGGGCTTTCCGTGTCATATCCAGTCACTTTTGGTATTGTACAGAAGTTAGTTATATGGCGGGGTGTGTCCCAACCTTAGCTAAACTATGTGTATTGTCTAGAGGCTTTGTAGACTTAATGTATAGTCAAGGTGGTGTTTTGTTAATAGACATGATTGCTCAAACGACCAAGTATTGCATATACATATATATGTGTGCTCGAGCTTATACAGGTGATTGTTTTCTTTTATATGCGGCATGATGTTGTTCGAATTTTGGGTTGTCATAGAGGTATGCATGGGAAGTATAAGGTTATGAGCTGGTTCTCCCGGGCCTCCTCGGTTACGGGTGCTGTTCCGCCCCAATAGGATTTGAGGTGTGACAATAACACACCGATTTGGCCCAAAAATGCCACGTTCGCGCCGTTTCGCCCGTTTGTCCGCCTAAAGGGACACAAAAATTAAAACGAACCACACTGGAATGATCCTCAACCTCCTTGGTATGCCCCGGTCGATTTTCGGCCCACAGCATGCCCAGACCCCGAGCCCTCCCCCGAAACCGTAGGCTATAGCACACCGATTTGGCTCGAAAATACCCCGTTCACTCGTTTGTCCACCCAAATGGCCACAAAAATTTAAACGGACCACACTGGGATGATCCACAACCTCCCTGGCACACCCCGATCAATTTTTGGCCAACAGGATATCCGGAACCCAGGCATACCCCCGAAACTATGTCCTATAGCACACCGATTTGGCACGAAAATGCCCCGTTCGAGCCATTTCGCCCGTTTGTCCACCCAAATTTCTACAAAAATTCAAACGGACCATACTGGGATAATCCCCAACCTCCCTGGCACACCCCGGTCAACTTTTGGCCCACAGCACACCCAAACATCGGGCCCACCCCCAAAATCGTGGGCTATAGCACATCGATTTGGCCTGAAAATGCCTCGTTTAATCGTTTGTCCACCCAAATGGTCACAAACATTTAAATGGACTATATTGGGACGATCCCCAACCTCCCTGGCACACCCCGGTTGATTTTTGGCCTACAGTACGCCCAGACCCCGGGCACACCCCCGAAACTGTGGCCTATAGCACACCGATTAGGCCAGAAAACATCCCGTTCGCACAGTTTTGCTCTTTTGTCCGCCCAAATGGCCACGAAAATTAAAACAGACCACACTGGGATGATCCCCAAACTCCTTGGCATGTCTTGGTCAATTTTTGGACAACAGTATGCTCAGAACCAGGGCCCACCCCCAAAACTGTGGGCTATAGCACACCGATTTGGATCGAAAACACCCCGTTCTCGACGTTTCGCTCATTTGTCCACCCAAATGGCCACAAAAATTTGAAAGGACCACACTAGGATGATCCCCAACCTCCCCGGCATGACCTTGTCTATTTTTGGCCCACAGCACGCCTGAACCCCTGGCCCACCCCCAAAACCATGGGCTTTATCACACTAATTTAGCTCAAATATGCCCCATTAGCGCCGTTTTGCCTGTTTGTCCACCCAAATAACCACAAAAATTTAAACGTACCATACTGGTACGATCCCTAACCTCCCTGGCATGCCTTGGTTGATTTTTGTCCGACAGAACACCCGGACCCCGGTTCCACCCCCAAACCCATGTGCTATAGCACACCGATTTAGCTTGAAAATGGCCCATTCACGCCGTTTCGCCCGTGTGTCCACCCAAATAGCCATAAAAATTTAAACAGACCATACTGGGATGATCCCTAACCTCCGTGGCATTCCTTGGTTAATTTTCAGCCTGAAGCACGTCCGGACCCCGGACCCACCCCCGAAACAGCAGGCTATTACGCACTTATTTAGCCTAAAAATGCCCCGTTCGTGCCGTTTCACCCGTTTGACCACCCAAATGGAAAAAAAAAATTAAACGAACCACACTGGTACGATCCCCAACCTCCCTAGCGCTCCCCATTTGATTTTTGACCCACAACACTCCTGGACCCCTGTCCCACCCCCTAAACCGTGGGCTATAGCACACCGATTTGGCTCGAAAATGTCCCATTTGTGTTGTTTTGCTCGTTTATCCACCTAAATGGCCACTAAAATTTAAATGGACCACATTGGTACGATCCCTAACCTCCCTGGCATGCCTCGGTCGATTTTTGGCCCACAATATGCTCGGAGCCCGCTAAAACCCACGGGTTTGAGGGTGGGCCTGAGGTTCGGGCGTTCTTTGGGCTGAAAATCAATCGGGGCGTGCCAGGGAGGTCAGGTAAAAATGGGAAAAATGGTGTGAACGGGGTATTTTTGGGACAAATCGGTGTGCTATAGCCCACGGTTTTGGGGTGGGTGATGTTAGGCGACTTTACACGCCTAAAGCACCTTAATTTACCCATATTTTAGCTAAGTTTTAAGGACAAAATATATAATTCCTACACTTTTAGTCCTTTTTCCTGTAAGTGAGCTAACCAACGTGATTAGCAAGTTTTCAGGTATAAATGATGAAGATTTCAGCATTTTATGGACTGTTGGACGCCAAAGGAAACTTCACGTAAGAAGGAAGGCAGCTTCTGGAAGCTTGTGGACTGAAAGTGATGCATGGAGAACTTGTCCCGGGCAAAAACAGCATTTCTAAAGACTTGGGGGATCAACAGTAACTTAGTAGGATTAGGACAAGTATGCAGTAACCCAGTAGGACTAGGACAAGGATAAAAACCCTATTTCAGTAGGACTAGGAGAAGGATGTTATAAAAACCCTATTTACTGAATTTTTCAGCAAGCTTTTTATTATTCACTCATTCATTAATTCAATTCTCTTTCATTCAACTTCCGCTCCTAATTCACGTTACAATTGTTAACAGAGAAAAAATCTAACTCGTGGGAAACACCAAGAGGAAAAACGTCAACCTTGTTGTGACTCCACACTCCTCTCCAACGTGAGATCATTCTAGTTTTGATATGATGATGATGTTTATTGTGATCTCCGTTGCGCTCATGAGTAGCTAAACTTCTCTGTTAGGGTTATGGAAGCCTTATGAGATACTATCTATTGCTATGAGTTTGTGAATTCTTGATACGTATGTTGCTTATATCATTACTCTCTTCATCTTAATTGAATTCTTGTGGTTGCAAACATATAGAATACGCCAGTATAGCATTAACTTGTTCGAAAGAAAAGTTACATGTCTGGAAAAGAGAGAATGACAAGGAAATAGGGCTACCAACCCCTGTTTAAAAGTTAGTGCTGTAACTGGATTAACCTCTTGGAGAATTCGTACCATTAGTATACGCTTTAAGCTCGAAAGAGTTAAAGTGATATAATCCTTGATGGTCGAAAGACACTAGGATTTACCATAGAATACGAATCTCTATAAGCGCATGCATGTCTGAATTCCGCATAACTCATAGCCAATAGATACGTAAAACTCATAAGGTGGACATAACCCTAACTTACAATTCTCATTGATTAAAACCTACTAAACATTCCGTTCTTCTTTGCTACTTTGATACTCTTAATTCACGCTACAATTAAATCCCCCCTTTTTCGTAGAATATTCGATCAACAGTCTACTAATCGTGCATACTCAGTGACCAAGTATTCCCTGTGGGATTCGACACCCAACCCAGTTGGGTTCTATATTTGACAACGACCACTTACACTCTTACGAGAGCTGTAGTTTGAGCATTATCAGTGGGCCTGGGGTTCGGGCGTGCTGTGGGCCAAAAAATGACCGGGTCTTGCCAGGGAAGTTGGGGATCATCTCAGTGTGGTTGGTTTAAATTTTTGTGGTTATTTTGGTTGACAAATGGGCAAAACGTCGCGAACGGGGCATTTTTGGGCCAAATCGATGTGCTATAGCCCACGGCTTCGGGGGTGAGCCTGGGTTCCGAGCGTCTTGTGGGTTGAAAATCAACCTGGGCATACTAGGTAGGTAGGGGATCATCCCAGTGTGGTCTGTTTTAATTTTCGTGGCTGTTTGGGTGGACAAACGGGCGAAACGGCACGAATGAGGCATTTTCAGGCCAAATCGGCGTGCTATAGCCCACAGTTTTGTGGGTGGGCCTGGGGTCCGAGCGTACTGTAGGCTGAAAATTGACCGAGGCATACTAGAGAGGTAGGGGATCATCCTAGTATAGTCCGCTTAAATTTTCGTAGCCATTTGGCTGGAAAAACGAGCGAATCAGCGTGAACGGGGCATTTTCGGGCTAAATTGGTGTGCTATAGCCAACGGTTTTGGGGTGGGCCTGGGGTCCGGGTGTGCTGTGTGATGAAAAATGATCGAGGCATTCCAGGGAGGTTGGGGATCATCCTAGTGTGGTCCGTTTAATTTTTCGTGGCCATTTGGGTGGATAAACAGGCGAAATGATGCGAACGGGGCATTTTCGGACCAAATCGGTGTGTTATTGCCCACGGTTTTGGGGGTGGGCTCAGGGTTTGGGCGTGTTGTGTGCTGAAAAATGACCAGGGCATGCCAGGAAGGTTGGAGATCATCCCAGTATGGTTCCTTTAATTTTTTGTGGCCATTTAGTTAGATAAACGGGCAAAATGACACGAATGATGCATTTTGGGGCCAAATCGGTTTGCTATAGCCCACAGTTTTAGGGGTGGGCAAAGGGTTCGAATGTGTTGTGGGACGAAAAATGACCGAGGCATGCCATGGAGGTTGGGGATCATCCTAGTATGGTTCGTTTAAGTTTTCGTGGTAATTTGGGTGGACAAACAGGCGAAACGGCGTGAATGGGGCATTTTCAGGCCAAATCAGTGTGCTATAGCCCACGGTTTTTGGGGTGGGCTCGGGGTCCGAGCGTGTTGTGGGTAGAAAATTGATTGAAGCCTGCCAGAGAGGTTGAGGATCATCCCAGTGTGGTCCGTTTAAATTTCTGTGACCATTTGGGAGGGCAAACATGCAAAACGGAGCAAACTTAGAGTTTTTAGGCCAAATCGATCTGCTATAGCCCACGGTTTTGGGGGTGGGTGGGTCCGAGCATTCTGTGAGACAAAAATTGACCGGGACGTGCTAGGGAGGTTGGGGATCATCCTTGTATGGTCCGTTTAAATTTTTGTGTCCATTTAGGTGGACAAACGGCCGAAACGGCTCGAACAGGGCATTTTCGAACCAAATCGATGTGTTATAGCCCACAGTTTTGGGGGTAAGCCTGGGGTGCGGGCGTGTTGTTGGCCGAAAATCGACCGGAGCATGCCAGGGAGGTTTACAATCATCCTAGTGTGGATCTTTTAAATTTTCATTGCCATTTGGGAGGACAAACGGGTAAAACGGCACGGATGGGTTTTCGGGTCAAATAGGTACGCTATAGACCACGGTGTCGAGGGTGGGCCTAGGGTCCATGCGTACTGTAGGTCAAACATTGACCGGGGTATGCCAGGGAGGTCAGGGATCGTCCCAGTATGTTCCGTTTAAATTTTTGTGGGCACTTGGGTGGACAAACGGGCGAAACGGCACAAATGGGGCATTTTGGGCCAAATCGGTGTGCTATAGCCCACGGTTTCAGGGGTGGACCCGAGGGTCCGTGCATGATGTGGGACGAAAATCGATCAGGGCATGCCAGGGAGGTTAGGATCATCCCAGTGTGGTCCGTTTAAATTTTTGTGGCCATTTAGGAGGACAAACGGGTGAAACGGTGTGAACGGGGTGTTTTCGAGCCAAATTGGTGTGCTATATAGCCCACAGTTTTGGGGGCGGTCCTGGGATCCGGGCGTGCTGTGGGACAAAAATTGATCGGGGCTTGCCAGGGAAGTTGGGGATCGTCCCAGTGTGGTCCGTTTAAATTTTTATGGATATTTGGTGGACAAATGGGTAAAACGGCGCGAATGGGGCATTTTCGAGCCAAATCGGTGTGCTATATCCCATGGTTTTGTGGGTGGACCCGGGGTCCGGGCATGTTGTGGGCCGAAAATTGATCGAGGCAGCCAGGGAGGTTAGGGATGTTTCAGTGTTGTCCGTTTAAGTTTTCGTGGATATTTGGGTGGACAAACAGGCAAAACGGCGCTAATGGGGCATTTTCGGACCAAATCGGCGTGTTATATCACATGGTTTCGGGGGTGCGCCCGGGGTCCGGGCGTGTTGATGGCCGAAATTCGGCTGGGGCATACCAAAGAGGTTGGGGATCATCCCAGTATGGTCCATTTAAATTTTAATGGCCATTTATGTGGACAAACGGGCAAAACGGCGCGAACAGGGCATTTTCAGGCCAAATCGGTGTAGTATAGCCCACAGTTTTGGGGGTGGGCCTGGGTTTCGAGAGTTCTGTGGGTCGAAAATTGACCGAGGCATGCCTAGGAGGTTGGGGATCATCCCAGTATGATCCGTTTAAATTTTTGTGGACATTTGGGTGGACAAATGGGAGAAATGGCGGGAACGGGGCATTTTCGGGCCAAATCAGTGTGCTATAGCCCATGGTTTCGGGGGTGGGTCTGGGTTCCAGGCGTACTGTGGGATAAAAATTGACCGGGACTTGCCAGAGAAGTTGGGGATAGTCCCAGTGTGGTCTATTTAATTTTTTGTAGCCATTTGGGTGGACAAACGGGCGAAACGGCGCAAATGGGGTATTTTCGGGCCAAATCGGTGTGCTATAGCCCACGACTTTGGGGGTGAGCCTGGGTTTCGAGCGTGCTGTGGGCCAAACATTGACCGGGATATGGCAAATAGGTTGAGGATCATCCCAGTGTTGTCTGTTTAAATTTTCATGGCCAGTTAGGTGGAGAAACAGGCGAAACGGGCGAATAGGGCATTTTTGGGCCAAATACGTGTGCTATAGCCCACGGTTTTGGGGGTGGGCTCAGGTTCTGGGCGTAGTGTGGGCCGAAATTTGATCAGGACATACCTGGGAGGTTGGGGATCATCCCAGTGTGGTCTGTTACATTTTTTCGGCAATTTGGGTGGACAAACGGACAAAACGGCGTGAATGGGACATTTTCAGGCCAAATCAATGTGCTATAGCCCACGGTTTTGAGGGTGGGCCCAGAGTTCGGACGTGCTGTGGGTCAAAAATCATTTGGGACATGCCAGGGAGGTTGAGGATCACCCCAGTGTGGTCTGTTTAAATTTCCGTTGCCATTGGGGTGGATAAACTGATGAAACGGCACGAACGGGGCATTTTAGGGCCAAATCGGTGTGCTATAGCCCACAGTTTTGGGGGTGGGCTCGGGGTCCGGGCGTTCTGTGGTCCAAAAATCAACCGGGGCATTCAAGGTTGTTGGGGATCATCTCAGTGTGATCCATTTAAATTTCCAAGGCCATTTGGATGGACAAACGGGCAAAACGGTGCGAATACAATATTTTCGGGCCAAATCGGTGTGCAATAGCCCATGATTTTGAGGATGGGCCTGGTGTCCGGGTGTGCTATGGGCCGAAAATTGACCGAGGGATGCCAGGGAAGTTGGGGATCATCTCAGTGTGGTCTGTTTAAATTTTTGTAGCCATTTAGGTGGACAGACAGGTGAAACCGCATGAACGGGGCATTTTCGAGCCAAATCGGTGTGCTATAGCCTACGGTTTTGGGGGTGAGCCTAGGGATCGGGCACGCAGTGGGCTAAAAATTAACCGGGACATGCCAAGGAGGTTGGAGATATCCCAGTATGGTCCGTTTTAATTTTTGTAGCCATTTGGTAAGACAAACTGGCGAAATGGCGCGAATGAGGCATTTTTGAGCAAAATTGGTGTACTATAGCCCACGGTTTCAGGGGTGGGCGGGTCCGAGCGTTCTCTGGGCCAAAAATCGATCGGGGCATGCCAGGGAGTTTGGGATCATCCAAGTATGGTCTGTTTAAATTTTGTGGCCATTTGGGTGCACAAACGAGCAAAACGGCATAAATGGGGCATTTTCAGGCCAAATTGGTGTACTATTATTGCCCACGGTTTTGGGGGTGGGCCCAAGTTCTGAGCGTACTATGGGTCAAAAATCAACCGAGGCATGCCAGTGAGGTTGAAGATCATCCCAGTATGGTCCGTTTAAATTTTCGTGGCCATTTGGGTGGACAAACAGGCAAAACAGCGTGAACGGGACATTTTCGTCCCAAATCGGTGTGCTATAGCCCGTGGTTTTAGGGGTGGGCCCAAGGTCCATGCGTGATGTGGGCCAAAAATAGATCGAGGCTTTCCAGAGAAGTTGGGGATCATCCCAATATAGTCCATTTAAATTTTTGTAGCCTTTTGGGTGGACAAACGGGCAAAACGGCTTGAATGGGGCATTTTTGAGCCAAATCGATGTGCTATAGCCCACCATTTTGGGGGTGGGTTCGGGGTTCGGGCGTGCTGTTGGCCGAAAATCAATCGGGGCATGCCAGGGAGGTTGGTATCATCCCAGTGTAGACCTTTTAAATTTTTGTTGCCCTTTAGGAGGATAAACAGGCGAAACTGCGCGAATGGGTTTTTGGGTCAAATCGGTGTGATATAGCCCACGGTTTCAAGGGTGAGATCGGGGTACAGGCGTGTTGTGGGCCAAAAATCAACTGGGACGTTCCAGGAAGGTTGGGGATCATCCCAGTGTATTCCATTTAAATTTTTGTGGCTATTTGGGTGGACAAACGGGAGAAAAAGCACAAACAGGGCATCTTTGGGCCAAATTGGTGTACTATTGCCTACGGTTCAGGGGTGGGCCCGGGGTCTGGGCATGCTGTGAGCTAAAAATCGACCGGGGTATGCCAGGGTGGGTGGGGATCGTCCCAGTGTGGTCCGTTTAAATTTTTATGGCCATTTGGGTGGACAAACGGGTCAAACGGTGCGAACGGGGCATTTTCAGGCCAAATTGGTGTGCTATAGCCTACGGTTTCGGGGGTGGCTTGGGGTCCGGGCGTGCTATGGGCCAAAAATCGACAGAGGCTTTCCAGGGAAGTTGGGTATCATCCCAGTGTGGTCCATTTTAATTTTATGGCTATTTGGGTGGACAAATGGGCGAAACGGCACGAACGGGGCATTTTCGGGCCAAATCGGTGTGCTATAGCCCACGGTTTTGGGGGTGCGCCCTGGGTCCGGGAGTACTGTGGTCCAAAAATTGACCGGGGAACGCTAGGGAGGTTGGGGTATTATCCATTTAAATTTTTGTTGTCATTTGGGCGGACAAACAGGCGAAACGACGCGAATGGGGCATTTTCGGGCCAAATCGGTGTTCTATAGCCCTTGGTTTTGAGGGTGGGCCCAGGGTCCAGGCGTGCTGTGGACCGAAATTCAACCAGGGCGTACCAGGTAGGTTAGGGATCATCCCAATGTGGTCCGTTTAAATTTTCTTTGCAATTTGGGTGGACAAACGGGAGAAACGGCGTGAACGGGGCATTTTGGCCTAATCGGTGTGCTATGGCGCACGGTTTTGGGCGTAGGCCCGTGGTCCGAGTGTGCTGTGGGCCAAAAATTGGTCGGGGCTTTCCAGGGAGGTTGGTGATCATCCCAGTGTGGGCCGTTTAAATTTTTGTGGCCATTTGGATGGAAAAACGAGTGAAACATCACGAACTGAGCATTTTCGGGTTATATCGGCGTGGTATAGCCCACGGTATCCAGGGTAGGTTGGGGCTTCCGGCGTGCTGTGGGCCAAAAATCGACCGAGTCATTCCAAGGAGGTTGGGGATCATCCCAATTTGGTCTGTTTAAATTTTTCTAGCCATTTGGTGAACAAACGGGTGAAACAGCGCAAACTAGGCATTTTCGGACCAAATCAGTGTGCTATAGCCCACGGTTTTGGGGGTGGGCCCGGGGTTTGGGTGTGCAGTGGGCTGAAAAATGACCGAGGTGTGCCATGGAGGTTGGGGATCCTCCCAATATGGTCCGTTTAAGTTTTTGTGGCCATTTGGGTGGACAAACGGGCAAAACGGTGCGAATGGGGCATTTTCAGGCCAAATTGGTGTGCTATAGCCCACGGTTTTAGGGGTGGGCCTGGGGTCCGGGCATGCTATGGGAAAAAAAATGATAGAGGCTTGCCAGGTAAGTTGGGGAACTTACCAGTGTAGTTCATTTAAATTTTAAAGGTCATTTGGGTGGACAAACGAGCGAAATGGTGCGAACGGTGCATTTTTGGGCCAAATCGGTGTGCTATAGCCCACGGTTTTGGGGGTGGGCCCTGGTTCCTAGCGTGCTGCAGGTCGAAAATTAATCGAAGCATGTCAGGGAGGTTGGGGATCATCCCAGTGTGGTCCGTTTAAAGTTTTGTGGCAATTTTGGTGGACAAACGGGCGAAATAGCACGAACGGGGCATTTTCGAGCCAAATCGGTGTGCTATAGCCAACGATTTTAGGTATGGGCCCAGGTTCTAAGCATGCAGTGGGCTAAAAATCAACCGAGGCTTGCTAGGGAGGTTGGGGATCATCCTAATATGCTCCGTTTATATTTTTGTAGCCATTTGGGCGGAGAAACAGGTGAAATGACGCGAACAAGGCATGTTTAGGCAAAAATGGTGTGTTATAACCCATGGTTTTGGGGGTGGATGGTTCCGAGCATTCTGTGGGCCAAAAATCGATCGGGGTATGCCAGGGAGGTTGGGAATTGTCCCAGTATGGTCCGTTTAAATTTTTGTGGCCATTTCGGTAGACAAATGAGCAAAACGGCGTGGATAGGGATTTTTTTAGCCAAATCAGTGTGCTATAGCCCATAGTTTCGGTGTTGGGCCTGGGGTCCGTGCATGATGTGTGCCAAAAATAGATCGGGTTATGCCAGAGAGGTATGGGACCATCCCAATATGGTTTTTTTAAATTTTTGTGGCTAGTTGGGTGGATAAACGGGCAAAACAGCTCGAACGGGGCATTTTCGTGCCAAATCGATGTGCTATAGCCCACGGTTTTGGGGGTGGGCCCGGGGTTCGGGCGTGCTATTAGCCAAAAATAAACCGAGGCATGCCAGGGAGGTTGGGTATCCTCCCAGTAGGGACCGTTTAAATTTTTATGTCCATTTGGGAGGACAAACGAGCGAAACAGCGCAAATGTGTTTTGGGATCAAATCGGTGTGCTATAGTCCACGGTTTTGAGGGTGGGCCCGGAATCCAGATGTGTTCTGGGCCAAAAATTGATCAGGGCGTGCCAGGGAGGTCGGGGATCATCTCAATATGTTCTGTTTATAATTTTGTGGCTATTTGGGTGGACAAACAGGTGAAACAGCGCAAACAGGCATTTTTGGGCCAAATCGGTGTGCTATAGCCCACGGTTTCAGGGGTGGGCTCAGTATTCGGGCATGCTGTGGGCTAAAAATTGATCAGGGCGTGCCAGAGAGGTTGAGGATCATCCTAGTGTGTTCCGTTTAAATTTTTGTGGTCATTTGGGAGGACAACAGGCGTAACGGCATGAATGAGGTATTTTCGGGCCAAATCGATGTGCTATAGCCCACGTTTTTTGGGGTGGCCCCGAGTTTCGAGCGTACTGTGCATTGAAAATTGATCGAGGCATGGCAGGGAGGTTGAGGATCATCCCGATATGGTCCATTTAAAATTTTGTGGCCATTTGGGTGGACAAACGTGCAAAATGACGCGAACGGGGTATTTTTAGGCCAAATCGGTGTGCTATAGCCTACGGTTTTGGGGGTGGGCCCGGGGCCTGTACGTGATGTAGGAGAAAATTAGATCGAGGTGAGCTAGGGAGATTGGGGATCATCCCACTGTGGTTCGTTTAAATTTTTGTGGCCGTTTGGGTGGACAAACGGGTAAAACGACGTGAACGGGGCATTTTCAGCCCAAATCGGTGTTCTATAGCCCACGTTTTAGGGGGTGGGCCCGGGGTCCATTTGTGATGTTGGCCAAAAATAGACCGGGGTGAGGCAGGGAGATTGGGGATCATCCCAGTATGGTACGTTTAAATTTCCGTGGCTATTTGGGTGAACAAACGGGCGAAATGGCTCAAACGGGGTATTTTCAAGATAAATCGATGTGTTATAGCCCTCGGTTTTGAGGGTGGGCCCAGGGTCCGAGTGTGCTGTGGGCCGAAAATCAATCGGGACGTGCCAAGGATGTTGGGGATCATCCTAGTATTGTCCATTTAAATTTTTGTGGCCATTTGAGTGGACAAACAGGCAAAACGACACGAATGGGGAATTTTCGGGCTAAATCGATGTGCTATAGCCCATGGTTTTAGGGGTGGGCCCGAGGTTCGGGTGTGTTATTGGCCAAAATTTGATCGGGGCATACCAGGGAGGTTGGGGATCATCCCTGTGTGGTCCGTTTTAAATTTTTGTGGCAATTTGGGTGGGAAAACGGGCGAAACGGCGCAAATGGGGCATTTTCAGGCCAAATCGGTGTGCTATAGCCCACGGTTTTGAAGGTGGGCCCGGGGTTCGTGTGTGTTGTGGTTCAAAAATTGATTGGGATATTCCAGGGAGGTTGGGGATCATTCGAGTATGGTCCGTTTAAATTTTTGTGGCCATTTTGGTTGATAAACGGGTGAAACGGTGCAAACGGGGCATTTTCGAGCCAAATCAGTTTGCTATAGCCCATAATTTTGGGGGTAGGCCCGAGGTCCGGGTGTTCTGTGGCCCAAAAATCAATCGGGGCATGCCAGGGAGGTTTGGGATCGTCCCAGTATGGTACATTTAAATTTTTGTGGCCATTTGGGTGGACAAACGGGTGAAACAACGCTAACTGGGAATTTTCAAGCTAAATCGGTGTGGTATGGCTTACGAATTAGGGGTGGGCCTAGGTTTCGGGCGTGCTGTGGGATGAAAATTAACCGAGGCGTGCCAAGAAGGTTGGGGATCGTCCCAGTGTGGTCTGTTTTAATTTTCGTGGGCAGTTGGGTGGACAAACGGGCGAAACAGCATGAATGGGACATTTTCAGGCCAAATCGGTGTGCTATAGCCCATGGTTTGAGGGTGTCCCTGAGTTTCGGGCGTACTATGCGTCAGAAATAGATCGAGGCATGCCAGGGAGGTTGGGGATCATCCCAATATGGTCCGTTAAAATTTTCATGGCTATTTGGGTGGACAAACGTGTGAAACGACGTGAACGGGCGCATTTTCGGGCCAAATTGGTGTGCTATAGCCTACGGTTTTGGGGGTGGGCCAGGGGTCCGCGCGTGATGTGGGCCAAAAATAGACTGGGGTGAGTCAGGGGGATTGAGGATCATCCCAGTGTGGTCCGTTTAATTTTTCGTGGCCATTTGGTTGGACAAACGGGCAAAATGACGTAAACGGGGCATTTTCAGCCCAAATCGGTGTTCTATAGCCCACGGTTTCGGGGGAGGGCTGGGGTCCGTGCGTGATGTGGGCCAAAAATAGACCGGGGAAAGGTAGGGAGATTGGGTATCATCCAAGTGTGGTATGTTTAAATTTCCGTGGCCATTTGGCTGGACAAACTGGCGAAACGGCTTGAACAAGGTATTTTCAGGCCAAATCGATGTGATATAGCCCACGGTTTTGAGGGTGGGCCCGGGGTTCGGGCATGCTGTGGGCCGAAAATCAACCGGGACATGCCAGGGAGGTTGGGGATCATCCCAGTATTATCCATTTAAATTTTCGATGCCATTTGGGTGGACGAACAGGTGAAACGGCACGAACGGGGCATTTTCGGGAGAAATCAGTGTTCTATAGCCCATGGTTTCAGGGGTGGGCCTGGGGTCCGGGCGTGCTGTGGGTCAAAATTTGACTGGGGCATACCAGGGAGGTTGGGGATCATCCCAATATGGTTCGTTTAAATTTTTGTGGCAATTTAGGTGGACAAACGGGCGAAACGGCATGAATGGGGCATTTTCATTCCAAATCAGTGTGCTATAGCCCACGGTTTTGAGTATGGGCTCGGGGTTCGTGCGTGTTGTGGGTCAAAAATCGATTGAGATATTACAGGGAGGTTGGGGATCATCCCAATGAGGTCCATTTAAATTTTGTGGCTATTTGGGTGGATAAACGGGTGTAACAGCGTGAACGGGGAATTTTTGGGCCAAATCGGTGTGCTATAGCCCACGATTTTGGGGGTAGGCACGGGATACGGGCGTGCAGTGGCCCGAAAATCAATTGGGGCATGCCAGGGAGGTTGGGGATCGTCCTTGTATGGTCCGTTTAAATTTTTGTGGCTATTTGGGTGGACAAATGGGTGAAACGACGCTAACTGGGAATTTTCGAGCCAAATCGGTGTGGTACGACTTACGATTTTGGGGGGGGGCCTAGGTTTCGGGCGTACTGTGGGTCAAAAATTGATCGAGGCATGCCAAGGAGGTTGGGGATTGTCCCAGTGTGATCCGTTTAAATTTTCTTGGCCATTTGGGTGGACAAACGGGCAAAACAGCGTGAACGAGGCTTTTTCGAGCTAAATTGGTGTTCTCTAGCCCACGGTTTTAGGGGTGGGCCTGGGGTCCGGACATGCAGTGGGCCAAAAATCAACCGGGGTGTGCCAGGAAGTTTGAGGATAGTCCTAGTATACTTTGTTTAAATTTTTGTGGCCATTTAGGAGGACAAACGAGCGAAACGACGCGAACGGGGTATTTTCGGGCCAAATCGGTGTGCTATAGCCCACGGTTTTGGGGGTGGGCCAGGTGTCCGGGTGTGTTGTGGGCCAAAAATCAACCAGGGCTTGCCAGCGAAGTTGTGGATCATCCCATTGTGGTCCGTTTAAATTTTTATGGCCATTTGGCTGGGCAAACGGGAAAAACAGCACGAACAGGGCATTTTTAGGCCAAATCAGTGTGCTATAGCCACCGTTTTTGGGGGTGGGCCTGGGGTTCGGGTGTGCTTTGGGCCGAAAATCAATCGGGACATGCTAGGGAGGTTGGGGATCATCACAGTGTTGTCCATTTAAATTTTTGTGGCCATTTAGGTGGACAAACTAGCGAAATGGCGCGAACGGGGCATTTTCGTGCCAAATCGGTGTGCTATGGCCCATGGTTTCGGGGGTGGGACCAGGGTTCGAGCGTCCTATGGATCAAAATTTGATCGGGGCATACCAGGGAGGTTAGGGATCATCCCAGTGTGGTCCGTTTAAATTTTAGTGGAAATTTGGGTGGATAAATAGGAGAAACGGCACGAACGAGGCATTTTCAGGCCAAATTGATGTGCTATAGCTCATGGTTTCGGGGGTGGGCTTGGGTTCCGGGCGTTCTGTGTGCTAAAAATTGATCGGGGCATTCTAGGGTGTTGGGGTTCATCCCAGTGTGGTCCGTTTAAATTTTTGTGGCCATTTGGGTGGACAAACAGGTGAAAAGGCGCGTACTGGGCATTTTTAGGCTAAATTGGTGTGCTATGGCCCATGCTTTTGGGGGTGGGCTCAGGGTTCGGGCTTGCTGTGGGATAAAAATTGACCTAGGCATACAGAGAGTTTGGGGATCATCCCAGTGTGGTCCGTTTAAATTTTCGTGGCCATTTGGATGGACAAACGGGCGAAATAGCATGAATGGGGCATTTTCAGGCCAAATCGGTGTGCAATAGCCCATGGTTTTGGGGATGGGCGTGGCGTCCAGGAGTGTTGTGGGACAAAAATTGATCAGGACGTGCCAGGGAAGTTGGGGATCATCCCAGTGTCATCTTTTTAATTTTTTGTTGCAATTTGGTTGGACAAACGGGCGAAACGGCATGAACGGGGCATTTTCGAGCCAAATCAGTGTGCTATAACCCACGGTTTCAGGGGTGGGCCTAGGGTCCAGGTGCGTCGTGGTCTGAAAATTGACCGGGGCATGCCAGGGAGGTTGAATATTATCTCAGTATGGTCCTTTTAAATTTTCGTAGCTATTTGGTAGGACAAACGAGTGAAATGGCGCGAACGAGGCATTTTTGGGCAAAATTGGTGTACTCTAGCCCGCAGTTTTGCGGGTGGGCGGGTTCGAGCATTTTGTGGGCCAAAAATTGATCGGGGCTTACCAGGGAGGTTGGGATTATCCCAGTGTGGTCTGTTTAAATTTTTATGGCCATTTAGGTGGACAAATGTGGGAATGGGCCTAGGGTCCTGGCGTACAGTGGGATTAAAATTGATCGGGGTGTGTCAGGGAGGTTGGGGATCGTCCCTGTGTGGTCCATTTAAATTGTTGTATCCATTTGGGAGGACAAACGGGCAAAATGGCATAAATAAGGTATTTTTGGGCAAAAATGGTGTGATATAGCCCACGATTTCGGGGGTGGGAGGGTTCGGTCATTCTGTGGGCCAAAAATTGACCGGGGCATGCCAGGGAGGTTGGGTATCTTCCCAGTGTGGTTTGTTTAAATTTTTGTGGCCATTTGGGTGGACAAACGAGCAAAATAGCGCGAATGGGGCATTTTCGGGCCAAATCGGTGTGCTATCGCCCACGGTTTCATGGGTGGGCCTGTGGTTCATGCTTGATGTGGGCTAAAAATAGATCGGGATGTGGTATAGAGGTTGGGGATCATCCCAATATGGTCTGTTTAAATTTTCATGTCCAGTTGGGTGGACAAACGGGAGAAACGGCTCAAACTGGGAAAATCATTCGGGGCGTGCCAGATAGGTTGGGGATCATCCAAATGTGGACCGTTTTATTTTTCGTGGCCATTTGGGAGGACAAACGGGAAAAATAGCGCGAATGGGTTTTCGGGTCAAATCGGTGTGCTATAATAGCCCACGGTTTTGATAGTGGGCCCAGGGTTCGGGCGTGTTGTGGGCTAAAAATCAACCAGGGTGTGCCAGAGAAGTCGGGGATCGTCCCAGTGTGTTCCGTTTAAATTTTCATGGCTATTTGGGTGGACAAACGGGTGAAACGACGGAAATGGGATATTTTTGGGCCAAATTAGTGTGCTATAGACCACGGTTTCAGGGGTGGGCCCGAGCTCCGGGCATACTGTGGGACAAAAATTGACCGGGGCATGCCAGGGAGGTTGGGGATCATCCCAGTGTGGTACGTTTAAATTTTTGTGGCCATTTGGGAGGAAAAATGAGCGTAACGGCTCGAACGGGGCATTTTCGGGCCAAATTGGTGTGCTATAGCCCACGATTTTGGGGGTGGGCCTGGGGTGCTGTGGGCCAAAAATCAATCGAGGCGTGCCAGGGAGGTTGGGGATTGTTGTAGTATGCTCCATTTAAATTTTTGGTGCCATTTGGGTGGACAAACGAGCGAAACGATGCAAACGGGGCATTTTTGGGCCAAATCGGTGTGCTATAGTCCATGGTTTCGGAGGTGGGCCTGGGGTCCGGGAGTTCTGTGGGTCAAAAATCGACCGGGGCTTACCAGGGAAGTTGAGGATCATCTCAGTGTGATTCGTTTAAATTTTTGTGGCCATTTGGGTGGACAAACGGGCAAAACAGCGCGAATGGGGCATTTTTGGGCCAAATCGGTGTGCTATATAGCCCACGGTTTTAGGGGTGGGCTCGGGGTTCGAGGATGCTGCAGGCCGAAAATCAACCGGGGCGTGCCAGGGAGGTTGGGGGTCATCACAGTGTTGTATTTAAATTTTTGTGGCCATTTGGGTGGACAAACAGATAAAACAGGGAGAACGAGGTATTTTCGAGCCAAATCGGTGTGATATAGCCCATGGTTTGGGGGTGGGCTTAGGGTCCGAGCGTGCTGTGGTCCGAAATTTGATCGAGGTGTATCGGGGAGGTTGGGGATCATCCCAATGTGGTCCGTTTAAATTTTCATGGCAATTTGCATGGACAAACGGGCGAAACGGGCGAAACGGCACGAACGGGGCATTTTCATGCCAAATCGGTGTGCTATAGCCCACGGTTTTGGGGGTGGGCCTGAGGTTTGGGCGTGCTGTTGGTCAAAAATTGATCGAGACATGCCATGGAGGTTGGGGATCATCCCCGTGTGGTCCGTTTATATTTTTGTGGCTATTTGGGTGGATAAACGAGCGTAACGGCGCGAACGGGGCATTTTCGAGCCAAATCAGTATGCTATAGCCGACGGTTTCGGGGGTGGTCCTGGGTCCGGGCGTGCTGTGGGCCAAAAATCAACTAGGGCGTGCCAGGGAAGTTGTGGATCATCTGAGTGTGGTTCGTTTAAATTTTTGTGGCCATTTGGGAGGACAAATGGGCGAAACGGCGTGAATGGTGCATTTTTGGGCCAAATGGGTGAGCTATAGCCCACGGTTTTAGGGGTGGGCCCCGGATCCGGGCGCGCAGTGGGATAAAAATTGACCGAGGCATGCCAAGGAGGTTGGGGATCATCCCAGTATGGTCTGTTTAAATTTTTGTGGCCATTTAGGTTGACAAACGGGCAAAATGGCGTGAATGAGACATGTTTGGGACAAATCAGAGTGCTATAGGCCACGGTTTTAGGGGTGGGTGGGTCTGAGCATTCAGGGGGCCAATAATCGACTTGGGCCTGCCTAAGAGGTTGGGGATCATCCCTGTATGGTCCATTTAAATTTTGTGGCCATTTGGATGAACAAATAAGCGAACGGGGCATTTTTGGGCCAACTTGGGATTGCTATAGTCCACGGTTTTGGGAGTGGCCCCGAGTTGCGGGCGTACTATGCATTGAAAATTGATTGAGGCATGACAAGGAGGTTAGGGATCATCACAGTATGGTCCATTTAAATTTTGTGGCCATTTGGGTGGACAAACGGGCGAAACAACGCGAATGGGGCATTTTCGGGCCAAATCGGTGTACTATAGCCCACGGTTTCGGGGGTGAGATCGGGGTCCATGCATGATCTGGGCCAAAAATAAATTGGGGTGATCCAAAGAGATTGGGGATCATTCTAGTGTGGTCTGTTTTAATTTGCGTGGACATTTGGGTAGACAAACGGGTGAAACAGCTCGAACGGGACATTTTAAAGCCAAATCGATGTGCTATAGCCCACGGTTTTGGGGGTGGGCCCGGGGTTCGGGAGAACTGCTAGTCGAAAATCGATCGGGGCATACCAGGGAGATTAGGGATCATCCCATTATAGTCCGTTTAAATTTTCATGGCCATTTGGGTGGAGAAACGGGCGAAAGTACATGAACGGGGCATTTTCGGGCCAAATCGGTGTTCTATAGCCCATGGTTTCGAGGGTAGGCCTGGGGTGCGTGTGTGATGTGGGCCAAAAATAGACCGAGGTAAGTCAAGGAGATTGGGGATCGTCCCAATGTGGTCTGTTTAAATTTTCGTTGCCATTTGGGTGGACAAACGGGCAAAACGGCTCGAATGGGGCATTTTCAAGCCAAATCGATGTGTTATAGCCCACGATTTTGGGGGAGGGCCCGGCGTTCGGGCGTGGTGTGGATCAAAAATTGGCCGAGGCATGCCAGGGAGGTTGGGTATCATCCCAGTATTATCCATTTAAATTTTCGTGTCAATTTGGGTGGACAAGCAGGGAAAACGGCTTAAACAGGGTGTTTTTGGGCCAAATCGATGTGCTATAGCCCATGGTTTTGGGGGTGGGCCCAGGGTCCGGGCGTGCAGTAGGTCGAAATTCAATCAGGAAGCACCGGGGAGGTTGGGGATCATCCCAGTATGGTTCATTTAAATTTTCATGGCAATTTTTGTGGACAAACGGCGCGAACGAGGCATTTTAAGGCCAGATTGATGTGTTATAGCCCACGGTTTTGGGGGTGGGCCCGGGGTTCGGGCGTGTTGTTGGTCAAAAATCGATTGAGACATGCCAGGGAGGTTGGGGATCATCCCAGTGTGGTTCGTTTAAATTTTTGTGGCTATTTAGGTGGATAAGCGGGCAAAACGACACAAACGGGGCATTTTTGGGCCAAATCGGCGTGCTATAGCCTACGATTTTAGGGGTAGACCTAGGGTCCAGGCGTGCTGTGGGCCAAAAATCGATCAGGGCATGCCAGGGAGGTTGGGGATCATCCCAGTGTGGTCTGTTTTAATTTTTGTGGCCATTTGGGTGGACAAACATGTGAAACGACCTGAACTGGGCATTTTTAGGGCAAATCGATGTGGTATGGCCTACAATTTTGGGGGTGGGCCTGGGCTCCGGGCGTGTTGTGTGCTAAAAATCGATCGAGGCATGCCAAGGAGGTTGGGATCGTCCCAATATGGTCCGTTTAAATTTTCATGGCCATTTGGGTGGACAAATAGGTGAAACAGCGCGAATGGGGCATTTTCGGGGCCAAATCGGTGTGTTATAGCCCACAGTTTCGGGGGTGGGCCTGGGGTCCAGTCGTGCTGTCGGCCGAAAATCGACTGGGGCATGCCAAGGAAGTTGGGGATCAATCCAGTGTGGTTTGTTTAAATTTTTGTGGCCATTTGGGTGGACAAATGGGCGAAACGGCGCGAACGGGACATTTTTGGGCCAAAATCGATGTGCTATAGCCCACGGTTTTGGGGGTGGGCCCGGGATTCGAGCGCGTAGTGGGCTGAAAATTGACTGGGGCATTCCAAGGAGGTTGGGGATCATCCCAGTGTGGTCCATTTAAATTTTCGTGGCCATTTGGGTGGACAAACAGGCAAAACAGTGCGAACGAGACATTTTCGGGCCAAATCGGTGTGCTATAGCCCACGGTTTTAGGGGTAGGTACGGGCGTGATGTGGGCCAAAAATCAACCGAGGAATGTCGGGGAGTATGGGGATCATCCCATTGTAGTCTGTTTAAATTTTTGTGGCCATTTGGGTGGACAAATGGGTGAAACGACGCGAACTAGGCATTTTCGGGCCAAATTGGTATGGTATGGCCCACGGTTTTGGGGGTGGGCACAGACTCGGGGCCTGTTGTGGGCCAAAAATCGATTGAGGCATGCCAAGGAGGTTGGGGATCGTCCTAGTATCATCCGTTAAAATTTTTGTGGAAATTTGGGTGGACAAACGAGTAAAACGGTGCGAATGGGGCATTTTAAGGCCAAATCGGGGTGCTACAACCCACGATTTTAGGGGTGGGCCCGGGGTTCAGGCGTGTTGTGGGTCAAAAATCGATCAGGACATGCCAGGAAGGTTGGGGATCATCTCAGTGTGGTCTATTTACATTTTCGTGGCCATTTGGGTGGATAAATGGGCAAAACGGCGCAAATGGGGCATTTTCGGGCCAAATTGATATGCTATAGCCCACGATTTTGGGGGTGGGCCTAGGTTTCGGGCACGCAGTGGGCTAAAAATTAACCGAGGTATGCCAGGGAGGTTGGGATTGTCCCAGTGTGGTCCACTTAAATTTTTGTAGCCATTTGGAAGGACAAACGGGCAAAATGGCGCGAATGAGGCATTTTTGGGCAAAAACGGTGTGCTATAGCCCACGTTTTTGGGGGTGGGAGGGTTCGGGCATTTTGTTGGCTAAAAATTGATCGGGGCATGCCAAGGAGGTTGGGGATCGTCCCAGTATGGTCCGTTTAAATTTTTGTGGCTATTTGGGTGGACAAACAAGCTATACGACGCGAATGGGGCATTTTTGAGCCAAATCGGTGAGCTATAGCCCACGGTTTTGGGGGTGGGCTCGGGGTCCGGGTGTGCCGTGGGCCAACAATCGATCGGGGCATGGAGGTTGGGGATCATCCAGTGTTGTCCGTTTAAATTTTTGTGGCCATTTGGGTGGACAAACGGATAAAACAACGCAAATGGGGTATTTTCGTACCAAATCGGTGGGCTATAGCCCACAGTTTTGGGGGTGGGCCTGGGGTCCAGGCGTGTTGTGGGCTGAAAATTGATCGGGGCGTGCCAGGGAAATTGGGAATCATCCTAGTGTGGTCTATTTTAATCTTTTGGGCTATTTGGGTGGACAAACGGGCAAAACGGCGTGAACGGGGCATTTTCGAGCCAAATCGGTGTGCTATAGCCCACAGTTTTAGGGGTGGGCCCGGGGTTCGAGTGCACAGTGGGCTTAAAATCGATCGGGGCATGTCAGGGAGGTTGGGGATCGTTCCTGTGTGGTCCATTTAAATTTTTGTGGCCATTTGGGAGGACAAACGGGCGAAACGGCATGAACGAGGAATTTTTGGGCCAAATCGGTGTGCTATAGCCTACCGTTTCAGGTGTGGGCGGATTCGGGCATTTTGTGGGCTAAAAGTTGATCGGGGCATGCCAGGGAGGTTGGGGAACATCCCAGTGAGGTCCGTTTAAATTTTTGTGGCCATTTGGGTGGACAAACAAGCGAAACGTTGCGAACAGGGCATTTTTTGGCCAAATCAGTGTGCTATAGCCCATGATTTTGGGGGTGGCCCCGGGTTCCGGATGTGCTGTGGGTTAAAAATCAACCGAGGTGTGCCAGGGAGGTTGGGGATCATCCCAGTATGGTCCGATTAAATTTTTGTATCTATTTGGGTAGAAAATGGGCAAAACGGCACGAATGGGGCATTTTTGGGCGAAATCGGGGTTCTATAGCCAACGGTCTTGGGGGTGGGCCCGAGGTCCGCACGTAAAGTGGGCCCAAAATTGACCGAGGCATCCCAGGGAGGTTGAGGATCATCCCAGTGTGGACCATTTAAACTTTCGTCGCCATTTGGGAGGATAAACGGGCGAAACGGCGCGAATGGGTTTTTGGGTCAAATCAGTATGCTATAGCCCACGGTTTCGAGGTTGGGCCTAGGTTCCGGGCGTGCTCTGGGCCAAAATTAAGCTGGGGTGATCTAGGGAGGTTGGGGATTATCCCAGTATGGTCTGTTTAAATTTTTTTGCCATTTGGGTGGACAAACGGGTGAAACGGCTCGAACTGGGCATTTTTTAGCCAAATCGGTGTGGTATGGCCCATGGTTTTGGGGGTGGGCCCAGGATCCAGGCGTGCTGTGGGTAAAAAATCAACCAAGGTGTGCCAAGGAGGTTGGGGATCATCCCAGTGTGGTACGTTTAAATTTTTATGGCCATTTGGGTGGACAAACGGGCAAAACAGCGTGAACGGGGCATTTTTCGGCCAAATCGGTGTGCTATAGCCCATGGTTTCGGGGGTGGACCTGGTGTACGGGCATCCTGTGGGCCAAAAATCGATCGGGGAATGCTAAGGACATTGGGGATCATCCCAGTATGGTCCTTTTAAATTTTTTTGGCCATTTGGGTGGACAAACAGGCGAAGCGGCGGGAATGGTGCATTTTTGCGCCAAATCGGTGTGCTACAACCCACGGTTTTTGGGGTGGGCCCGAGATCCGGGCGCACTGTGGGCTGAAAATCGACCGAGGCATGCCAGGGAGGTTGGGATCATCCCAGTATGTTCCGTTTAAATTTTTGTGGACATTTTTTTGGACAAACAGGCAAAACGGCGTGAACGGAGAATTTTGGGCCAAATCGGTGTGCTAGCCCACGGTTTTGGGGGTAGGCCCGGGGTCTGGGCATGCTGTGGGTCAAAAATTGATCGGGGTGAGCCAAGGAGGTTGGGGATTATCCCAGTGTGGTCTGTTTAAATTTTTGTGGCCATTTGGGTGGACAAACGGGTGAAACGGCACGAACTGGGCATTTTCGGGCCAAATCGATGTGGTATGGCCCACGGTTTTGGGGGTGGGCCCGGGATCCGGGTGTGCTGTGGGACTAAAATTGATCGAGGTGTGCCAAGGAGGTTAGGATCATTCCATCATGGTCCGTTTAAATTTTTGTGGCCATTTTAGTGGACAAACGGGCGAAACAGTGCGAACGGGGCTTTTTTGGGCCAAATTGGTGTGCTTTAGCCCACGGTTTCGGGGGTGGGCCTGGGGTCTGGGGATCATGCTGTGGGCCAAAAATCAACCGGGGCATGCTAAGGAAGATGGGGATCATCCCAGTGTGGTCCGTTTAAATTTTTGTGGCCGTTTGAGTGGACAAATCGGCGAAATGGTACGAATGGGGCATTTTTGGGCCAAATCGGTGTGATATAGCCCATGATTTTAGGGGTGGGCCCGGGATCCGGACGCGCAATGGGGTCAAAATTGATCGGGGCATGCCAGGGAGGTTGGGGATCATCCTAGTGTAGTCCTTTTAAATTTTCATCACCATTTGGGTGGACAAACGAGTGAAACGGCGCGAACGGGGTATTTTTGGGCCAAATTGGTGTGCTATAGCCTACGGGTTTGGGGGTGGGCCCGGGTTTCGAGAATGTTGTGGGTCAAACATCGATCGAGGCATGCCAGGGAGGTTGGGGATCATCCCAGTATGGTCCGTTTAAATTTTCGTGGACATTTGGGTGGACAAACGGGCGAAACGGCGCAAACGGGGCATTTTTGGGCCAAATCGATGTGCTATAGCCCACGGTTTCAGGGGTGGGCCCGGGTTCCGTGCGTGACAAATGGGCGAAATAGACAAATAGGTTGTCAGAATCTGTAGGATTCTTGTCGTTTTTTCTTGAAAATGCTGCAGGTTTAGTTATTCTTGGCTAAAGATGTGAGCAGTCAAATCAACATACACGAAGGGGAACAACACACGAAGGCATAACTAAGAACTTATTTGTCTTTGATTCATCTATATGGTAAAGAAATAGGTAAAATAAATGCTATACCTATTATATAATAGACTAAAATCTATAGACCTTTTACAGATACTAATAATAATAATACTCATACTTAATATAGAGATCTCAAATTTTGATTCCAAAATTAAAATATATGGTTAACTAATAAAGAGATCTCAAATTTAATTCATTCAAATTTTTAAAGAAAGGAATTTGTCAGTTTTTGTTTTTAATTACGTTAATTGCATGCATACACAATTACGTAATCTCTATACCTATTTTAATTTTTAAGATGATCTTACTAATTAATAATGAGATCTCAATTTTATTAATTCCAACCTTAAGGAAACCATACATTATTAAAATTAAAACTTTTTACCTAAATTGCATTATATCTAACGTGGGAAAGGAGATAATCGATCCCTTTAAATAACTCTCCTATTCTATCTCTCACATTGATTGAATAAAATATAAGGAATTAAAAAAATTACACTAGTTTTATACACCTAGTTAATCAGAGGCAGACTAGAATTTAAGCACGACGGAACACCTTTGCCTTTAAATATACTTACTGGAAGTGCCAAAATTTGGCGTGCAACTCTTAAAACTTAATGATTATGAGAAAATTCTTAGCAAAATTTAACTTTCTCCGTCTCAAAATAGTTAATATGTTAGATAAAAAAATGTCTCAAAATAGCTTACATGTTTAAGAGATCATGAGATAATTAACCACTTTTTTTCAATTTTACCCTTATCACTAATATATATCTATATCTATATCTAGATATCTATATCTATATCTATATCTATATCTATATCTATACTACCTTAAAAGCACCAACTTAAAAATCTTAAAGTGAAATTACTAAACTACCCCCAACATAAAAACCTAAGTTTATATATATATATATATATATATATAAAAAAAAAAACAATTGGGAAAACATAAGCGTTGCCTCCAACAGTCACAACGCCAGGAACGCCACTGTAAACCATATGCAGCAACTATCCAGCCCCTACGACATCACGCTAGGGAAAGAGTCCTGCCTTCAACGCTCACAATCCGGACGGAAGCCAAAAGGTATTCCTAGTTATTCCTGCTTAAACGCTAGGGAAAGAGTCTTGCCTTCAACGCTCACAATCCGGACGGAATCCAAAAGGTATTCCCAGTTATTCCTGCTTAATCAAACATACTCACTTTTGTGGAATCTCCAACAAGTTTCTCTGGTATGCTACCAATAAGTTCATGGGAAAACAATTGTTCACTGGATTGTTGTGTAGTGTTTTATCCAATGTACCAATAAGCAGGTTCCCAATCCGGATGGACGCAAAAAGGAATGCGTTGTTACTTCTGCCTAACCAAACATAATCACTTTCTAATGCAAACGTTTTGTTCACTGTTAATTTTTAAATTCTTTTACGGATGTCACATCTCGACGATGTTCTGCTGGTATGGTAGCATCAAGTTCATGTGAAAAACTGGTGGTTTCAGCCTTGATCTGAAATCTTTAATTCCATTTAATAATCAGATGATTCACAATTCGGATGAACGACAAAAGGTATTCCCTTTTACTACTGCTTAACCAAACATAGTCGCTTTCGAATCAAAACATGTCATTGAATGTTAAATTTTTAATACTTTTATAGACCTCAACTATCCATCATATTCCACTGGTATGGTACATGTTCCTCTCATATTGTAGCAAAAAATTCATGGGGAAACAATTGCTCACAGGGTTGTTGTGGAGTGCTTTATTTAATTTACCAATAAGCAGGTTCCCAATCCAAACAGACGCAAAAATGTATGCCTACTTCAATTTAATAATCAAAAGGTTCACAATGCATATGGACGCCCAAAGGTATGCCATGTTACTCCTACTTAACAAAACATAGTCGCTCTCGAATGAAAACATGTTCTGCTTAACCAAACATAGTCCCTTTTGAATCAAAACATGTTCTTCACTGTTAAATTTGTAATTACGGAAGCCAAAAGGTATTCCCAATTATTTCTGCTTAATCAAACATACTCACTTTTTTGAAATCTCCAACAAGTTGCTCTGGTATGCTACCAACAAGTTTTCGGGGAAACAATTGTTCACAGGATTGTTGTGGAATGTTTTTTTCTAACAGTTGTTCACTGGATTGTTGTGTAGTGTTTTATTCAATGTACCAATCAACAGGTTCCCAATCCGTACAGACGCAAAAAAGTATGCGATGTTACTTCTGCCTAACCAAACATAATCACTTTCCAATGCAAACGTTTTGTTCACTGTTAATTTTTTAATTCTTTTACGGATGTCACATCTCGACATGTTCCGCTGGTATGGTAGCAACAACTTCATGGGAAAAACTGGTGGTTTCAGCCTTGATCTGGAATCTTTAAATCCATTTAATAATCAGATGATTCACAATTCGGACAGACGGCAAAAGGTCTGCCCTTTTACTACTGCTTAACCAAACATAGTCGCTTTCGAATCAAAACATGTCATTGAATGTTAAATTTTTAATACTTTTATGGACCTTAACTCTCCATCATGTTCCGCTAGTATGGTACATGTTCCGCTCATATTGTAGCAAAAAATTCATGGGAAAACAATTGTTCACAGGGTTGCTATGGAGTGCTTTATTTAATTTACCAATCAATAGGTTCCCAATCCAAACCGATGCAAAAAGTTATGCCTACTTCAATTTAATAATCAGAAGGTTCACAATGCAGATGGCCACCCAAAGGTATGCCCTGTTACTCCTGCTTAACAAAATATGGTCGCTCTTGAATGAAAACATATTCTGTTTAACTAAACATAGTCCCTTTTGAATCAAAACATGTTCTTCACTGTTAAATTTGTAATTCATTTATGGACATCAAATATCCAACATGTTTCGCTGGTATGGTAGCTACAACTTCATTGGGGGAAACAGATATTTGCATGCAGAAATCCCAGTGACTATACTAATAAGTTGTCAGTTGTTTTATGTGATTACAGTAAAGATATGTGCCTACAAATCATTCCTTATCGTTCTCATAGAGTCAATAAGGCTAATGTATAAACAAAGGATTTTATGAAAAGTCTCAGTATGAATAAGAAATATGTTACAAGTAATGCAACCTTCCTTATTTCTACCTCTTTCAGGACTAAATGATTTGATCCATTAAGATTCCACTATGATCACATGAAGTAATATGTTTACACATCCTTATCCCTCTTATGCTCACATGTTTCTAGCCCTACGACATCACGCCAGGGAAGAGTCTTGCCTTCAAGTCTCACAATCCGGACGTTTGCCAAAAGGTATGCCCTTTTCATATCTATACGACATCTCACTTCTGTTACACTATTTACATAATGTCAATATATGTGTCATTTATAAAGTTAAGCTATCCACAATTTTTCTATAGGTCACGAGAAGGTTTTAAAATGATAATATTTTTACATATCCTTATCTCTCTTATGCTCACATGTTTCCATCCCTACGACATCACGCAAGGGGAGAGTCTTGCCTTCAAGTCTCACAATCCAAACGTTTGCCAAAAGGTATGCCCTGTTCATATGTATACAACATCTCACTTCTGTTACATGTGTTTACATAATGTCAAACTTTATAGCTAAACAATTAAGCTTTATGCATATAAAAACCTAAGTCCATACTATCGACATACGCCAAATAAGAGAAAGGCCTATTTATATGTTCACATGATAGTACACAATTATATGACTTCCAGTTACGGACAAAGTCGGACGTGTATGTTTATTTTCCCTTTTCATGTTGTTATACAAGTTGAGAGGCCCTGTAAGACATGTAATCTGTTTCTGATGCGCTGGCATCTTTTGAAAAATCCTATTTATAGATGAAAATTAGCTTCACAAATTTGGAACTTTAATCTAACAAAGGCCAGTTTCAGTTTCATTGCCAAGAAAAACAACTGTTGCATTATGATGTAGAGAAATTGAGAATACAAACACAACAAAGATTGCAAGAAAAGTGTGTAAATTAACACTCTCTGGGAAAATTTATGTTTTCACAATTTGTCAACTTAAAATGGATCCTGCACTCCTTAATGCTGGAAGTTTCTGGTGGAGAACGGCTCGCACGAGTTATACTAATTTAAGCCGCCAAAATTTTCTTTGGTTATAGCGTCAAAGAGTACATTGATTCAACCTCTGTAAATGTATGAACTCTAATTACAACAACTTATAGTAACTAATTATTCATTTTTTAAGTTATTATGACTAACATATCCAATTTTTCCTATTTATTACAGAAGGAAGAAAGTAAGAACTACCGCAAGTTGAATAGGAAGATTCAGATGGCGTCGGTCCATTTATGTTTTGCCCCAAAATAAAGTTAAAGAATACCAACATAGTCTAAAAGATGTTTTAATTGTAATGCATATTTTACGAAGCATATAATGTATTTGTTTCCAGGAAAGTATATTAAAGTATATTAGCAGAATCAATTGTAATTTATGCACATTCAAGTACCAACGAAGAGTTTTAGAAGCTCGCAGTCCTCCAAATCTGTACATTACAACTGCTATGAACCACTAACATCCATATATTTCTTGCTTTCGATTAAAGGTCATCATCAATATCAAATTATGTTTAGTTAAACCTTTTCCTTCAACCACATACTTGTACAAGAGGATCTTGTATACTAATGCATTACCAACGCCATGCCGTAATCTATTGCCCACCATCGATTCTACCCTATCAATGAGACCTTAGAATGTGTAATCAGTGGGGTCCATAACTCGAATTATACTGGAATAGAAATACTACATCCACGATGAACAATAAAAAGCAGTAATTACGAGCAGGGGATGATACTAGGAGTAATAAGCGAGATGAGACACAACAGAAAGTAAGCGTTCGACATAATCCCCCAAAAAACCAACGCCTACGCCAATTCTTTCTTCAAACCTCTTCAAATTGTAATTAAGCCTGCATCCCAAATAAACTTTTACGCCCCTTTAACCGCCTCAGTAGAATTAACTTCTTTTCGAACACTAACAACTAATAACGACATCTATTGCTAATTTCTTGTACTCTAAATATCGCTGTGGGAGGATAAAAATTATTCAACTAACACGGTAAAAAGGAATAAACATGTATAACGAGTTCTTTAATTTGTCAATTTTAAGATGATAACCCATAGATTAGGCTACACTTAATGGCAGTACTATTTGTTTCATCTGATTCATAAAACCAGAAATGGCGTCTTTAGATTGCATATTTTATTTTTTAAATCAAATCTTGAACGCATCGATTAGTACACCGTACAGAGAAGAGTATGGTGGTCGATGATTAGCCAACACATTAAAAAGGTAGCTACCGAGAGGGTTTGATGTTGATACTAAAGAGAGTGAAGTAGATGAGTTTAGGAAACCATGAATTCAATAACGTTTACATCTATACAATAAGGACTTGTCGGTACAAGTGGAAGTCCAATAAAAAATCACCAATATAATTATGCTTTGCTAATTATTTTAGGATGAATCATGCAGATATTCATAAAAATTATAAAAGATAAACTGTTGTAGAAGGAAGGCCCATAACTTAAAAATTAAATTACAATTCTACCATAGTAATTACTCTGACAAAACCTAAGTACTTCAATTAAACCTAATAATCGTACACCCCCCCCCCCCTCTCAACTAACGCTTCAAAATTTCAGACAAGCATCACACGCAAAGCAATGGTACTTTTACCCTGATTAGTTGCGTACTTTGGGAAACGGTACTTTTCCAAGCGTTGCCACCAATTCGTTTGACCATCTATATAATGAATCAACTAATAAAAATTCCTCATCAAAATCCATTTTCTGTGAGTATCTTAACGTTCGATTAACTTCTTTAGTCACCTTCACAATACTTTGAATATAAAATATTATATTTTGGCATGATCGTTATTTATCAAAACTTTCAGAGTATAACACCGCTTTGTTTTTGCAATAGGATCTTACTGTCAAATCTTCCCGGATCATCTGTTCGACTGCCTTTCTTTTCTACAACTACAATACTTTCAAAATCCACTGTAACAACGGCTTGTGCACATAAAAAATTGTAAGTTTAATTCCATTCCATTAATGTATTGACGTATTCCCAAACTCATTTACCAATGATATCATTCAAGCCAATCATCACACATAACACACGTAAAGCAACGTATCGCACACATCTTTAAGCTAGGGAATCGGATACATTATTATATTTGATTAGTTAGCAGTTTATACTGCACAATATAACTCGACTATTGATGACTCAAAATTGTCAATGACATAACTTCAAAACTACAAAAATAACAAAAGAGAGAAGCCTCATTTTTCTCTGCTTAAATGAAGATATGAAAGAACATAAATATTTTTAAATATACTAATTCAACAATAAACATATCACACGTGCAATGCACGTGCGGTATATCTAGTAATAATAGTAATAGCAAGTAGGCACTAAAAGATAATAGCAAGTAGGCACTAAAAGATAAAATAGTAGTACCAAAACTCTTCATTTATATATACGAGTAATATATATATATTATTATTATTAAATATATATTAATTATAAGTGAAATTACTTGTTTATTATCCCTTTTTTCGCAATATATACATATAGATAATATATTCTTTCATACATGGTTATATTATTGAGGAGAACTGATTTTGTATGTTATAATTTTTTATTTTTTATTTAGTTTTACAGCTTTTTTATAAGAGATCTTCATTTTTATACATAAGATATACCCATTCTAACGCATAAGAGATTTTTAAAAAAATTGCACTTTCTCATATTTTATTTAATAGACATTTAATATATTTTGTAAGTTAGAATATAATTCTCTTCATTCTTTGCAATGATTGACAAATCTATGCAAATATTCACCTCTAATTTTTTACTTGATATTTTGCCAATATTTTTTTAATTGCTTTGTCCTAATTTTTGCCTAAAATCAGTAAATTAAAATCCACATTTTACTCCAAATTTTATGCCAATTAACATCTTCTTCCTCTTCTTTTTTTTTTATATTCTTTTACCATATCAATACTTCCATATATACATCCTTTAAATTTACTAGTTTAACTGCATGTGCCTCGCACGTGTAACGTTTAATTATTTAAAATTAAATTATTTTTTCTATTGTGGAGATTTTTAATAAAGTGCAAAAAATTTAAATTACTTTTCAAAACTCCTTCACACTTTAGTATAATAATGTAAACATAAACATATATTTTAGTGTAAGCACATATATATTTTGCCACAAGCACTATGGTACGATAATTTTTTTATATTTAATTTTTTTTTAATTTTTAAAGTCAAATCTTTACAAAATCATTGATTACATTCTTATTATGTACTTAAAACTTTCAAAAATTTGGTACTTCTTAATTTTTTTTATTGTAACGTTTTTATATTTATTTATAAATTTTTTGTAAATCTTTTTAAAATTAAATTTAGTTGATTTAGAATTCTCAAACTAATAAAAAAATATTAATCATCAAAAAATAGTTATTCTCATAAAAATAGTCATCTAATTATTAGTTTTTAAATCAGTTAATTATTTTTCCACTTTAATTATGATAGTAGAAGATTTCAATTGAAAATTTGAGGATAAAAATAAAATAATGACAAAAAAACGTGTAGAAAAGGTAGTATGAAAGCTCATCATGTATCTAGGAATTTGACTTTCTTTACATTTTGGAGTCACATAAATTATATTTTAGGATTTTATACAAAGAAAAAAGGAAAAAAAAACGTAAACAAGAGCTAAAAGAAGAAAAATTTCCATATATAGGAGTTTGAGTTCCCATATAATTAGGAGTCCATCAAAAACCCAAAAAAAGAAAATTAGATTGTACGTTTTCTACCGAAATAAAAACATGCTTTTTAATATGTAAATATTTTATCATAAATATATTTAATTGATTTTCAACTCTTAAATATTAGAAAAATAGTGAAAAGACTATTTTGTCTAAACCAAAGATTTTTAATGAAGGGAAAAAAGTTCAAACAACATTTCTAAGGCCCTTCACACTTTTAATATATTATAGATTATAGATATAGATTATAGATATAGATTATAATATGCTTATTAACCGAATAATTAACACCCCTCCCCTCATCAGTCTATAGACATTTCCTTCTCACAACTTAATTGAAAAACAAGTAAAATACAGTATTAAGTACAGAATCTTGGAATGGTTACACCTAGAGGAAGAAATAGAGAGAATGACTTCAAAGAATATTCAGCAAAAATACATACATGTTGCATGTGCCATGCCATAAAGAGGCTCTTGTGTGGAATATATGGGTGTCAACCCATATAAAGAATAGTAAATGGGGAGGTGTAAATTATTTTACTATAATAAATAAATTGAAAAAATCTCAAAAAGTTGAGAAAAAAGAAAAATAGAAATGGAGGCTTTAGAAGTATGCCACATTAGCATACTCTAAACCTTTTTTTTTTATATATATATATCTATAATCTATAATCTATATCTATATCTATAATCTACATCTATATCTATATCTATAATCTATAATATATTAAAAGTGTGAAGACCCTTAAAAATGTGATTTGAACTTTTTGCCCTTCATTAAAACACTGAACAATAGACAAAATAGTCTTTTCACCTTTTTAAATTATTATTTAATTTATTTATAATATTGTCTCCTAAAATATATGGTAAAACTTTTTTTTTTTCTAAATTAGGAGTTCTAAAATATATGGCAAGAGATAGTTTTTATTTTGTAATTGATCTAGGTTTAACTTTTGAATTCACACATATATTCATTATAAGGACAACACTTCGTCCACCAAAATACATACAACCGAATTTTTATTTTTTTTGGTTGGAATTCTTTCTACCAATTATTGGTTCATTATAGGTGTATTATTTTCTTGGTAATTAATCCCATATTATTTTTGCCATTGTCAAAAGACTTTCTTTGATTTTTTATATTTGTGTTTATAGTGGTTCGATTTAATGTATACGATATTTATTGGTAAAAATAATTAAATTTTTTATCATATTTATTCTTTATTTAGGGTTGAGTGTATTATGGACTCTAAAATAAATATTGTTATTGTGATGCCGATTTATTCTGTTGCTATTTGTTATTTTTTATTTTTTTGCTTAATACAGGTGATAAATGTTAGGTCGGACTTTAAGGAATTTCAGTGTAAATATTAAATTTAATTGTATTATTTAGCTATCTTGATTATCGTATTGTTCAATTGATATATGTTATTTTTTCTGCTCAGTATAGGTGATAGATAAAAGTTCGATCGAGCTTTAAGGAATTTGTGTAAAGGTGAGGTTTAATATTGTTATGATATTTTGATTATTGTATTATTTGTTGTAGTTTCTATTCTGTTGTTATTTTATGTGGTAGATGAATATTTAGTCAGACTTTATGATTTTTTATATAGAGATTAGATTCTTAATTATATTGTTTTGTTGTAACCTGTGTTCTGTTGTTATCTATCATTTTTTGTTTTTTTTGCTTAAGAGAGGTGTAGAGTAACATTGGATTTGACTCTTTTGGTTAAAAAGAAAAGTTACAACACTTATATTAATTTGTATCTAGCTTTTCTTTTTGGGGGAAATTATTTACCCTTTTGAGTAGGGGTACATTTTTATTTCCTCAAATTTATCATTATTAATTATATTTATTGTAAAATAGTAAGAATTTTAAAACTTAAAATATGATTATATATAATGCATAAAGTGTGCGTATTTTCACTTATCATGACAGTGTACGAATTGGACTCACTTCTTTGTTTAGCACAAATACAAGTACAAGAAAGGTCCAAATAGTGAGCCCAGATTTCTTTGTTCTTTGTAAATATTCACTTGCCATATTTTTGGATCCTTGTAAATATTCACTTGCCATATACAGATCCTTGTGAATATTTACTTGCAATTTACAGATCCTTGTTAGTTGTATATATACATTGTACGATGATGAATGAAAGACACAGAAAAAAAAGTTTTCTCCATTCTAGTCTTTTGCTGTTTTTACATTTCAAGAAAAAATGACAAGAATTCTACAGATTCTGACAACCTTTTGTCGGCACTTACTCTTTCAACTCTTTGATTCAGTAATTTCTCTTTTTTTTTTATTATTTACCATGATTATTTATTTTATCAGAAGGATTTGATAAGTTCTTTGAATTGTTCTTGTGCTATTTGTTTGTGGGGTATTTTATTAATTTTCAGTAGAAGGCTAGTAGTAAATAGTTTTGCGTCATGTCTCTTCTGGTAGTAGTATTAGTACATATTTGTCTTTTCTACTTGTTGTATTGTATACCTCTGTTTTCTTACTTGCTACTGTTGTTACTGCTTATGTCTTCATAAATATCCTCGTGTTTTTGCTTTCCTTGCCGAGGATTTATGGGAAACAAATTTTCTACTTGCCAAGGTAGGGGTTATGTATGTTGTTGTTGAAGAAGAAGCATGTAGAAAGAGAGATGTTTTGCTTTGTCTCATAAGTATTTAGTTAGCTTGCAATATTTTTATAATGGATGATGATTTGTGAGTGGCTGTTTATGAGTGTTTTGCTTTGTCCTTTGAAATCTCATGGACACTAGTTTGATTCATGTACAGTCTCCATAGACAGAGATGATGAAGAACAACTTCTTCTTTTTTCGATCATCAACTAATGATGCAAACAAGACCCCTTCACCACCATTAAAGTCCAAGGAAGTATGTTCTTGGAGGAGTGTTTCATTGTTATCTGGATCCTTCTATGACAGGGGGTCAGGAAAAAAGAATTTCACAGATCTGAGCAAATCTCCCCATGGTCACAGTAAGAAAGTTCATCATAAGAAATCTAGTCGTGATTCAAGCCGGTATGCATATGATTTTGCTGTAGCTTCCTTTTTCACACTTAAACTGATGTTTTAATTTGCATTTGCTTGTCCAAAGTAATGACAAATATTTCTTCACGGCAGAGACCTTAGCGTTCCAGTGTTGATTCGGACTATAAGAAGATCGACAAAGGAGAAGGTACAAATGGCTTCTGAAGTTTCAAGCATGCTACGGAATCAAGTTGCTGAAAGGGCTTCTGCTAAGGAAGAAGCCAACATATTACAGGCAGAACTAGATTCATGGACACGAAAATTGGAGACAGAAAAGAATGAGTTACAATTAGTACTGGAAAAGGAGTTGGATAGAAGATCCAACGATTGGTCTCTAAAACTTGAGAAATACCAAATTGAACAACATAGACTCCGTGAAAGAGCGAGGGAGATTGTAGAGAAGAATGTCTCTCTACAAAGAGAAGTCTCTTCATTTAATGAGAAGGAAGTAGATAATAGAATCAATATGTCATTTTCGGAGAAACACCTTGAAGATTTGTCTAAGAGAATAGAGCAAGTGTCAGAGGAGAATCAAAATCTAAGGCAGCAGCTCACTCAGTTACAAGAGGAATATCGAGTAGCTCAAGACAATAGAGATTATGTCCGGTAAAACTACCAGGAAAAGGTTAAAGAGCTTAAATCGGAGACTTTGCTGACAACGGTGCTAAGGGAGAATCTCTATTCTGAGGAGATGTACATAAAGCAACTTCAGCCTGATCTAGCCGCAACAGTTAGAGGTAACGATATTCTCAAATGTGAAGTGGAAAATACGCTGGACGCTCTTTCTTATGCCACACCCAAGTTGAAATATCTCGAGCTTCAGGTAAACAGGCAATGTTAAGATCTCGTTGCAATGGAATAGTTTTTATTTTTCAACTTTGGATACCTCATCTTCATATATGATAGCCTATTCGCATGTTACTCTTTCTGCTTTAGATTTCTACTTCTGTTTGATTTTAGGTTCATCTTTGTTCCATCTGAAGTTCACGATTTTCTTTATGAATTTGTATACATGAGTTGCTGGCATGTGGTAGTCTTCTGTGATATGTATGATTGCCTTAATGTGTAATCACTTGGACCAACCAAGAACATGATAAACATTGTGATATCCTCAAACCCATTGATCTGATTGTGCTCTGATTTGGTAAAGTTACCCGAAGGGGTTTCGGTAAGTTTGCTCGTTCATCTGACTTAATTCTTGGACAAGCTCATGAGTTATCTACTGTGAATTTTAACAGTTAAAAAGGATTCATGATTTGGTTAAACTTCTAGGCTATGAGTTTGTTTTAAATTTCTGATGAAATGTTATTGATGATCTTTGTGTCTTTCTTATTTTTCATGGTTTACGGTTGATTCTGGCAGGTGCTAAAAAGGATGAAAATATCAACTAGCTCACTAATGATTTGCAAGAATGCAAGAATGACCTTGGCGTTGTGAAGGCGATACTACCAAAAGTGTTTCAGGAGAGGGATTTTATGTGGGAGAAAGTTAAGAGCTACAGTGAGATGAACATGCTGTTGAATTATGAGATCAACATGTTGAAAAGAAAGGTAGATACCCTCGATGAAGACTTTCTTATGAAAGAGGGTCAAATCACAATCTTGAAGGACTCGATAGGCAAACCTTTCGACCTTCTTGCAAGTCCTGATTCTTTGTTGGAGTGATGGATGCTAAATGGCCAAACTACAATTCATATTTTGTTCATTGACTATAGTGTTCATACTTCTCGTATACTTACTGGTTTTACTCTTATTCTTTCCCCCTTTGATACTTGTTAAATAGAAAGTTTGCTTCTTTCTTTTGCAACCTTTTTGAATCTCCAATTGTAAACATTTCTTTTACTTGCTGGTGATCAAGACAATGAACTTCTTTTTCTTCATTTGGTTTTGTAAGTATTGGCTGTTTTTTGTCTTATGAAGTATTTAGTGAGGATTGGTGCTACCATTTTCTTCTCGTCTATGAGGTAGAGGTATGGTTTGCATATATTCTGCCCGAATATACATCGGGTATGTTGTTGCTGTTGTATGGAGATTGTGTGTATAATAACAATCGTATATTTGATGTCGGGTCATCCACGCTTTCATTCCTTGCAGGGAAAAGCTCATTAAGCTTACTGAGTTAACTTCTCATTGATGTATTCTTTCACTAAGGTTGAATTAAACTGCGCGATAGTATTTATTTTTATTTTTGGTTCCTAAATGTATTGAAAGAGTAAGGCGCCACACCAACTTGCATGTACCTTGATGGATTTCACGGGATAGCTACCATTCCAATAGTACATGTACCATTTGTTCAACAAAAATTGAATAGATATGAAGAATCATCAAGTGTTTTTTTGCATTTGTGGAGTTTCAAATCCGAACCTCAATTCACAAAATCGCTATTTCTTTTCCTTATTTACCTCAAGTAATTAAGAGCACGAAATCTTGGATCACAATGACTGCAATAATTTTTACGCGCTTTATGTAGAGCATGAAGATAAATGGAAAAAGAAGGATAGGTTTTATTGATAATGCAGCATGAGAGAATTCAGCATCACTAGCTGCTATTGATGCAACAACAACAACAACATATACCCAATGATCAGTGCTCCATTTAGGGAGAATATACACGAATGGACCAAAGTTTGGCAGCAATATTTGGTTGAATACAACAGCTATGGAATGACATACCCGCTAACTCATAAAGAATGATTCTAGAACTCAGCACCGAAGTAAGGCAAAAAAATTTAGGCAGTAGAGGAAGTAAATATTATTTCTAAAATAAACATCAATTAGCCACATGGTAGAAAAGCCACACCTACTTCATCCTTTACTAATGAAAGTAGAACGTAAGTACATTATCACAGCCCTTCTCGATAAGCTTTCATCTATTGAAATGTTTTACTATAAAATCATTAGCAATATTCATAAGTATATCTGTTTCTACATGAATCATCAAAGTAACCGCTCAAAAGTTCATCATTCCTCCGCTGTTGCATGTCATTCTTAATAAACTTTGTTGTCGAATCAAACAAATGTGTTTTTCTCACACAAATAGCCTAGTTTTTTTTGAGGAAAATTGGTGAAGTTCAGTGCATTTTCTATTTTCACACACAAATAGCCCCGTTTGTATTCTCAGAGTCTCGGTCCATGCTCCAGTTGAGCCTGACACGAGGGTGGATGAAAGTCCCACATTGATTGGGAATTGATTCACAGTCTACTTATATGGACTTGAGCAATTGTCCCTCCTTGAGCTAGCTTTTGAGGTTGAGTTTGGTCCAGGTATCACATTTTTAAATGGTATTAGAGCCAGGTCCATCCACGTTTGAGCTCCCGAACCACGCTCTTGTTCTGCCTGGGCGTGAAGGTGGTGTTAGAGTGGGTGAAAGTCCCACATTGTTGGGGAGTGAACTGTCGGTCTTCTTATATGGACTTGAGCAATCCTCCTCTCATGTGCTAGCTTTTGGGGTTGAGTTAGGCCCAAGATCCTTTCTTTACACAATCAACCATCTTTTCTTACATTGGAAACGGACAGAGTAGCTGTAGAGAATGTTTTCAACCTGAAGGGGATCAGGTGGGTAGAACCTGGGAGCATTAAAAAAGTACTAAGCAGCTGGAACGGGGATGTAAATGTAATAAAGGAGGAGAGATGGAAAATTGTTCAATATGTATATGGTGGACAGTTTGGACAGAAAGAAACAAGGGTTGTTTTGAGGATGTCCAGAAGATCAACATGAATAGTTTAACACTTCTTTACTTTTGGTGTAAACACGATGATTAGCTCTAACAGAAGACATCATTGATGTGCTAGACTGTTTATAGGCAATAGAAAGACAGAGTAAGATGTAATACTTTTTGAAGGGGGACATCATTCTTGTTGGCTAGGGATTTGAACAAAGATGGGAAGAGCTCTATATAAAGGACAGGGATGACTAATATGACAACTCTTTTTTTGGATGGAACATAATTTTTGTTATAAGATATGGAAGATATGAATATAGGCCAAAATGTTCTCAACTAACAGACTTTGAAAATTAAGAGCCAAAGAACGCTAAACAATGGGTGTAACTCAAATCTATTTGAATAAAAGGAATACTAACTCTGAGAGAACAAAACACACTCTCCAGTAGTCCAGTAAATGCAGTAGATCTTAAAATCCCACTGCTAAGCAAATTAATTTAAATGCTGCTTTAGATTAGAAAGTCACCTTGTTATATTATGTGTTCAGTGGGTTCTCATTTATACTGCTCATCATATTTTCTGCACTATCTTTTCAACATTTTCTCTGAAGTCTATAATTTACTCTTCTTCACTTTGAACTTGGGCTCTGCATCTTGGACTTCTATATGTTGGTTCACTTGTAGTACTTCTTGTGTATTCTATCTTGTATGGTCTGACAGCAAAGGAATCAAACTGGCTTGGGGCTACAACATCAGCTGCCGTGATAATCTTTGGTAGTTCATTTCCTACATATATCTGTTTCCTTTTCTGACTCGTATTGTGAAATAATTTCTTATTTCGTTGTGGTAAGCAATGAATTCACTAGCTTTTCATTCAATCAGATCGGAACTTGGGAGCTTGCTTGTATGGTTTTAAGCTTCTGAAAAGTCGAGTCGTCGTACTTTTTGTTGCCGGTACATCTCGGGTGTTCCTGATCTGTTTTGGAATTCATTACTTGTTTGTTGTTAACCCATGCTAATTCATTTTCTTCCATAATCAAGTCTTCTTATACTTGTGGCATATGCATCCCTTTTAATATTATTTGTTGAATAGAAACTTCTAATCTTTTGTTATAAAAAAAATCTTCTAATCTTTTACTGCAACAATTTTGTTTCAGGTACTTTGGACATTGTATCAGTTATGAAGTTGTAGCATCTGTGCTGTTGGGTGCTACCGTTTCAAGGCATTTATCAGTTACAGACCCACTAGCAGCTAGACGAGATGCCTTGTAGAGCACAGTTATCCGCCTTAGAGAAGGTTTCCGCAGAAAAGACCAAAATAGCTCCGCAAGCTCTTCTGAGGGGTGTGGCTCAAGTGTTAAACACAGTAGTAGTGCTGATGCTGGTCATCTTGGTAATGCAACTGTGCCTTGCACTGGTGATGGAAGTACCTGGAATAACATTGAGGGGATTAATAGTGATAAGAGCATAGACAGTGGAAGACCAAGTCTAGCTCTACGTAGTAGTTCCTGTCGTTTAGTTGTTCAAGAGCCTGAAGTAGGATCATCATTTGTTCTAGCAGTAGCCTTGAAAGCCAAGGAGGTGATTCTAGTACATCCACTTCTGCAAATCAACAGATACTGGACTTGAATTTGGCACTTGCATTTCAAGAAAAGTTGAGTGATCCCAGGATTACATCTATGTTAAAGCGGAAAGGAAGACACACTGATCGTGAATTAGCTAATTTATTGCAAGATAAAGGGCTTGATCCTAATTTTGCAGTGATGCTGAAGGAGAATGGATTGGGCCCAATGATTCTAGCCTTGTTGCAGAGAAGTAGTTTGGACACTGATCGAGAACATCGCGACAGTAACCCTCCTTCCACTGATTCAAATGATGTTGAGGATGTGTTACCTAATCATATTTCATTCTCGGAAGAACTTAGACTCCAAGGATTAGGAAAGTGGCTTCAACGTTGTAGAGTAATGTTGCATCATGTAGCAGTAACTCCAGAGCGAGCATGGCTTCTTTTCAGTTTAATCTTCCTTCTTGAAACCGTCGTTGTGGCTATCTTCCGACCAAAGACAATAAAATTTTTGAATGCTACACACCAACAGGTAAGAAATGCATTAGTACTTTTAAAGTTCAGTTTAGTGTATTTGGAGTACGGTGCAGCTAAAATGTACTCCATATGGTTGTATTTTCCATTTTCTAACAAAATTTAGTGAACGACTTTCTGTAGTTTGAATTTGGCATCGCGGTTCTCCTTTTGTCTCCTGTTGTCTGTTCTATTTTGGCCTTCCTACGGTCGCTGCAGGCTGAAGATTTGTCCATGACTTCAAAGCCTCGGAAGGTATTTACATTTTTCGTTCTTTGCCTGCGATTATCTGTTTTTAGTTGTTTTTTCTCCCAAGTATCTTGTTGCTATTTGAGGTTTTGGTTGTGATAACTTTACGCCATTGTTACTGGTGAAACTTTGTCATTTCATCAGTTATTTGCCTGGAAATCTTGTTTTCAAGTGTATCATTGTCTCTGTGCAGTTTTCTAATGTTGGTTGATTGTGATTTCCAAAGCTCTCGTATATTTTGATGCTACCTACGTTGGTTTCTATGCTTCTTTTCTTTTCCAAGAGTGATTGTCTTTAGGTTCTGGGTTTTCAGCACTAGTCCAGGCTCTTCTCCCTCTTTCTCTCTTGCATTCTAAATATTAATCTTAATTTTTCATGCGTTCACCTGTGATGTGAGGGACAACGTTTTGTTCTATAGTGCACAAGAATGTTTAGGCCGCTAGAAACCCAGACTAAAGTTTTTTGTGCCAGCCAAGTTTTTGAATTCAGTTAAGGGGGTATGTTCTGCTTGTTTAGCTATGTTGGACCTTTAAACAGTTGAATTATAGCTCTAGCTCCAAATAGGTGTTCAAGATCAGCTTATGTTATTCCTAAGAGAGGTCAGGTGAAATAAGATAAGAGAAGATGCTTTGATAATTTGACAATTGATGGTTGATCACGTTTATAGGTATCAAACACAGGAAACTTGATATTCTTACAGTGACCTCTCTTTCTGATCACATAGCTGTCTGACTAGTGGACATCCACTTTTAACTTAATGATGGGTTTACCAGTGCAGTACTATAAAAATAGAGATTCACTTTAGCATAATACTTTTTGAAGGCAGTCTGACCTGTTGTCTCCTTACATTAGATGCTCAGTGTTTCTACTATCAATTTTTGGGTAAAATTTTCTACATTGTTGCAGTATGGCTTTATCGCTTGGATGCTGAGCACTTGTGTTGGTATGCTGATTTCATTCTTAAGGTAAACCCTTCTTGTATTATTAATTTTGTGTCTCAATCACTGTCAAGTAAAGTTATAGAAGCAACTTATATTGCATATATTCTATTAAAACATACTCATTGCAAACATTTAGATTAGTGTGAAGAAGTTTCCTTTAGGCACACGAAGTCAAGTTTGTGATTGTCACGATCCAAATCTCCCTAAGCCGTGATGACCCCTAACTCTACCCGTCATGTGAACCAATTTAAAAGTAATCTAGAATTGACCACATTATCAAGACATTATGGAGGCAATGAAGTACAATAGAATAATGAGCAGACAAAATCACCTCTAATCTTATACGTCTGAACTTTAGTACTTTAACTTTACAAACATTTAGATACCCCTAAACAACTTTCAAGTGAATTAAATACCACTCTAACAGTATAATACCATTCTCACAATGGAGAGTGCATTACACATGTGCCATATCATTGTCGTGTCAGCACCACATCATTGCCACGTAAGAGCCACATCAATTTTTTTTTAAAGGTAACCCCACTAATATGTATATTATGTATGTATTAAAAAATAAATAGAAAAGAGAAAAGGTAACCCACGCCATTCCCCCACTTCCCCTCCTTCTTCTTCAAACCCCCCCCTCCAGCTCCAACCACCCCCTTTATTCTTCTGCAACCCCCACTTTCTTTTTCCTTCAACCCACCATTTCTTCTTCTACGTTCACTCTCCTCCTACCCTTCTACGTTCAATCCTGTTATTCAAAACCGTTTCAGTCTCAGCTCCCAAGCTCAATCCTGTTAGTTCATTTATTTGTTAAGATCTTATTAACTGTTTAGGTTAAGATCGTATCAGTCCGAGCTTCCAAGCTTCAGAAATAGAAGGAAAATACCATGTCCCAAAGATCTAATTCTTATACCTGAAGCTCTATCCTTGCGCGATCGTGACCATGCCTTACACGATTGCGAAGCATTGCTATGGCATGCCGACGTGACCGTGAAGATTACCCACCAACCACACTCATGATCGTTATTAAGATTGCACCAATAGAAATTTGCATGATCTAATTCTTATACCTGAAGCTCTATCATTGCGCAATCGTGACCATTCCTTATGCGATTGCGAAGCATTGCTAGGGCATGCCGATGTGACCATGAAGGTTACCCACCAACCACACTGCATGATCGTTATTAAGATTGCACCAATAGAAATTTGCAATTGCTATCTTCTCCCCAAGCGTGTCGAAATCCACCCAAGCCCCTCAGGTCCCAATCCAAACATGCCAAGAAGTCGTAAAACCTAATACCAGCCTGTAGGAAGTTTCAAACACGAAACAGAGCATAAAATCTCAAAATGAAGGGTTGAGTAATTACAATGATCTATTCGTTATATACGTTTTATTCCTTATTTGTATATTAATTGCACATGCATATCTTCTGTTGGTTGTTGTGTCTTGAATGCTTGATCATTGCCTTGTTTAGTTGGTTAAATCCTCAAGTCAACATGATATGCTCTTGGCTGTATCTTTTGGTTGATACTTCTGTTGTACATATTGGATTTGCAGCAAATCATCAGATCTTCTGGGATTATCATTCACTGTACCGTTAATGGTAGCGTGCCTATCTATTGCAATTCCTATATGGATTCGTAATGGTTACCAGTTTTGGTCTTCAAGAGCTGAGAATGCGGGCCGTGCAGGAAACCATCTTACACTAAGGATGAAAGAGGTTAGTGTGTTTTGTAATTTTCTCCTATTTATTTACTGTTAATATCGTTGTGGTCCTCTGCACTTTTGCTGTTTATTTGGATTGGGTTTTCTTAAATTCCACAAGTATAACTTTTACAGATCAATTTTTTGTTTTCAGCAAACTCCAACTAGTTTGAATTGGGGTGTTTGATTCACTGAGCTGTACACTTCTATGTTTGAGGAGGTCTTTATCTATCGTTGAAGTCAATTTCATAATCTTTTTATTTCATGACTGGTTGTTGATGTAAGAACCAAAAGTCTCTTGTATTTGTCGAAATGACGAAGGGAAGACTACTTTAAAAGGAGGGATTCTCACTTACTTACTTGTAAGAGTGGGAATAACCATAGTCAAATAGACTTTATCCTTAAAAGAAGATGAGACCGAAGTACATTCAAGGACTGAAGGTTATTCCAGGAAAAGGGATTACCTCCTAATATATGCTTAGATATAAAGTTTAGGAGTAGAGTGAGTGAAAAAATGACGTAGAAACAACCACAAATTAGGTGGTGGCATTAAAAGATGCTACACCATTAGTGTTTCAGGAAAAACTACGCGAGAAGGGAGCTTGGGATGTAGAGGAAGTCGTAGACACGTTATGGAAAAAGTGTCAGGTTGCATTAAAAAATCATCTACAAAAGTGTTAGATGTGTCTAGATGTCTATGACCTTGACCACATGAATCATGCCGTGGTATAATGAGGTACGAAGAATTATTAAAGCTAAAAGAGTGTTATATGATTACAGTAGAACTTCGTTAGAAGCTAAGAAGGCTCTTAGTAAAGCCTGAGGGGATGCTCTAGATGGCTTGTATCAAATGCTAAGGACACGAGAAGGATAGAGAGAATTGTTTAAACTAGCATGACTAAGAGAGAAGAAAAGCAAGGACTTAAACCAGATGACAATGCTCAGCAAGTGTTGATGGGAGAGACGAAATCAAGGAGAGACAGAGATTACTTTGCTAAATTTTTCGACTTGAACAAGGAGTATAACATTTTTAGATCTACTGTATGTGAATGATAGAAACTTTAGGCATACTCACCCTCATAGATATCAGGTGCCCACATATATAGAGTCGAAAGATATATAGAGTCCGAAGGGTATTAGGATGCCATAGGTGAATGATGTCATGAAAAATATGTGGATTAGAAAAGCTTGTGGCCCAAATAGTATCCCTATAGAGGTTCGGAAGTATCATGGAGATTTAGCAGTGGAATGGCTCACCAAGCTATTCAATTCTATACTAAGAAGTGATAGCATGCCCGATGAATGGAGGAACAATACTCTGTTTAAGATTTACAAGAATAAAGGAGATATTCAAAGCTATGCAAACTATCGTTGCATTAAAATCATGAGTCATACAATGAAACTTCGGGAAAGAGTGATAGATCATTGACGTACTTTTCACTTTTATCGATGATGATATGATATGAGCTTACATGAGGAAATAAGGAATCATATAGCTGATCTCAACTTATTTGGGACTGAGGCGTAGTTGTTGTTGTTGTTGTTGCATCAATCCTCTTTTTTACCTCAATCTAATACGAGGGATATGACATTTCTTGCAAAGGATTCACGCTTATACATTCTTAGTTTACTTGCTATATTGAATCATAATTGTCAATTCTGTTTCCAGGGTGTTGTTCTTTTCATTTCCATCTCCTTATTTGCTGGGTCCATTTTAGCTCTTGGAGCAATAGTGTCTGCAAAGCCTTTGGATGATTTAGATTATAAGGGGTGGACTGGTGGTCGGAACAGTGTTACATTTCCTTATGCATCATCTGTTTTCCTTGGCTGGGAAATGGCTTCTGCAATTGCGTTGGTAGTTACTGGTGTGCTGCCAATTATATCCTGGTTCGCGACTTATCGGTTTTCTCTCTCATCTGCTATTTGTATTGGCATATTTGCAGGTAATCCTTCCACTTTAATCTCTCCTCTTCCCTTTCTTATACTACAAAATACTAGTAGCCTCTCTGATTTTCAACCTTTTCTTTGGTAGTTCATTCTCTATGACAACCTTTTATCTGGTTTTCAACCTTTTGTTTGGTAGTTCATTCTCTATGACAAGCCTTTTACTAAAACTTTCTTCTCTTTCATCTTTGTAGCGGTTATTGTGTGGAGCATGAAGATAAATGGAAAAAGAAGGATAGGTTTTATTCATAATGCAGCATGAGAGAATTCAGCATCAGTAGCTGCTATTGATACAACAACAACAGCAACATATACCCAGTGTAATCACACAAATAAGGTCTAGGGACGGAGGTCGAGATATTGTTTCCGATAGACCCTCTACTATAGGTGCTGTTGATAGACGGGATATTATGTCAAATGTATACATATGTTAAGAACCCACATGATCAGTGCTCTATTTAGGGAGAATATACACGAATGGACCAAAGTTTGGTAGCAATATTTGGTTGAATACAACAGCTATGGAATGACATACCCGCTAGTAGCCTCTCTGATTTTCAACCTTTTGTTTGGTAGTTCATTCTCTATGACAATCTTTTGTCTGGTTTTCAGCCATTTGCTTGGTAGTTCATTCTCTATGACAAGCCTTTTACTAAAACTTTCTTCTCTTTCATCTTTGTAGCGGTTATTGTGGCCTTCTGTGGCGCATCCTACTTTGAAATTGTTGGATCTAAAACGTATCAGATTCCAACAAAAGCCGATTTCCTTGCTTCTTTGCTTCCATTGATATGCATTCCAGCAGTATTGTCTCTCGGTGCTGGTTTGTTCAAGTGGTATGTGTTATTTATTTAGAAAGTGCTTATATCTCTAGACTAGATATGCTTCTTAAAGATGATCGGTGATTTTTTACCCAGAGTCATATTATCTGTACCATTTTCAGGAAAGATGACGATTGGAAGCTCTCTCGAGGTGCTTATATGTTCATAATCATTGGTCTTCTTCTTTTTCTTGAAGCCATTTCAGCTATTATAGTTACAATTAAACCCTGGGCGATAAGTGATCGTCCCATGTGCTGTAGTTTTCATGTTCAAAACAGTTATTTGACATTTTTTGTATGTTTTTCTTTTCCCCTTTGTGTTTCAACAGATAGGGGCTGCATTTCTTCTGGTGCTTCTCCTTCTTGTTCTAGCTATTGGTGTATTCACTATTGGGCGTCAAATAACTTTTATTTGACAAGGATACAAATGTTACTCGTTTGTTTTCTTGCATTCCTTTTAGCTCTTGCAACATTTCTTGTTGGATGGTTTCAGGGTAAATACTCTTCTCCCGTCTTAAGATGCTCAAATAGTTTAATCTAATGTTTCTAGCGGTTCTCGATAATTTATGTCAAATGAATGTTTCTCTTTCAGATAAGGCTTTTGTTGGTTACTTCTCATTTCTTTTTCTCGAAGCTGGAAGGGCATTAACAGTAAGTTATACTTTAAAACGACAAATAAAGTATTGAAGTGTGTTGGAAAATTTTTTGTTTTTGGACTAAAATATTGGCAAATTCTGATTTTTGTCCTTGTGATGGTTAAGCTCCTCATTTAAGCTTCATTAATTGAAATGTACACTTTTGATCCTTATGCTTGAGAGTCCACCAATTTAACAAATTATTAATTGTTAAACTATTTGAGGCTAATTAATTAATCTAACTATAAAATATTTTAAATTTAGGGACCAAAGACACATTTTTATCAACTCAAGGTTAAATATGCTTAGTGAAATATCACAAGGACAAATCATATTTAACTAATGACTGAGGGATCAAAAGTGCAGTTATTCCAATCATGTTATTTATGTTTATCTTTTGCTTATTGGAGTTGTTTTATCTTTGCCTTGTGGTCTTGCTTGCGTGTGAATTGTCTTTTGTTCCCCAAAACCCTTTTCTTTCAGGTCCTTCTTTCACCTCCTATAGTAGTCTACTCCCCAAGGGTGTTTCCTGTTTATGTTTACGATGCTCATGCGGACTGTGGGAAAAATGTCAGGTTTGTCAATTTCTTCTACTTTTCTTTTTAAGATTTACATTATGTATAGCATCTTGAAACTAAGTTGCTCGGACTCTCCAAAGATGGTGCCGCACCTGTGTCGGATCCTTCCAAAATACACTATTTTTGGAGGATCCGACACACACCCGTCGACATTTTTGAAGAGTCCGAGAAACATAGGCTTGAAATGCATAGTTAAATTAAATTGTGAACTCTTACAACACCAGTTCCTTTCCTATGTATTTTTATTACAAGTGTTTCACCACTTAAGTTGCTACTTGAAATTGCACGATTTTGACAGCTAAACCTACCTGAAATCATTTGTTGACAGTGCTGCATTTCTTGTGCTCTATGGCATTGCATTGGCTATTGAGGGTTGGGGTGTGGTTGCGAGTTTGTAAATTTATCCGCCATTTGCTGGTGCTGCTGTGTCAGCAATTACACTCGTTGTGGCCTTTGGCTTTGCTGTCTCTCGTCCATGTTTAACACTTGAGGTTTGCTTAGATATCTTGGAATAGTTGTACTGATTGAGCTATATAGACTTACTTTTTCTTTTGTGTCTGTTTGGTGTCTTTATCATGAACTCTTTATACTATAGTCAACATGGTAACCTTGGAGATGAGTTTTCATAAAACAATTCTTCTGCTTGGACTACTTCCTATAATATCCTGGTTTACTTTCTAACATTTTCTCTGATATTAGATGGTGGAAGATGTTGTTCATTTTCTTAGCAAAGAAACCATGGTCCAGGCAATTGCTCGATCTGCCACAAAGGTACGACCATTTTCTATTACCGTTGCCAACACTTTCATTCTATATTTTTGCTCCTTGGTTATTAGTTAGTGTTTTTTGTTTCTATTGTCGTTTATGGTTTCAATCCCATCTGAAGGTGATCCTTGTTTTCAATTGGAAATAAAGAACAGTTTGCCTCTTAAAAGTTCATCGACTTGTTTATCGGAATTGTCTCACCTTATTGCATAAAATTTGGATGGGGATGCCCCTAAACTGGCTTAAAAACAATATGGTGCTGTTAGATTAATGTACTATTTGAACCTAAATCTTGAAAATATTGGTGATTTCTGTTTTGTTATTCACAATTTGAAAAATTCTGAATCTCTAATATTCCCTTCTGTACCGTTATTGATGTCATCAACGTGTTTTGTATTTCAGTTTGATTGGTATTGTGGGATTGTTCTATTTTATTTTGCTCGAGTGCTTGAGTGCTTTACATGTTTTTCATTTCATTCATGTTGGATTTTAGTTCTCAATGATTTGTCATTAAAATTTTGTGTTATGTGGTTGGTATCAATTATAAATGTCAAATAATCACAATGCATCCATAGAGGTCTGCCTATAGAGAGATGTGAATATCGTCTACGCTTTGCTTGAACTTCGATGTTCTTAATATAAGCATTAACACAAGGTTCGCTAGTATTGATATAAATAATGAAACTTTCATGGTGATTGGTTTGACGAAACTTCTCGGGCGGTCAATATGTCTTCTGATTCTTGTACCTGTAAAGTTTAGATTAGCTTCTTGTTTTATTATTGATTTTCTCGTCGAATCTCAATTCTGTTGATATTTTCTCAGACCAGAAATGCTTTGTCTGGAACATACTCTGCCTCTCAGAGGTCGGCAAGCTCAGCTGCTCTATTGGTTGGCGACCCAACAATGATGAGGGATAGGGGAGGCAATTTTGTGCTTCCAAGAGCAGATGTCATGAAATTAAGAGACCATCTTAGAAATGAAGAACTGGCTGCTGGGTCAATTTTCTCCAGATTAAGAAATAGGACACTTAGGCATGAAGCAACTAGTGATGAAGGTCACCGAAGAGAAATGTGTGCCCATGCTCGAATTCTGGCTTTAGAGGAAGCAATTGATACTGAATGGGTTTACATGTGGGATAAGTTTGGCGGTTACTTGCTTCTCTTGCTTGGTTTGACTGCTAAAGCTGAGAGGGTACAGGTAACTATGCGTTGCAAACTACTTATCTGCGTTTAAGCTTCTCTAATTCCCCCCAGCCCCACCCTATGCTGAACATTAGCATGCTTTGCCAGGATGAGGTTCGCCTGCGACTTTTCCTTGACAACATAGGATTTTCAGATCTTAGTGCCAAAGACATAAAGAAATGGCTCCCAGAAGATCGTAGACGATTTGAAATCATACAGGAAAGGTAAAAGTATACTCGGACTGTTCTGGTAATTCTGCTGCAGTTATGAGAGTTAGAGTTCTTCTAAATTTTGTTTAATTGGTGTCTGCAGTTATATGAGGGAGAAGGAGATGGAAAAGGAAATCCTGATGCAGAGACGTAAAGAGGAGGGAAGGGGTAAAGAAAGGAGGAAAGCACTCCTTGAGAAGGAGGAACGTAAATGGAAGGAAATAGAGGCGTCACTTATATCATCTATTCCTAATGCTGGGAATAGAGAGGCAGCAGCGATAACTGCTGCAGTCCGTGCAGTGGGAGGAGATTCGGTTCTTGATGACTCTTTTGCAAGGGAAAGAGTTTCAAGCATCGCACGTCGTATTCGTGCTGCTCAGCTATCTCATCGGGCACTACAGGTCATTCCTACCCTCTACTTAGAGTGCAACTATGATCACGAAATGCGATGCTAAAATTCTACCTTATGCCTTTACAAGGTTGTCACGACCTGAACTAGGGAGCTGTGCCTGACACCCAAAAAGTGCCCTAAATCTGTCGTAACAACCATCAATAGAACATGTCTTGGGTCCCAAGCGTCCCTTTGCCATCGTTTAGTGCTTTGATTAGAAAACATCAATTACCCATGCAAAAGCCCGAAGGCATAACATGTCTAAAATGAGTATCGACCTGAGGCATCCTTATGTTACACTCTGAAACTGTATATACTTATCCACAATGAGTCTATGGAGCTTCTATGAGATACGTTACATATATAGAAATGGGAAATAACCCGACATGTGATAGTATGTTAATAACAGAAGAAAGTGACAAGAGAAACCCCCACAACTCTAGTCTGGGCTCACCACTGAAAGTTATGAAACCCTCACTACTATCTTTTAGAATAGGTCTGAAACTAAATTATCTTCCCGTCACTCTTTTTATGATGGTCCATCAAAGCATCACAACTTAACCCAGTACTTGATCCAAATTCCTGTATGTTGAGCTGTTGTTTAATCTTTTCTGTTGCAGACTGGACTTGCTGGTGTTGTGTGTATTCTTGATGATGAGCCCACCACTAGTGGCAGACAGTGCGGTTAGATTGATCCTACTGTGTGTCAATGTCAAAAAATTAGCTGCTCCCTTGCTGTAATGGTCCAGCCTGAATCTGGACTTGTTTGTTTGTTCGGCACCGAGTTCCAGAAGAATATTTGCTGGGAATTTCTTGTGGCTGGCTCTGAGCAAAGCATTGAAGCCGGATAAGTTGGGCTTAGATTAATTACTAAAACTGACAAGCAAACTACTGTAAAGGAGTGGAGTATAAGTGCCACCAGTATAGCAGATGGAAGGTTTATACGCTTTTTCTCCTTGTCATGTCAATTTTTGTGTAAAGATGGTCACTGTAGTTGCTTAGGACTTCTGTCTTGTCTTATCTTCCATGAATTTTATTAGATCACACCAAGGTGGTGTGAAATGTACAAGAAACAGTGCATATATTCCTTGAAATAAAAATAGAGGCGCCAGTGTTATTTCTTTCCTGTCGCCTTCATTCTTGAGTCTTGAGTGGACTCAGATGGTTTTCTGACATGTAAAGGCATTATTTTGCAGGTGGCATATCATAACATTGACTATTGATGCTGAATTGGGTGAAGCAACTTGCTACCTGGATGGAAATTTTGATGGCTACCAGACGGGTCTACCACTTAGAGTGGCTAGTTGCATATGGGAGCTGGGAACGGATGTGTGGGTGGGCATAAGGCCACCCATTGATGTTGATTCACTTAGGAGGTCAGATAGTGAAGGAGCTGAATCAAAGGTGCACATAATGGATGTATTTCTTTGGGGAAGGTGCTTGACAGAAGATGAGATTGCATCTCTTGCTGAGGCTATGGGTTCTGCTGAGTACAGCATGATTGATCTGCCGGATGACAATTGGCAATGGATTCTCCAACTAGGGTCTGTTGTTTAGTCAAATAATTTGTTTCCTCCAATGCATCTAATAATTGTCATTTGTAAATAGAATGGTCTGTAGGTCTTTGTCCCTTAATTTTGCAGATTCTCAAGTTCTAGATGTTTGAAGGATTTTTTATGTATTTTTTACAATCAAAAACTTTAAGAAACCAGATTGGTGGAGTTGATTGATAGTTTTTCTGTTGCTAATTTCAACATATCTGGTAAATATTAAAGGAATAGTTGCGTGTCTTTTGGAATTTGTCTCATGTTTGGACTTTGGTTCTTCTTGCTTAGGTTGATGAGTGGGACAGTGATCCTGCGGATGTAGATCTTTATGACAAAGATGATGTAGATTGGGATGGACAGTATTCAAGTGGGAGGAAGAGAAGGTCAGATCGTGATGGGGTTGTGTTGGACGTGGATTCTTTTACTCGAAGGTTGAGGAAGCCTCGAGTAGACACGCAGAAGGAAATCAATCAACACATGCTTTCAGTGGAAATAGCTGTGAAGGAGGCTCTCTTGGCAAGAGGAGAATCACACTTCACTGATCAAGAGTTTCCTCCCAATGACCGCTCGTTATTTATGGATCCGGACAATCCCCCATCTAAATTGCAGGTGAGTCCATTGGCATCACTTTGCTCATAGTTTTATTGGTCTTCTGGTTTTCTGGGTTTGATTATGATGTGTGGTACGTTAGCTGATATTAGTTTTCATCCCAGGTTATTTCTGAATGGATGAGGCCTACTGATATAGTGAAAGAGAAGCATCTGGGTAATCACCCATGCTTATTTTCCGGAGTAGCAAATTCTTCAGATGTTTGCCAGGTTGTGCTACTCTTGCTTCATACTGTTTGCTCTAAGTATCCCCTCTTGCCTCCTCTTTTCTTTTGCTTTTTGGGGAAACAGGTCTAAGTTGACTGCTAGTATTGTCTTTATAGATCCAATTGCTCACTGTAATACTGTACTTTTTAATCAGGGACGGCTGGGTGATTGTTGGTTTCTAAGTGCTGTTGCTGTGCTAACTGAGGTTTCACTAATATCAGAAGTCATAATTACACCAGAATACAATCATGAAGGAATATATACAGTTCGCTTTTGCATTCAGGTTAGGCTTCTTTATTTGTACAGTTACTTGTGCCTGCAATGTGTTATTCAAAAGGGCATAGAATCATCTTAGTTCCCACCAGACATGAACATACTGGATTTTTTCAATTGATTAAATTATAAGTTGTTTTAACGTGTCTCTTGAACTCTGGACAGAAAGGACCGTTGGAGCAACACCTTGGAAGCAATAAATTTCCTGTCTTCAAAATTTAGGATCTATGAATCTATAGAGATGAACCACTAGCCACTATGATTATAGAATATGGAGGGGTAAATCATTCGAAGAAAAAAAAAGAGAAATTTGGAAGTGGAGAGTGAGAGACCTTGAACCTTTTCATTAATTTGCTGCTCTCTAGTCATGAAATATTCCAAGATCACTAGACATCTGAACCAAATAGTGTAGTGAATGTTGACATTTTTCTCTGATTGAATCTAAGATTTTTCTGAATTGGCTTTATTTTATTGGGGTGCTTAGGATATAAGTTATGGACATAGGGTCCTTTGGGTGCAGTTTCTGCCACAAAATGCGATGTAGATGGTAAAACTTGACTTCTCATATTCATGCTTCCTCTTTGAGTTGATTTGGTGTTATCTATGTTTTGATTTTTTTTCTTTGTCTGTATTATGGTGTTTTGAAGTTTAACCTCTTCCTTTCCTTTTTTGGGTACAACAACAACATACCCAGTGTAGTCCTACAAAGTGTGGTCTGAGGAGTGTAGATCTTCCCGTTTTTGGGTAAGAAAAGAAAAACTGTCGGTCAATTAGGATGGCGAGGACTATAGTTTGTGTGTCTTCTTCTTTTCTGGATTCAGAGTGATCCTTCTGTTCTAGAGCATAAGTGTGGATATGGGCCTCAATCTGGTCATTGCCCTAAATTTGCTTTTTCCTTGCTCACATTGTACACCTACGTGAAAAAAAATCATTTCTTTCCTATGAACTGCTGGTATGTAACTAATAGTGTTATTAATTGAGCAAATACTGCAACTTTTATTTTTTACTGTTGCTGGGCTTGGGGAAAAGCACAACTATTCCCAGAGTCACAACTTCTCCCATCAATTGTGCTATGAATCCATGTATACTGTACCTTTCACTGAATTCTGTACCTGGAATGTTGACATGCATGTTCTATTTGACTTCCAGATTTCTTTCTATGTTAATCTCCTTGAAGTTGTTATCCTAAACTGATGAGAGGACCTCAGTCGATTATATACTGGTTCCTGTGTGAAACAAAAATATGATCGCGTTCTCTTAAAAGATTACTAAATCAAGTTAATCCTGTCACTATGTCTATTATAGGGTGACTGGGTCCCTGTTATTACTAAATTAAGTTAATCCTGTCTTATGTCTATTATAGGGTGACTGGGTCCTGTTGTGGTAGATGATTGGATTCCATGCGAGTCACCTGGTAAACCAGCATTTTCCACCAGTAGGAAGGGTAATGAAATGTGGGTCTCCTTGATAGAAAAAGCTTATGCAAAGCTTCACGGCTCATATGAGGCATTAGTGGGTGGACTTGTACAAGATGCTCTTGTAGACCTCACCGAAGGTGCTGGTGAGGAGATTGACATGAGAAGTGCCGAGGCACAGATTGATCTGGCAAGTGGAAGACTCTGGTCTCAGCTGCTGCGCTTCAAACAAGAGGGTTTCCTACTAGGTGCTAGAAGCCCTTCAGGTTCAGATGTGCATATATCTTCCAGTAGTATTGTCCAAGGTCATGCCTATTCAATATTACAGGTGGAAATTCAATCCTTCTATCTTATGACTTATCCACCAGCCAAGAAAATTTCAGTCACACGATCATTTTTTGCATATTTATTGCTCAGGTACGAGAAGTTGATGGCCACAAGCTTGTTCAGATTCGGAATCCATGGGCAAATGAAGTTGAATGGAATGGTCCTTGGTCTGATCCATCACCTGAGTGGACCGACACCGACAGGATGAAACACAAGCTTAAACATGTCCCACAGGTTGCTCCCCCTTCCTCCCTCTTCCAAGTTATTGTTTTTTGACTTTGACTTTGTTTTTACCTAATGAATTCTTTGGTTAAGAGCCAGAGTTTACAAACAACAACATACCCAGTGTATTCCCACACAGTGGGGTCTGGGGAGAATAAAGTGTACACAGACCATATCGTTACCTCCGATGAAGTAGAGAGGCTGTTTCCGATAGACCCCGTGCTCAGGACAGATAAACAGTATAAAAAGACGTAGTGAAAACAACAACATGGAATAGCACACCAATAGAGAAAATCAGAAACAAGACACTGGCAGAGTAATACTATAAACTATCTATCAGAAAATAACAAACATTAGCAGAACACCATGAACAAGAAACTGCGAGACGCGCACATAGCACTACGACTACTGGCACTACTACAACAAAGCAACCGTATCTACTAACAAGAACTCATTCCAACCTATTAACCCTCTACCCTAATTGCATCCTCCACACCTTTCTAGCTAGGGTTATGTCCTCAGTAAGCTATAATTGCCCCGTGTCATGTCTAATCAACTCCCTCCAATACTTCTTCGGCCTACCTCTACCCCACAAGAAATCATCCATGGCCAACCTCTCACCTTAATTCCACTTTTAGGATTGAATAACTCCTGATAGTTTATCTTTTGACCCCATCTTATTATGTAGTAGCTCCCAATTTCTTCTCAAAGAAAAAAGTAACTCCCAGTTGTTGTTCATCCAATTGTACGCCCTTACTCTCGGTAGCACACCTTCCCTAATCTCTTCCTTTGCCCTTACTTTCATAGAAAATCTAATATGCCAAATAAAAGAAATTGACAATAACACCTCTTACAAATCGCTTCTAGAGGGATGAGAGAACCCCGCTTGTCTGATTGACCAGATTCACTTCCACATACTGGTCCTTTTGTTCATCAAGAAAATGTGCGAAGGATTATGCTTATACACCTTTTTACTGGATGACACTAATTTTTGTTGTTTTGTTGTAAACAGGCAAACGATGGAATTTTTTGGATGTCTTGGCAAGATTTCCAAATACATTTTAGGTCTATATATGTTTGTCGTGTCTACCCACCAGAGATGCGCTACTCAATCCATGGTCAATGGAGAGGCTACAGCGCTGGAGGCTGCCAGGATTATGACACATGGCATCAAAATCCCCAATATCGACTAAGAGCAAGTGGTCCTGATGCTTCCTTGCCTATTCATGTATTTATCACCTTAACTCAGGTGCACTGTCATGATTAATCTGGAACAGAGTTGTTAATTATTGGCATTATCTTTTTGTTGATCAAATAAACTAATCAGAATGCTATTTTAGGGTGTGAGCTTCTCAAGGACTGCAGCTGGTTTCAGGAATTATCAATCAAGCCATGGTTCAATGATGTTCTGTATTAGGATGAGGATACTGAAAACTCGTGGTAGACGTGTTGCATATAACATCTATTTGCATGAATCTGTTGGTGGGACAGACTATGTAAATTCTCGAGAGATATCATGTGAGACGGTCCTAGATCCTGATCCGAAGGGTTACACAATAGTGCCTACTACAATACATCCTTGTGAAGAGGCGCCTTTTGTTCTCTCTGTTTTTACTAAAGCTTCGATAAGACTTGAAACTTTATAATTTTGCATGGATAGCCCATTTGGTTTGGGTTTGAGTTTGGTCATCACTTGTGGGTCCTAAGCATCTCCCCAAAGGGATTCTGCATGGACTATCCCCAATCATTCACACGTGTCTGAGAGCTGGTTGAACGTTGCAGTAAAAAAGCTCGGTAAGTTCGTCTAACATCTTGCCCCCTTTTTTATGGATAAGAAATTGTCAGATACATTTCATTCTCTCGGATTCTGTCTAATATCTTGTGATGTTTGGTTTGGTAGGCATGCCTAATTCCCCCACTCTACTTTTAACAGGCATAGAAAGAGGAGAAAGGATGGTCTGTCCTTTGCGAATGGATGAAGCAAGCTGTCTTATTCTGGGAAGTCCTTGGTTGATAAATGTCATTTCTGCATGGGTGCTGGAAGTCTCTAAAGCCAATAGAAGGAAGATGGTCCATTGATTCTAGTCTTCAGCTCTGAACATGGTCTCGAAGAGGGTTCTCGGGGATTAGAATATTGTACATGAGTAGATGTAAGAAAATAGGATTTAGTTATGTAAATGAGGGTTAACAAAAAGGAATAGATGAAAAAAAATAGGAATAGATGTGAGGGATGCGCTACTGGATGCATGTTGGAGTCCACCATATGGCTGAAATATCAATTGAAGTTTCAGCATCAGTTTTGAAGTACTTGTAGACATCACTTCATTAATTGTAAAAACCAAACATTCTTACATCAATGGAATTAACTAACACCTTTCTACAATCTTCAATCGTGTGTTATTATTATCCTAAGAACTAAGAAAGAAACAAGGAACTGGTTGCTCCTTGACAAGGAGACCTTGGAAGTACGACAGAGGTAAAAACTTAGGAAAAGGCAAGGAGTATCGTAAGCTAGGTTGTCCTGAGTGGACACAATAATTTGAGGTCAAATAAGAGTCTCAGTCATATTCCAAATTCATGGGGGGATTGCTCGAGAAGTTTGACCGAGATTTTTTTTTTTAAAAACCATATGCATCGAAAATTGCAAAAAATTCGCAATTTGTGTCATTTCACATGTTTGACTTGGAAAATGACTCTCCCGGCCTCATCAATGCAATTCGACCCACACCGAATTGGACCCAAAAAGGCTTGTTCGCGCTGTTTCTATCGTTTGACCACCCAAATGGCCCCATCGGCTCCGCCAGCCCATACTCACCCGCTCCTAAGCGGGTTGGGTGGGCGCCAGTCGATTTTCTTCCCAAAATGCTATTGGGCACGTGGCCCACCCCCCGAATCGTGGGCTAACACCCACTAATTTGGCCCGAAAATGGTTCGTTCGCACCGTTTCGTCTGTTTGACCACTCAGATGGCCCCACCGACCAACAGTCATCCTCTCCTCAGCCAGCCGGGGGACGCCAGTTGATTTTCGGCCCAAAACGCCACCGAGCCACAAGCCCACCCCCTGAACCATGGGCTAAAACCCGTCGATTTGGCCTGAAAATGGCTTGTTAGAGTCGTTTTGCCCGTTTGACCACCCAGATGACCCCGTCGACCCATATTCACTCGCTCCTTAGCTAGTCGGGGGTGCCTCCCATTTGTCTTTTTGCTGCTAGCTGCTAGCCTTCCTTGTTCCCTTTTTATTTGCCTGTTTATCAGACATCTTTTCCAGTGTACTTGGTAATTGATACGAGTAATTTATGCATTTATCTATATCACAAATCATCAATAGGAACAAATTCTTTTTGACAAAAACGGTTAATTAAGAAGTAAAATAGAATCAAATTGAATACTTATACAATACAGCGTGAACGTAGAAAGGCACAAAGAGAGGGTGTCATCCTTCAGCCTCAGTTGGTAGTTGCTTCTGCTGCTGAATCCTCCGAGGATAATCTCACTACCACTTGCTGATATAGGTCTTTCGGTTCTTAAACATTCTATTGTCATTTTGGTTGTTTCTAGTATTCACATATGCAGATCACATGCTAAATGTGCTTCTGCCATTGGTGTCTTTTGTTTGTAAATTGCATTACTGGAAGCATGAGTCCATGTCACATGTCACAGGCTGTATAAGGACAGAAAGAAATGGATGTTTTGGATTCAAAAAAATGCACAAGTTCGTTTTAATCCTTTGCCTTCCATGTTTGGTGCATATCTATACATACATACATACATAAGGTTTGAGCTGATAGTCGTGAATCGTGATTCTTACGAACCACTCTAGATCAAACCATACACAAGAATCACTTTTTTCTGGTTTATATCCACAGGCTTTTTTCAAATGCCATCCTGCTTTGCTAGTAGAAGTAATACATAACTAGCCAAAGTAAATGCTCTTCCAACCTCTAGTAACAACTCCTCTCCTCTAATCTGAGATTTTAGGGAGAATATATATAGTACCTAAAACATTTACAGAAAGCTTTGAAGTCCTAGACATTAGTGCATAAAGAGTAATCCACATACCTGTATATTTACATGTATACTTCATTCTCATGCAGCGTTAACCTTTTTGCACAGAATTCACCTGTATCACACACTGAAGAAGAGACCTATACTCTTGACTTCTCGACCATTCATCAATCTCGCGTGCACGTAAAACAGGGAGAGGATGTGAAAGTTGCCTTGTTTGAGCATTTTTAAAAAGAAAGCATGTTGAAGTTAAAAGAGTTGAAGAAGATAAGAAATAACAAATCTTCAAGTCACAATATCTGAAGATATAATGCAGCTATATTCTATTCCTGTTTGCATATACATTAAACTTAATTTATGTCAGTAATGGGATGCACGTATCCAAGGAACTCGTAGGCAAATACACGAAATCCTGAAATAATCCTTAGTTACTCCTTTTTCGCTCATTTATTTAAAGATGAGCTACGTCTGCCTCTCCGGTGCGAAATGATTCAAGCGGTAGGTTGTCACGATACGAACCAAGAGGTTCACACACAAACTCATTCAGTACGCACGTATCCCCAGGAATTCATAAGCTAGCGCTAAAAACGGTCCATTCGTGCCGTCGCCCGTTTGACCACCAAAATGACCCCACTGACCTTATCGGACAACCTAGAGCCGCTCTTCATCCCGACGGGGGGCCGTCAGTCAATTTTTGCACATACCGACACCATGTCCCGGGCCCACCCGAGAACCACGAGTTAACACCCACCGAATGAGGCTGAAAATGGCCCATTTCCACCATTTTTCTTGTTTGACCACCCAAATAGCTCCGCCCACCCCAACAGACCATACTAGGCCTCTCCCCAGCCTCCCTGGCACGCCCCAGTCGATTTTCAACCCGCAGTATGCCCGGACCCCAAACCTACCCCCAGAATCGTGGGCTACAGCACACCGATTTGGCCCCAAATCGTTCTGTTTGCATCATTTCACCCGTTTGACCACCCAAACCGCCCCGTCCACCCCAAAGGCCCACACTAGGCCATTCCCCGGCCTTCCTGGGGCAACTCGATCGATTTTTGACCCACAGCACGCTCGGACCCCAAGCCCACCTCCGGAACGGTAGGCTATAACACACCGATTTGACCCGAAAATGCCCCATTTGCACTCTGTCGCATGAAAAAAATGATGGTTGTCTTGAATTTCAGGTGCAAAATCGGATAGAGCAGTGTCTTCGGCAATACATGAGTCGGAAAGAAGTTGTGAATACTCTTAGTCCACGACAACATAGAACCTAGATTTATTGAACTCGGTATGTTACATATTTTCAAGGCATACTTTCACAACCTCCATGTAATGTGGAATGAGGACTGAACTTAAGGATCACAATGCTTCCTATGGATAATAACAGTTACCAGTATTCCTTACACTTGCTGAAAATAACAGATACATTATCAAACAATGCAATATACATTGAAAGTTCCAATCATTAAATAAAAAAAAAGAGTTTCTTTTGCCCTTGATTTTTAGCTCTTTATCACGCATGCAGATGTTCATTCTCTGTGAAAAATTTAAAAGGAAATTACCTTTTCATTCTCGGAAAGTCGAGTTTACTAGTGCTTGTTATAAACTTTATATCTTACTAGTTCTACAGTAAAATGCTTCCTTTGCTGATCAATGTCCAAGGTAAACAAATGTATGAATGCATGTGCATGTAAATATTCTTGAACAGAGGAACCTACCCCCTAACACTATTTTCATTGCTTCTTTATAACCTTGATTATGGATTCTTCATTATTTAAAAGAAAAAAAGGTTAATTCTTCATTATAACAGAGAAACTTTATCCTTCACTTGATTTGTGGTCTAATGTCATCCAACTACTCTTCAATCTTTATTAAAGAAAGTCTTTCTTGTTGAGATGGCAACAAGATTGTAGTAGATTCATAAAAAGGCTGCGAAGCCACATTTACGGGTAAAAGGAAGCAATAACTGCCAAACTGGAAGAAAACATCTACTTGGAAACTGCTGAAAGAAATTATAGAGACTTGTAGAATAGCCTCAGTATCTTCTATGTAATCTTGTAAGAATGCACCAAAATGAAAAAACAAAATACAACTACGTTTCATCTTCTGGTCTGGGATGCTTAAATTTGGTTTTCTAGTCTAGGATGCTATTTTTAATCCGTCGAACTTTCCAGAACTGTGACAAGATTTTGAATGTTTCAGAACTGGATGTTTCACGTCAATTGGATTTTTCCTGCAGTTAAAGAATTTAGAAGAAACCTTGACACTTTATAAAGTTCTGTAAATATGATTGCTTCTAATTTTCTGAACTCTTCGGTGGGAGTAGTGCTGCTATCTGTATCAGATACCTGCGTCATTCGAGAAGCAATTGAAGATATTTTTGTACTATCCATTTTGTTCCTCTGCTTGTGAATGTACTCACGAGTATTTCCAAATGTAGTAGGCATATTATGATGAAACTGATTTTAGAAAACATGACATTAATACTAATGTGAAGCTACTAATGCCTCTAATGAGCTGTGTTGTATAACATGTAAATATACTGTCTTACTGTACGCGCTGTTTATGTTTGTCCTTGTTTCCAGTGTTGCCTACAGGCGTGTAGCAATTTACATCTTGTATGTGATTCCGGTTTCCTAACTCTTTAGAATTGTGACGTTCTCCCCATTTTTCAGTTTGGCAAAAACTAGAAGAAGAAAATCAGGAATTTTTTCAAGCATATTACCTGAAGCTGATGGTGAAATAGAAAATAATTGAATTCAACAGGTTGCTTGCGGAACAAGTGAAGGTGGCGCAACAATTTTCAAGTGCAATTTCTTCTTTACCAATGTCTAATGGGTGTAATATTTCACCAAGTAAGCTGGATACTTAGTGAACCTTTCTGCATTTTGTTTTTGTCACTGGGTAGCTACAAAAAGCACTTGTCTAACTGGGTAGTTCATGTTCAGTTTGTGCATATATTAAGTAACGTCCAAATTTTTAACCATATAACATTACCTCAAAATGGTGCATGGACCAGAGCTGCCCTTAAATCTAGTCGGTTGGCAGACTCTTCCATTTGATCTGCAATCAAATGCCTGCTTTGTCTCAGTACATTTGATTCTGTTGTGCTCATTCACGCATGGTTTATGCCAAGTATGTGAGACACATACAGAAGCCTCTAGTTTCATCTTCTTTATATAGTTTTAAACTTCATTTGACTTGCTATGAGGGAGTTCCACCCTGCCCTCTAATCATTCTTTCAGATACCCTCTTTCATTTGCCACCACCATGTTTTAAATTTTCCTTCCAGTACCTGATGCTTCACCTGCCACATTAAATGTTGTTTGCACATTTTTAAACTATGCACTGCGTTCAATTTCAAAAAACAAAAAAAACTATGCACTACATTGTAGAACATTTTGATAATTTTTTGGTATGTCAGTATGTTCTTTATGTTTATGCTTACATCAAGCAGACATAGTTATTATGAAGGTGGAATTGGTTTCTGTACCATTTTCCTTTTGCGTGTAACTTCTGAAGTTATTTGGGATCCATTATTTATATGTCAATGAGAGTCTTTGATGTCTTTCCTGATAATGTTTATGCTTACATCAAGCAGACATAGTTATTATGAAGGTGGAATTGGATTGAATCTTATCAAAAAGATCTATATGATAAGATGCCACTGCGACCTACACCAGAATCTGACCTCTGTGCCTTCTGTGTGAATGGTAATAATAGCTGTAGAACTGTTCGCTCAAGAACAAAACTGATGAACACTGTTTTAGAAAGAGAGAGGCCTGAGGAAGCCCGGCTAATTTTTGATAGCTTGATTAAAGGAGGGCATAAACCATCTCTAATTACATACACTACCCTCTTAGCGACTTTGACAGCCCAGAAGTGTTTCAGTCACATCCATTTCATTTTGTCTCAAGTGCTAGAGAGTGGTATGCAGCCAGACCCTGTTTTCTTCAAAGCTGTTGTTAATGCATTTTCTGAATCTGGAAACATGGAGGAAGCAATGAAAACTTTCTTGCAAATGAAGAAGAGTGGGATAAAGCCTGCAATTAGCACTTTTAACACTTTGATCAAAGGGTATGGAATTGCTGGAAAGCCTGAAGAATCTTTAAAGATAATGGGGTTAATGTCGCAGGAGGTTAACGTGAAACCAAATTTGAGGACATACAATGTACTTGTTAAAGCATGGTGTAGCAAAAAGAATTTTACCGATGCTGTGGATAAAATGATAGCTTCTGGATTACAACCAGATGTTATCACTCACAATACGATAGCAGCAGCTTATAGTCAAAATCATCAAACTGAAAAGGCTGAAAGAGTGATTTTAGAAATGCAAAGGAAGAATGTGCACCCTAACGACAGGACGTGTAGCATCATCATAGCTGGATACTGTAAAGAAGATAAACTAAAGGATGCCTTGAGATTTGTATACACAATGAAGGATCTTGGAATGCATCCTAACCTTGTTATTTTCAATTCACTGATCAAGGGCTTCCTTGACATGTCAGACAGCGACAATGTTGATGAGGTTAGTATTGATATGGCTTTTGATTGATAAGTATTAACCTTCTATAAGATGTCAGAAAACAATCTAGTTATTGGTTGCAGATTAGAGTTTGTATACTTCTTTATGTCTTAGGATGGTTTAACTTTTGCAACTTTTTCAATTACTCTTCAGACGCGCGTAATATTTTACTTAGCATGATGTCTGGTAAAAGGTTTTACCCTCCATCAATTTGATCAGGTTCTTACATTAATGGAAGAATTTGGTGCCAAACCTGATGTCATTACTTTCAGCACCATCATGAATGCCTGGGGCGCTGCAGGATATATGGCTAAGTGCAGGGAGGTCTTTGATGACATGGTCAATGCTGGCATTCCACCTGATGTCTATACGTATAGCATTTTGGCCAAGGGTTATGTCCGTGCATTGGAACCAGAAAAAGCAGAAGAGGTCCTGAATGACATGATTGAATCTGGTAATCGTCCAAATGTTGTGATTTTTACCACTGTAATTAGTGGATGGTGCACTGCTGGTAGAATGGATTATGCCATGAGGATCTTTGAGAAGATGTGTGAATTGGGAATATCTCCTAATTTGAAGGCTTTCGAAACTCTGATATGGGGTTATGCAGAAAATAGAAATCCTCAAAAAGCGGAAGAGATAATCCAAATCATGAAAGCATTCAATGTTCAACCCGAGAAAAGCACCCGTCTTCTAGTCGCAGAAGCCTGGCGTGGTGTTGGATTAGTTGAGGGAGCAAATGGACTGTCCTACTCAGTTGAAAAGCAAAGTTTAACTCGTAACTCAATATGAAAGACGGAACATAAGTGGAGAACTTACAAAAGGTTTACCAGCAGGATGATGATTGTTATCCCAATTTTTTGCAGATACCCAATGAATTAATTATTGAACCATAGGGGACAGTCACTGAAGTTAAAAGAAGTGGTATGGTGCTAGGAGAAGCTGAATTTTCATGTCGGCTGCAACAAGGTCATTGCATATTAGCTTTAGATTTGGAATGGGGGCTCCTGTTTGTTGTTTGCCAGAGACAATTCCAAGTGCAGCTTTGTGCATCTGGTCAGGTTGGACACTCAAGTTCAGTTGTGTTCTTGACCTGAAGAGAGAAATGGCTGCAATTTCTGCAGCTGGATGTGAAAGTAATGTGATTAGAGGTCGAGTACATATAAAGAGTGACTTCAAATTGCTCATTTCTCCGAGTACATGGTTTTGTAAAACTTTACTGATCTTATTACTCATATCTTTTTTTGTCCATTGTATCTGTATACTGTGCAGCTGTAGAAATCATATTTGGATATATGCAAAGTCCAGTTGTGAATGCACTGTTCGGCGGCCCTCAGTATTTTTACCTCAAAGAATGCCTCAAAATTTTAAGGAGCAACTTTATGTAGTTTCAATTTTCATGGAGAATTATGCTTCTGTTTTGTTCTTGGTTTTGATGAGAGGGACAAGAGATAGCAATCCATTGCAACATACTAAGACAAGCACTCCTCTCCCAAATTTTTACTTTTTAATCTATCCCAAAAGAAAGACACCTTTCATTATCTGAAAACTACTCCCTCCGTTTGTTTTTACTTGTTGTAAATTTTTTAATTGTATTTCTACTTTTACTGTCATTTTTGACATATTAAGAAAAGACAATTTCTTTTGTTCCTATTTTACCCAGTTGTTATTGCTTTTTGTCCAAATTAATTTCAACACACAATATAAACATAATTTAATAGGGGTACTATGGTAAAATAGTCATGTTATTAATTATTTTTCTTAATGAATATGTCAAGTCAAATTGTGACAAGTAAAAGCGAACAGAAGGAACTATTTAATCTCAGCATCCCAGTTTATATTAAGACTCTGACCACCATTCATTTAAAACGAAAAGACGTGAAACTGGTTTATAGAATAATTTTGTTATTTTGCATATATTTGGTTGTCTAGAGTAGCATTTTCCTTTTGACTTGTTTTTTTGGGATTGGAATCCTCCAACTTCTTTAAAATGACCAACTCAATCTTCAGCTCACTTTTTGGAAAAAGAATTAACACAAGGAGAATCCGATATATCAAAATCTGATTTTATTGCACAATCGTATAAAAAAATGATTATCAAAATGAAAAAGGAATATGCTATATTATCGTTTTTATATAACTGTTTAGGCACAAGATGAGACAAAATTGACTAATGATAATAGTTGGTTCAAAATATCAGTATCCTGCAGATTATATTAACTAGCAACTCTGTAAGGCATATTAATAAAAGCTTAGTCCATTGCAGTATGAGACTGATAACTTCCTTTAAATAGGCTTTACAATGGAAATAAAATCATTTATGCCAAATGCTATAGCAAACAGCTCTTACCAGACTACTAAACACTGTTTGTGCTCTCATCACGTGTCCTAAAGATACTTGTCAATACTAACACAATTTTCCACATCAAACTGCATCTCATCTCCATGACAACGTTTCAGCAAAAGTATATGATAAATGGAAATCCCAAAACCTAATAATCCATACAAAGTTTCCACCACCACAATATTTTATCAAAAATAGAGGCACAACATCTATTCATCAACTAATCTTCAAATATTTGCTTTAAATCAAGAGACCTAAGAGATACAAAGACTAGACAACCTTCGTGGCTAATCCACAAACCACTCAACAATTAACAAATCAGAGAAACTTAAGTAGCTGTCTTCGGCTCGGCAGCTGTAGTGCTTTGAGTAGATTGGGTGAAGCAAATGCCCATCCTTGGGCTCAACATGCACCCATTTGCGCCCACTCAACTTGTAGTACTCAAACTTAACACAGCCTTCCTTCAAAGCATAAAGCGTGTGATCTTTCCCAATTCCAACATAGTTTCCAGGATGAAATCGGGTTCCCCTTTGACGAACAATAATATTTCCTGGAATCACTCGCTGCATGTAAAAAAAACTATTTAACAAAAGTGATGCTAATTGGCTTTAAAGAAAGTTTCATATGCAACATTGGAACAAAAAAAGTTTCTCTTTTTGAAATGGCGGAACAGAAAAGTTTCTCTAAACCGATTAATGCTTCATCCAAATTTTTCCAGAAGAGGAGATTTTCTTACCTCCCCACCAAATTTCTTCACCCCTAGATTCTTTGGTCTTGAATCACGACCATTCTTTGTAGACCCTGCTGTCTTTTTGGTAGCCCACCGTCTAAACATCAAGCTCAATCCATCTCCAGAAACATCTTAAATTTGCACAATGGGAGCATAGATCAGAGTCTTTACAGATTTCATCTATTTCAAAAGCATATGCTTCGGGTAAGAATGAATGCATACCACTAGCAGTATTGTAAGAAGGGGTTCTTGTTACCAGCTCTCTGATATTTAACCTCCTAAATAACGATATTGCAGCAATCATCATGTAAATTCAGCAACCAAGCCTGGGACTCGGAAGAAATGGTTACAAGTTAGGTTAATTACAAGATTAGTTCATCCATGCACCGGCATGCATGAGCATTGCAACTAATTAATTATTTGATTAGGCCCGTATAGAGCAAAAATTCAGAACAGGTGCCCCGTATCATGTACAGGAACATAGGAGGGAAAGGAAACCGATTAAAATTGACACCTTAACTCCCTGTCATTGGTTTTGCGGGTCTGGAACAAGTGAAAATTCCAATTATTTTGTTGGTATAGAGATCATTTTTCATATTTTACCTGGAGCTTTAACTAATGAATTGGATGGTATAAAGATCATTTGCATAGTATCATATTACACTTTTTAGCTATTGTGTTCTTCTACTCTTTGGTATATTCCTTTTGCATGTCCCACGATTTTTTGATTAAGCTTAATCTTATTTGTTTTTGAGGTCTTAAGTTTGGTTCGTGGATACCCATTAACTGTTTGGTTGGTTTGGAAAAAAATGGTTTTGGAAACTAGTGTTTGGATTTGGTTATCTACCTTTGAGAGTAACATTAATTACAAGAAAATAGGTTAAAATCTCTTTGCTACTGAACTTCATCTTTTGTAAGTACTTTCTGGCCATATGGTTCAAACAGGGGAAAGGGAAATAGAGACCGGACCTCTTCGTCCATAATCTTAAACAACTGTCAAGCGAAAAACAAATGAGTTTAAATATGGTAATATAGATGAAATAAAGGGATCTGAGGTCTCATGTGGGCGCTTCATGAAGATTAGTTTTCAAGTATCTGTTTCAAACCCAACCTTTTCTTCTTGTCAAAAAAGAAACAAAGGGGTTGGATACTCTTACACATTATGAACGTACTGAAGTTAGATTTATGTTTGATTTCTGAAACCAGCTCGGAGATCCAATTGGGTTATTGAGAAACCATTGCTACAGTTGTTTAGTTTCAATAAGCAATACAAGTTCTGGGGTTTTTTTGCAACCTAATAATGAGGATAGTATTTGCTGATTATTGTATCTGGCTGTAGATAACTGGAGCGTCAAGGCACTTGGAAGAAAGACCACTGGAACTGGTCGTATGAGGTATCTCCGCAATGTGCCCCGCAGGTTTAAGATGAACTTCAGAGAAGGTAAGTTACCTTTATCAACTTTTGTAAATAGAGAATATTTTCTCTTGGACCTTCAATTTTACAACCTTGTGTATCTAACCCTTGGTTTAGCAGATTCTATTAACTTATATCTCTAGTAGACAAACTAGCTAGTCCCCCCAGAGCTTAGTTCAAGTGGCAAAGCTTGAGGTAGTTGTGAGTTAGATCACAGGTTCGATCCCTGCGCCATATGGTGAAGCCTGGTATTTAAGTGGAGAAGGGAGCCCCATTATGCCCGAGTTTGAATGCTGCAAGTGTTCCTAGGGTCGCCCAGGATGATTTCTTTGTGGTCATCATAAAAAATAAAACAAACAAACTAGCTAATGCTAACAGCCCTAACTTACAACCTATGTTTTCATGCATACTTTTTCTAGAGGTTATTATCATCTTGTAGGTCCCATTTTGAGGGAAGTCTTCTTAGTTTTTATTAGGGGTGGGCGTTCGGGAAATCAATTCGGTTTTTGTTTTTTTACTTCAGTTTTTTTGGTTTTTGAATTAGGTATACCGTAAGCTAAACCGAATTATTTCGGTTCGGTTTGGTTCGGTTATATTTCAAGTTAATAATTCGGTTTTGCAACTGTTCCATTTTTAGCGCCATGATTATTGCATTTTCTATAAATGTATGGCTAAAGCCTAAGAGAATCAAATATTTTTTTAACTCAGAGGACAAAATGAATGGGAACAAGTGACTACGAAGTTCAATACATCTTGCACTAGTTGTACACACGAACAAAATTACAGAACAATACAGATTTATAGTGAAAATAGTAGAAAAAATGGAGAATAAATTGAATAAAGAAACACAATTTGACAAGATAAATGATAAACCAAAATTATGTTCCCTTACTCCTTAGTCATCGTTTTACTTCAACAAAGGAAGTAATAGAAAAAACAAAAAAATATAAAAGTACCTTCGCCGGCCGCTGCTGTTACCGTTCTTCGTTAGATCAGTGACTTTCTGACTGATTCCTTTCCCCCGTTTGCCGTTCCGTCGTTCCCTTTTTTCTGAAGAGTGAAGAGTGAAAAGTGAAGGGCGGCTGAGGAGATTTTTCTAAACTAGTGAACTACGGCTTTAGGCTTCAGCAATTAGCTTTTGTCTTTTAGACCTAATAGGCTAATTTACATTGGATTTTTTATTTGGGCCAGATAGTGGAAATTATATTAAATTACTAAAGGTTATATCTCTTTCTCTCCGTTAAGTAAAGAGATAATGGGTGAAAAGGTTAAGGACAAGCCTCCAGAAGGGAGGAACAAAACCAAAATCTAATGCAATGGTTATTCTGGAATGTAAGAGGTCTCAATAGACCTCTTAAGCAGAGAGAGATGGAGGTTTATCTCAAGAAGCATAAAATAACACTAGCAGGCTTAGTAGAGACTAAAATAAAAAAGGGTAAAGAACAATGTAGCCTCAATATATGTGCTAAAGGATGGAAACAACTTCACAATTATAATAACGATGATAGGGGTCGCATATGGGTGTTATGGAAGGATGCAGAGGTCCAACTACAAGAAATAGAGACTCATGGACAGTATATACATTGTCAAGTAAAAGATAGGAACTCTAACTTTAGTTGCGCTCTCACAGTGGTATATGGGAGCAATAACTTGGAAGAAAGGAAAGAAATGTGGAAGGGTATACTACAAATAGGGGCATTAATTGATGTCCCTTGGTGCATATGTGGAGATTTCAACTCTCCCCTCCATAGTGATGATATAAGGGGTGGAAATTTGGTTGTCGAAGCTGAGACCAGAGACTTTCAAAAGACAGTTGAAGACCTGAATTTGGTGGACATGAAGGCTACAGGTAGGCAATTTACTTGGACCAATAAACATTTATGGAGTAAGATTGACAGGGCCATATGTAATGAAGAATGGGTGATGAGGTATGGCAGCATTACAACACAATTCTTGGAAAACAATATGTCTGATCATGCGCCTTTCCATATTGAAGTAGCATTTGAGCAGAAACATAGTAAAAAACCTTTCAGGTTTATCAATGCCAACACTGATGATGATAGATTCCTCCCTCTCATTCAACAACTATTGAATAAGCCTGTTAAGGGAAGAGGCATGACCAAACTATGGAGGAAAATGTAGCTTTGTAAAACACCTTTGAAGCAACTAAAAACCAAATCCATGGGCAACTTGGAGGATAAGATAATGCAAGCAAGAGACAAGCTACAAATGGTACAAGTACAGGAAAAGGTATTCAAACAAAAATCCAAAGCACACTGGATTGAACAAGGGGATGGAAACAATACTTACTTTTTCAAATGTATGAAAGCTAGAGCTAGCAGCAATACTATTACGATGTTAAAGAATGCAGCAGGCAGAATGGTACATAAAAATGCAGAAATAGAACAAGAAATCACTCAATTTTATCAAGAATTATTGGGCTCAGCAGCAACAACACTACCCTCAATAGACCTTACTTGTATAAGAATGGGACCAAAGATCAACATACAGCAGCAGACTCATATGTGCAGACTAGTATCTCAGGAGGAAATTCAGGATGCAGTATTCAGAATAGACAACAATAAAACTCCAGGGATTGATGGATAAACAACAAATTTCTTCAAAAAAGCTTGGCATATTGTAAACAAGGATGTGATGGAGGGGGTGAAAGAATTCTTTGAAGAGAATAAACTAATTACTGAAATAAACACTACTGTGGTCACTTTAGTCCCCAAAAGAGCGCAACCCGATACGCTAAAAGACTTCAGACCTATTGCTTGTTGCACAACCATCTATAAAGTCATATCCAAGATTATCAATGGTAGAATACAAGGTGTTCTGAATGATATAGTGGGTCCAAGTCAGTCTGCATTTGTCCCAAGGAGACAAATTAATGACAATACTATTCTTAGCCATGAATTTGTGAAAGGATATACTAGAAAGCAGATATCTCCAAGATGTATGATCAAAGTGGACCTCTAAAAAGCATACGACTCTGTAGAGTGGCAGTTTATTGAGCAAATCTTGAAAGAATTGGGGTTTCCTTTGAAGATGTGTACCTGGATTATGAAATGCATAAGAACTGTGCAGTACACATTCAATGTCAATGGGAAACTAACTACTACTATCCAGGCCAAGAGAGGTTTGAGACAAGGGGACCCAATGTCCCCGTACATATTTGTTTTGGTGATGGAGTATCTGAATAGGTGTCTTAAGGGATTAAAGAAAGATCCTGACTATATTTATCATCCAAGGTGCAAGAAGTTAGACATAACACATCTCTGTTTTGCAGATGATTTGCTACTGTTTGCAAAAGGAGATGTGCTGTCAGTGACTAGATTGAAAGAAAAGTTTGAAATGTTCTCTACAACATCGGGACTGAAAGCAAACTTATCTAAGAGTCAAGTGTTCTTTGGTGGAGTAAAGCAGAACATTCAGCAGGAAATTCTACAGGTATTGAAGTTTGAGAAAGGAGAGATACTATTCAAATACCTTGGTGTTCCTTTATCTACTAAGAGACTTACAGTGCAACAATGTAAGCCATTAGTAGAAAGAATCACAACAAGAATCACAAGCTGGATGGCAAGAAGCTTGTCGTATGCTGGCAGATTACAACTAATCAAAGCAGTCCTTTATGGAATACAATCCTACTGGTCTCAAGTGTTTCTAATGCCTAAAAAAGTCATAAAGTTGATTGAAGCAACTTGCAGGAGCTTTTTATAGTCTGGAGAAGCTGGAATCACTAGAAAATCTTTGGTAGCTTGGGAGAAACTATGTCTACCTAAAACAACAGGAGGTCTAAATGTGATAAATCTCCACATATGGAATCAGGCAGCCATTTGCAAACTGCTTTGGGCTCTTAGCCAAAACAAGGAGAAACTGTGGATAGCCTGGATACATCATTATTATATTAAGACACAAAAACTGTTTGATATGAATATCCCTCAGCAAACGTGTTGGATGATAAGAAAGTACTACACGGTAAGGAAACACTGCCAGAAACTTGGTGACATGCAAAACATAGTTAAGCAGGGAAAATTCATAATCAGTAAGGCATATAGGAAAATAAGAGGTGAAGTAGATAATGTCCCTTGGTCTAAACTGGTGTGTCATAATGTTGCTGAGCCTAAACACACCTTTATGCTATGGTTGAGCCTACATAGGAAGATCAGAACAAAAGACAGATTGTTAAGTTGGGGTTTCACTATAGACACTACCTGTCTATTCTGTCAAGACCAACTAGAGACAAGAGATCATCTCTATTTTGAATGCACAGTCACTAACAAAATTTGGAAATCCATGTTGGATTGGCAAAGATGGATATGATGTCCTCAGATTTGGAGCTGTATGTGTAGCTGGATAGAGAAGAGAACCAGAGGCAAACATAACAGAGGGATTATTTTAAAAGCAAGTCTGGCAGCAGTGATACATACCATATGGATAGAAAGGAACAACAGGATCTTTCAGAAGAAGACACGTAGTATTGAAGAGTTGATAAGAAGCCTTAAACTAATGTTGTGTAAAAGGGTTAGAACAAACTCCAAACTGATTGAATGTATTAAGAAGTTTTAGTAGTCATAGAAGTCTGTAGAGGTCTGTTGGTTCAAGTAGTAATGCCTTCTCTTAGTATGTAATGATAGTCACTTGGTAATTAATAAAGTGAGTTAATTGCCAAAAAAGTGTTAAATTGTTAATGGGCTAAACCTAATATATTTGGTTTGGGCTGGAGATTTACCGAATTACGGAACTGACTTTTAAAAAAAAACGAATACCGAACCGAATACCGAAAAACCGAATTAATTCGGTTCGGCTCGGTAATTCAATTTTTTTTTTGGTAATTATTCCCACCCCTAGTTTTTATGACTTGCATACAGTAAAATAATTCTTTCCTCTACTTGCCTCTTCTTTTGGCTATCGATTTCTTGATGGCTTTGTTCTGGGGGCATACATTTATCTCCTTTCCCAATTCAAGGGTTTCTCTTCTGCTCAGACTTTGTTTCCTTTCTCTATATGGGTACATTTCGCTTGTAATATTTTCTTCCGTATCCATTATTTTTCACACTACATGACACATGTCAGTTTAGAGATACTCATTGCTTAAGTTGTGGGTTTAGGTATATATGCTTACCTAGTTTCTGTTTAAGATGGATCAATCTGTAGAGACTAACAAATTTAAGGACGAATGTGTAAATTATATTTATGAAAGTAGTATATGTTATATAGGAGCCATAACTGCATCACCTCTTAAACCTGGAGCTTGCAAACTTTGGCTGCTTGATTAATAACTGGCTTTTCTGTTTGTGGGCACTTCAGGAACCGAGGCAATTAACTCCAAGGAAGAAGGGCACTGCTGCAGCCTCCTAAGTTTCTAAAGAAGCAGTTTGACATTGTTTCATTTTGAATTTGCCTTCCATTTTGTTAATGAATCAAAGTTTGAATATTACCTCTCATCTGTTATGTCGGAGATATTGTTGTTTTAAGATACATGTCCTATGGATTGCTGCTTTGCCTTTGATATAATATTCATTTCTCACTCCTCTTAGCCTAATCATTTAAAGGCTAATAATATACTTTTAGTTGTGGTAGGTAGGACTTCAAATGTTGCAGATTCATCCTCTAACACTGCTGCTGCTGAATCACCAGTTGTGGTAGGTAGGCTAATGTTATCACCAGATTGTCTTAATATAATATTGAATCAAGTTCTAAAATCGAACTAGCATGTCCATTGAGATAAATATTATTTTAGAGTTCGGAACATAAAGGGAAAGTTTTTTAATTAAAAATTCTAAATGGGCATATCAAAATTGAAAAGTACCAAAACGGACAAGGGAAACACAGGTGATTACTTTGTCCATTAAAAGTAAACACCATTTGGTTACATGCTAAAGTGCAAGGTAATATTTTACCTTAAAAGGTAAATGGACACACTTACCTTATCTGAAAATGGATGCTTGACCGAAAAAGTACAAGGTAAACGGTGTCACTTACAAAAAAAATAGGAGTGTCTGCAAGATGGGACTTACCGCTGATATGGAGGGAATCCCATATTTCAGAATCACTGATAAGAAGAATCATTTTGTTATTAATGAGTGTAACAATTATTATGTATAGTAGTATTAGTATAACTACTCACCACCCAACCCTCTACTTTATGCTAGGAGGATCCAGCATAACCACCTTAATTTTTGTGCTCGGATGTATCCAAGAATGAGTTCTCTCATTCTTCATATTATCTTTGAGGAAAAGGTCTACATCCTCCTCCATGTACTTGATTTTTTGGAGAATATAAAGGGTCGGGTAGATCCCTAACCCCCCACCAACGGTGGTTCTAATGAAAAAAACTTTGGTCTTAATTTTCATCAGATTTTTCCATGTGTGGGAGTCCACCTTGTCGCTGATTTTGCTAATAGGTTAACATCTTTTAACATACTTTGTCCTCAAAAAGTCAGATTATAAGAATAATTGGGTTTCACCAGTTTACTTCTTAGAATTGATTTTGACAGCAATTGGATCAGAACAGTATGGACAATTGCCAAACAAGACATCAAACGACCTGTAAAACAAAGAAAGCTGATGAACGTTATAAGAGAGTTAAAAAAAATGTTATAGAGCTATTTAGCGTTTAGTTATTCCATTTTCTACCCTATATAAAATAATACATAGATTTCCAGTACATCTATTAGGTAAGCGGATTGTAAACTGGAAATCAAACATCATACTTTTTTTTTCAATACCAAACATCATACTTGGTGTGTTGAATTTCGTAAATAGCAACTAAAATACTACCAAGCATGGTACTAGTTATGATGATTCAAATACATGAATATTTTACTTCCTGACCAGCTACCAAACAACCTCTTAATGTACTGAAGGTTAAAAAAGTAAAAGGCTACTAGTTGTTCAAAACACAAAAGGGAAAGTTCAATTATTCCAGAAGTTATACAGTTCTCTCTTTTACTCCTTTCTATACAAATTTCTCTATGTGTCCCCTCCATTAGTCCCCAAAAATAGCACTAAATATGCTTGAAATTTAACTCTCTTAATAATTGTACAACAAGAAGTCAATTCTTAGAGATCGAATTTTTGTCTGTGATACCAGTTTCAAAAAAAATAAAAACAAAGAGCACATATATTTTCATTGTAACATAGAAAAGTATGACTTACCTACGAAAGCTTATGCAAGCAAGGTCAGAGTTTTGATGCCTACTTTAAAAACAGTGAGAGTTTTAACTATACTTAGTTCATACAAAATGTTGTCTAATTAATCTCTCAGAAAGCTTATGCAAGCAAGGTCAGAATTTTGCTGCCTACTTTAAAAACAATGAGTGTTTTAACTATACTTAGTTCAAGCAAAATGTTGTCTAATTAATCTCTCCTAAGTATATACTGGTAAGATATAAATACTCGGTGATATTTCATTAGCTTCTGTTACAATCGGCGACATTTAATCATTTCCAAAACATTAATTTATATGTATCAATTTGCCTATTATGATTGCATTAACTTGGCCTGACTATATTATCAACTAAAAACATTTCCCTCCAATACTACTAACAGACGATGAATAAAACTCAATCCTGGACTCGCACAAACAGAATGACAAAATCTTAAGGATGTGTTACCGTCACAATCAAAAGTAAGATAGGAGAGTTCCACTTACTGCCTTGTTGTTGTGATGGAACACAACCAATCTCCAAGGCAAACACTGTGGAAGGCCCTACTGCAGCTGTTGTTTTCACATGTACAATCAGTGCTACTTCCACTTCTATCACCAAGTTCTTCATATAGATTGACATCACCAAGTCAATGTCATATCCACAGAATATCAATGTGTTTATCTTACTGATATAGGATTACCAATTGGAAGATATGGAGCATAACAAATGCCACATTCAGTTTCTGGATCAGTTTTCTGAATGCTTGAAGGTCCATGGAGTTGAATGTCCAATATGTTTACAAGATTCTCAGAAAATGGCGTGTCTCTCATCCTGCACGTAGAATAGAAATCTCAGTTGGTGAGACATAACAAGGAACAAGCAAAATCTCAGATAAGTTAAACATCACAAGCTTGATTGTGTCAGAATTCAAATCCAAGGTACATCATTTACCTTAAGAATGACTTGGTAATTTTAAGGGGTAGATCTCCTACGGGCATTACCAACCAGCCCTCAATCCCTTAATCTTTTTTCCTGATAAATGTTCAAAACACATCAATCATAGAGAAAATTCCATGTAACAGCCGGTGGAACCTAGCACCTCCTTTCCAAAGGGGTTTGAACAATTCTTACCCGCTCATCTCCCAATTGCTAAATTGCTTTTCTGAAAATTGTTCAAAATGACAAACGTAGAGAACATTCCATGTATAGCAAGCTGGACCTCCTCAACCGATCAAAAGGGAAATTCAAAATATCCTTACCCACCCAGCCCCAGTCCCTTCATTTTTTTCCTGATTAATGTTCAAATACCACCCATAGAGAAAATTCCATGTATTGGCAGCAAAAAATAAGTGCAGAAGAATATGGAAAAAATGTTCCCCTGATTTTACGCATGAAACACCAGGTATCGGGGAAATATATGATAATTCTTGAAAAATCCAGAAAAAATTACTCAAAACAGTATTTTGAGCACTTAAAACAACGACATCAGCATCCAAATATAGACTATGATACAGACTAAGATAATTATAGCCAGAAGTAAAAGCAATAGTCGAAATACCATCTTTTGCAGTTTTTCCTCCACATCTCCCTCAATCTCTCCACTCCTGAATCTGAACCAAGAAAGCGACAGCTAAAAGAGCTCCATATCAATTTAAAACTCATTAAAGATAAGAATACTTGTAAAGTGGTTGGTTTCAGAAAAAACTTACTCTGGTATGGATGTCGGATCATTAGCATCTATAGACAATATGATGTAGCAGTCATTACCTATAATAGAAGAAAATGGATATCAATCAGTTATGGGCTGGTTAAGGGATATAAAAGTATAAAACAACATTCAAATAAGGAAATACTTATATTAAGTTGGCGATGTGACAAAGCACGCTAAGGATATCGTATATCAGAAACCAAAAGAGAGCGGTCAATGTCATCCATTAGATTCCAAAAGTCCTGAAGCTTCTCAAGATGCTGGATCCAATAAGAAAAAGATATGGGAATTATAGCAGAAAATCATAATCCACAAACGTCAATAAGCTACACATGTCATTGATGGATGAAATAATCAGTAGTAAATCATTAGTTACAATGCAAACGCAAATGATACTGTGGGGAGAGTTGCAACATGTTTACCTTCTGAAACTGTTGGATAACATCTTTCAGTCTTGAGTTTATTGACCATTTCAAATTGAAGAGATAAGGCACGTCCTGAGGAATAGTCAGTAAATTAGGGCATTGTCTAAAGAGTACAAGGCTCAATTATCTAAAATTTGAAGGATGCCAACCGCTGATATTGAAGGTGGATGGCTAGGATATGTTCCATCCAAAGTTATCTGCAGGGCGTGCACTCTTCCCTTCTTGTCCCTAGCAGACAGAAAAAGCTTGAGATTTTATTCCCCGGCAAGTCAAAATACAGTCTTCCACTAGCTGCACTTTAGAAATTAAATGCTTTTGCTTGAACTTAATTTCACAGATATAAGTTCCGTCAGTCATATCTATATTTCTAATTTTTTAAAACCCATAAATTAGCAGCTTTTCTCTCCTGACTTTCTTTCCTTTTACTTCTCTTTTATCTTATAGTGGAAGGCCTTGGTGGCTACATCACTAAAATCGACAGCACACCATGTTCTACTGCAAAGGATTATTGTTATTTACTTTCTTTTGTGAAATATTTATCATTTACCTCCACATGATGAAATTAAGGTGATGTATTTCCTTATCGTCCAATCTGCATGAGTTGGAAAAGCTCACATGGAGAGGTTGGATAGCCCCCTATTTTACTTCCTTATCGTCTAATTTTGCAACATCACCTCTGAGGTACCCCACTTTGCACTAGGTATGTTGTTGTTGTATCGTCCAATTCTGCAACATCAGAAAAATAACATGGAGGGGCTGGATATCCTCCATTTTAACCTCCCTCCTCTTATAATTCCTACCAAACAAGGGAAGCAATCTATACCCGCTTCGTTCATTAAACCAAAACCTACAAATCCTCATTTAACCCAACTATTGTGTTGAAAGATAAAAGAGACCTTACTTGATGCGAAAGCTGAGAAGTCTCAGATCTTCCCCAAATCTAACAAGGTGCTCCCATCCTATCTCTTCTCCCTGTAGATACAACATCATTTCAAAAAAAAATCCCGAAAATTATTTGAACTAAAGCATATTCACACAAAGAATAAACCATACCATCGATGGCTGCAATAGACAACGATGCAACCAGTATAGTAGTTCAGAATTCACATTCAATCTCTATAATTTAGAAATCGAGCAATGTCAAGAACAATCATAAATTACAGAGGAATTTCACTAAAGGCCAACATGTATGAAACTCATCGATACTGTTTCTAATCACTGCTACTGTAAAGGCCAAGGACACAATGGTAAAGATTTAACATCAATGGAACTCTTGGGTGGGTAAACTATCTCTTTGTCAGTAAAATGAATTCAAAAGCTATGCAGCAGCTAGAGGCAATTGGCGGAGCTAGAGTGTGGGATGCTGGCTCGGCGAATATGCATGAAATATTAATCTGGAACCTAGTAACTTAAAAATATTAGAAGCCAGAACCCAAAACCTTCAAATCATGGATCTGCCTCTGGCAATAACTCCACCTACCCTCTCCTAAATAAGAAAAGACGGTAATGGAAGCACAAAACATGGGTCTTTTCTGCACCCAAGGGTGTGGCCTTGTGGTCAATGAAGTGGGTTAAAAATCAAGATGTCTCAAGTTCAAATCCTTCTACCCATCATTCCTAGACTTAGTGGACAGAGTTACCTGGTACCTATTGTATGAGAGGTAACAGGTATCCTGTGGAACTAATGAGTACGCAAGCTGACCCGAACACCACGGTTGTTAAAAAGCTGGCCCGAACACCATTGTTGTTAAAAAAAACACGGGGCTTTTCTCCATTTTAAATTTCAAGTAGTAAGATTTGTGTATACTCTACCCTTCCGACCCCACTTTGTGGGGCTAGGTTGGGTATATTGTTGTTTTCTTCACATACTACAATTACTGCATACATATAGGAGAAAAGAAATCTTTCAAAAGCATTGTTTCTGATAGTGCAAAAACTAAACAGGTAGAAATATGAGCAGATTTCTAAATTTATCACCAAAAACAAAAGCAATAAAATATATTATCCAATCGTAAGATTGACAATACTTTTTTTTTTTTTGATAAACTCCGGTGTCCGGGCCAGTCTGGATGCACCTCGACTAATTCTATAGATGGAAAGAATCACCTAATATTTTTTTCATTTTTTGAACATGAGCCCTCATGATTCTCAACCACTTTATTGATCACCATGGCACATGGTGAGTTAAGTGATAGTGCATACCTCTGAATATATCCTGCGGTAGAAAGATGATGATTTGGCTTACGGAGCCTGCTATGCAACATTCAGGGGTCGTTTGGTAGAGTGTATAAGAACAATGCAGAATATAGTGTATTAGTAATGCTTGAACTAGCTATACTTGTATTAGTTATGCATGTATTATTTCTTATACATTGTTTGGTTTGATGTATACGAAATAATACATCTTACATAATTTCTATAAAAGAAATGTTTGTTTACAAAAATATCCTTCTTTGATTTTGTACACTTTTTTGCAACAAAATTCTTTTGTTATCTCAAACATAATTAGTATTGTTGAACTAGTATATAGAGGTTTAGGATTAATTGCAAGACCTTCGTCTTTGCGCATGGAATGTTACGCCGACAGATTAACATAATCAAAATATATATATATATATAAGACGTAAAATTAAGAAATAGTCTCAATTTTTTTAAAGACCCTCAAAGCAAAGCAAAAATATGTTACAGTTATTTAAATCAACTATTCATTATTGTAAATTAAAATGGTGGGAAAAGAAATTGTGAAATGTTTTGAAAAGATTCACTATTGCAAATTAAAATGACGGGAAAAGGAATGGTGAAATATTTTGAGAGGGAAATTGAGGGGTATTAAGGTCATTTAATAAGTTAATGCATGCGTTTAAAGTCTTTGTATTACTAATACATAGAAAATGGAGTGCATTACTAATACACACTTCAATACACAATAGAGTGTATAACTAATGCTTGCATTAGTTATACATAGACAAAAAGACGTACCAAACAAGGTATTAGTAATACACATTAACTAATGCATGCATTATATTTTCCAATACACTCTACCAAACGACCCCTAAAGGTTTGGTACTACTAAAAGACAAATTAGTAGTTTTACCAAACTTTTACTTAAATATTATATATATTAGTAGGGAAAAAAAATAATAGTAGTAATAGTAATAGTAAAAAAAAGTGATAATAATAATAGTAGTAGTAACAGTAATAGTAAAAAAATGAATAATAATAATAATAATAGTAATAGCAAGTAGGCACTAAAAGACAAAATAGTAGTACCAAAACTCTTCATTTATATACAAGAGTAATATATATATATATACATATATATATATATATATATATATATATATATATATATATATATATATTATTAAATATATATTTAATTATAGGTGAAATTACTTGTTTATTATCCCTTTTTTCGCAATATATACATATAGATAATATATACTTTCGTACATGGTTATATTATTGAGGAGAAATGATTTTGTATGTTATAATTTTTTATTTTTTATTTAGTTTTACAGACTTTTATAAGAGATCTTCATTTTTATACATAAGATATACCCATTCTAACGCATAAGAGATTTTTTAAAAAATTGCACTTCCTCATATTTTATTTAATAGATATTTAATATATTTTGTAAGTTAGAATATAATTCTCTTCATTATTTGCAATGATTGACAAATCTATGCAAATATTCACCTATAATTTTTTACTTGATATTTTGCCAATATTTTTTTAATTGCTTTGTCCTAATTTTTGCCTAAAATCGGTAAATTAAAATCCACATTTTACTCCAAATTTTATGCCAATTAACATCTTCTTCTTCTTTCTTTTTTATATTCTTTCACTATCTCAATACTTCCATATATACATCCTTTAAATTTATTATAATATTTTTATCAACCAAATAATTAACACCCCTCCCCTCATCAGTCTATAGACATTTTCTTCTCACAACTTAATTGAAAAACAAGTAAAATACAGTACTAAGTATAGAATCTTGGAATGGTTACACCTAGAGGTAGAAATAGAGAGAATGGCTTCAAAGAATATTCAGCAAAAATACATACATGTTGCATGTGCCATGCCATAACGAGGCTCTTGTGTGGAATATATGGGTGTCAATCCATGTAAAGAATAGTAAATAGGGAGGTGTAAATTATTTTAATATAATAAATAAATTGAAAAAATTGAGAAAAAAGAAAAATAGAAATGGAGGCTTTAGAAGTATGCCACATCAGCATACTCTAAACCTCCTTTATATATATATATATATATATATATATATATATATATATATATATATATATATATATATATATATATATAATCTATAATCTATATCTATATATATAATCTATAATCTATATTTATATCTATAATCTATAATCTATAATATATTAAAAGTGTGAAAACCTTTAGAAATGTGATTAAAACTTTTTGCTCTTCATTAAAACACTGAACAATAGACAAAATAGTCTTTTCACTTTTTTTTAATTATTATTTAATTTATTTATAATATTGTCTCCTAAAATATATGGTAAAACTTTTTTTTTCTAAATTAGGAGTTCTAAAATATATGGCAAGAGATAGTTTTTATTTTGTAATTGATCTAGGTTTAGCTTTTGAATTCACACATATATTCATTATAAGGACAACATTTCGTCCACCAAAATACATACAACCGAATTATTTCTTTTTTCTTTTGTTGGAATTCTTTCTACCAATTATTGGTTCATTATAGGTGTATTGTTTTCTTGGTAATTAATCCCACATTATTTTTGTCATTGTCAAAAGACTTTCTTTGATTTTTTATATTTGTGTTTATAGTGGTTCGATTTAATGTATACAATATTTATTGGTAAAAATAATTAAATTTTTTATCATATTTATTCTTTATTTAGGGTTGAGTGTATTATGGACTCTAAAATGAATATTGTTATTGTCATACCCATTTATTATATTGCTATTTGTTATTTTTTATTTTTTTGCTTAATACAGGTGATAAATGTTAGGTCGGACTTTAAGGAATTTCAGTGTAAATATTAAATTTAATTGTATTAGTCAGATATCTTGATTATCGTATTATTCAATTGATATATTTTATTTTTTCTGCTCAGTATAGGTGATAGATAAAGTTCGATCGAGCTTTAAGGAATTTGTGTAAAGGTGAGGTTTAATATTGTTATGATATTTCAATTATTGTATGGTTTGTTGTAGTTTCTATTATGTTGTTACTTTATGTGGTAGATGAATATTTAGTCAGACTTTATGATTTTTTATATAGAGATTCGATTCTTAATCATATTGTTTTGTTGTGACCTGTGATCTGTTGTTATCTATCATTTTTTTATTTTTTTTTGCTTAAGAGAGGTGATAGAGTAACATTGGATTTGACTCTTTTGGTTAAAAAGAAAAGTTACAGCACTTATATTAATTTGTATCTAGCTTTTCTTTTTGGAGAAAATTATTTACCCTTTTGAGTAGGAGTCCATTTTTATTTCCTCAAATTTATCATTATTAATTATATTTATTATAAAATAGTAAGAATTTTAAAACTTAAAATATGATTATATATAATGCATAAAGTGTGCATATTTTCACTTATCATGATAATGTACGAATTCTGCTAAAGTAAAATAAGTAAAATAATTTTCACTTATCAAAACCTAACACGTAGTAGATAACCAAAATTATTTTACTTTAGCAGAATTCGTACACTGTCATGATAAGTGAAAATATGCACACTTTATGCATTATATATAATCATATTTTAAGTCTTAAAATTCTTACTATTTTACAATAAATATAATTAATAATGATAAATTTGAAGAAATATAAATGACCCCTACTCAAAAGGGTAAATAATTTCCCCCAAAAAGAAAAACTAGATACAAATTAATATAAGTGTTGTAACTTTTCTTTTTAACCAAAAAAGTCAAATCTAATGTTACTCTATCACCTCTCTTAAGCAAAAAAAATAAAAAATGATAGATAGCAATAGAACACAGGTCACAACAAAATAATATGATTAAGAATCGAATCTCTATATAAAAAATCATAAAGTCTGACTAAATACTCATCTACCACATAAAATAACAACAGAATAGAAACTACAACAAACAATACAATAATTGAAATATCATAACAATATTAAACCTCACCTTTACACAAATTCCTTAAAGCTCGATCGAACTTTTATCTATCACCTATACTGAGCAGAAAAAATAACATATATCAATTGAACAATATGATAATCAAGATATCTGAATAATACAATTAAATTTAATATTTACACTGAAATTCCTTAAAGTCCGACCTAACATTTATCACCTGTATTAAGCAAAAAAATAACAAATAGCAACAGAATAAATTGGCATCACAATAACAATATTTATTTTAGAGTCCATAATACACTCAACCCTAATTAAAGAATTAATATGATAAAAAATTTAATTATTTTTACCAATAAATATCGTATACATTAAATCGAACCACTATAAACACAAATATAAAAATCAAAGAACGTCTTTTGACAATGACAAAAATAATGTGGGATTAATTACCAAGAAAACAATACACCTATAATGAACCAATAATTGGTAGAAAGAATTCCAACAAAAAAAAAAGAAATAATTCGGTTGTATGTATTTTGGTGGACGAAGTGTTGTCCTTATAATGAATATATGTGTGAATTCAAAAGCTAAACCTAGATCAATTACAAAATAAAAATTATCTCTTTCCATATATTTTAGAACTCCTAATTTAGAAAAAAAAAGTTTTACCATATATTTTAGGAGACAATATTATAAATAAATTAAACAATAATTTTAAAAAGTGAAAAGACTATTTTGTCTATTGTTCAGTGTTTTAATGAAGGACAAAAAGTTCAAATAACATTTTTAAGGGTCTTCACACTTTTAATATATTATAGATTATAGATATAGATATAGATATAGATTATAGATTTAGATATAGATTATAGATATATATAAAAAGGAGGTTTAGAGTATGCTGATGTGGCATACTTCTAAAACCTCCATTTCTATTTTTCTTTTTTCTCAACTTTTTGAGATTTTTTCAATTTATTTATTATATTAAAATAATTTACACCTCCCCATTTATTATTCTTTATATGGGTTGACAACCATATATTCCACAGAAGAGCCTCTTTATGGCATGACACATGCAACATGTATGTATTTTTGTTGAATATTCTTTGAATTCATTCTCTCTATTTCTACCTCTAGGAGTAACCATTCCAAGATTCTGTACTTAATACTGTATTTTACTTGTTTTTCAATTAAGTTGTGAGAAGGAAATGTCTATAGACTGATGAGGGGAGGGGTGTTAATTACTCGGTTAATAAGCATATTATAATAAATTTAAAGGATGTATATATGAAAGTATTGAGCTGGTAAAAGAATATAAAAAGAAAGAGGAAGAAGATGTTAATTGGCATAAAATTTGGAGTAAAATGTGGATTTTAATTTACCGATTTTAGGCAAAAATTAGGACAAAACAATTAAAAAAATATTGGTAAAATATCAAGTAAAAAATTAGAGGTGAATATTTGCATAGATTTGTCAATCATTGCCAATAATGAAGAGAATTATATTCTAACTTACAAAATATATTAAATATCTATTAAATAAAATATGAGGAAGTGCAATTTTTTAAAAAATCTCTTATGCGTTAGAATGGGTATATCTTATGTGTAAAAATGAAGATCTCTTATAAAAAGTCTGTAAAACTAAAGAAAAAATAAAAAATTATAACATACAAAATCAGTTCTCCTCAATAATATAAACATGTACGAAAGTATATATTATCTATATGTATATATTGAGAAAATAGGGATAATAAACAAGTAATTTCACCTATAATTAAATATATATTTAATAATAATAATATATATATTTTTCTTATATATAAATGAAGAGTTTTGGTACTACTATTTTGTCTATAATATAATTTATAGAGAGAAAATTCATGTCCATATTTATAAAATTGTGATTATTCCTTTTCTAATTCTTCTTTTCATATATATTAGGAGTCTGCATTAACTAACCCAATATATATTACCTTTTGAATGTGACATTAAAGAGGCAATTTTTACTTAAAAGTTTTGTTTTCTATTTGAAGTACAATTCTTATCAAAATAGCTTACATATTATTGTTAAATTATTAGGAAAATAAAACGTATAAATTCACTCAACAAATTTCAATGAAATAATAACAAATAATTAAGGAAATATTCAAAAGATATATTTAAAAACAAAAAATTAAATAATAAAAAAAGTAAAAATAATAATTTTATCTAAAGAAGAGTCGTTTAATTAAGGATAAAAAATTTAACTCACTTTCAAATAAGTTGTATGCCATTTTTAATTATACGGCAAAAGCACCGCCCAAATGTCCAAAGCCTATGGTTTATATATTTTCTACTGTTTTTAGTTCACACAAAATCTCTAAATTATTTGTCTTAGAAAATAAAGTGGCATGTGTAAAATAGCTAAATTAATCAACATTTTATGAGACATTAGTTTGTGGAGTTGATTATTAATCTCATCAAGTATTTAATATTCAATTGGATTGACTTTTTGACAATTTTTAAGGAAGAAACTTTATAATTAGCAACTGCTTTTTCTTTACAATCTAAAATGACGTATTATAAATTCTTACGTAAAAAAAATATTTTTTTTTCTTTCCATACATATGTTTTTAAAAAAAGTATATTTTGGTTCCTAATTTTTTTTCATTAATAAATTCGTATCTTTTCTTTTTTGCCCTTTTTTTAACTATAACTTTTGGTTCTTAATTTTCTTTTTTTCCTTTTTCTAGATAGTTTTTCCCTAAAAAGTTGTGTAGGATTCCTTATCAAAAATTTACCTACATTTAATTCCTTTTAGTTATGGGATTCTTCCTTATTTTTCTTTTTGTATCCTAAATATTTGAATAATAATTTAATGATAATTGTTTAAAATAAAGTGAAAAAACGATTTTGTCTATTGCGTACTGTTTTAATGAAGGGCAAAAAGTTCAAATCACTTTTCTAAGGGTCTTCACACTTTTAATATATTATAGATTATAGATATAGATATAGATTATAGATATAGATATAGATATTTTCATTTAGACCATTCTAATTGAATTATACATGGTAGTAATTTATTATAAATATCTTTTTGTTCCTTATTAAATAACTATCAAGGGTATTTCGATAATTTTGTGATGCAATAAATATTTCGGAATCGATGTATGTGTCTCCATAACTTATATATTTGAAATTTTCAAATGAGATGTGCATCATGTATTTTTTCAGGAATGTCCAAACGGATGACGTGTCGCCAACTGTAGTTGCAACAATCTATCTAGATTTTTATCCACTTATATAATCACTTTTGTAGTGGTTGGACTAGTCTAGCAAACTCAATTTCGTTCCACACTGAATCTATATATTATGTTAACATCGGTTCATTGTACTGCATTTCTTTTCTTTTACTCCTCTACTAAACAATTACAACAAGTAGGAAATAATCTTTTGCAAAGTTGGATCTCTTTTGCACATTAGTGTTCTAAAAATGCCCGTGCCTTGCACGAGCACATGTATCTAGTGTATATATATATATATATATATATATATATATATATATTAGTGATAAGGGTAAAGTTGAAAAAAAGTGGCTAATTATCTCATGATCTCTTAAACATGTAAGCTATTTTGAGACAAATTTTTTTAGCTAACATATTAACTATTTTGAGACGGAGAAAGTAAAATTTTGCTAAGAATTTTCTCATAATCATTAAGTTTTAAGAGTTGCACGCCGAATGTTGGCACTTCCAGTAAGTATATTTAAAGGCAAAGGTATTCCGTCGTGCTTAAATTCTAGTCTGTCTCTGATTAACTAGGTGTATAAAACTAGTGTAATTTTTTTAATTCCTTATATTTTATCCAATCAATATGAGAGATAGAATAGGAGAGTTATTTAAAGGGATCGATTATCTCCCTTCCCGCGTTAGATATAATGCAATTTAGATAAAAAGTTTTAATTTTAATAATATATGGTTTCCTTAAGGTTGGAATTAATTAAATTGAGATCTCATTATTAATTAGTAAGATCATCTTAAAAATTAAAATAGGTATATAGAGATTACGTAATTGTGTATGCATGCAATTAAGGTAATTAATAACAAAAACTGACAAATTCCTTTCTTTAAATATTTGAATGAATTAAATTTGAGATCTCTTTATTAGTTAACCATATATTTTAATTTTGGACTCAAAATTTGAGGTCTCTATATTAAGTATGAGTATTATTATTATTAGTATCTGTAAAAGGTCTATACATTTTAGTCTATTATATAATTAGGTTTATCATTTATTTTACCTGTTTCTTTACCATATAGATGAATCAATGCCAAATAGGAAGTTTTTTATCATCACTAATATAAATAGAGGAATAAATAAAAACTTTTATTCCGCCCCGCTACTTCTGCCACATTGAAAATTTAAATATTTTTCTTTTGGACATAAATACCCCTAACAAACCATCTAATTCCCTTGAACTCGTACCATATATTAGTCCAAAAAGAATAACTAGACCTGCAACATTTTCAAGAAAAAATGACAAGAATCCTACAGATTCTGACAACCTTTTGCCGGCTCTTACTCTTTCAACTCTTTGATTCAGTAATTGCTCTTTTTTTATTATTTACCATGATTATTTGTTTTATCAGAAGGATTTGATAAGTTCTTTGAATTGTTCTTGTGCTATTTGTTTGTGGGGTATTTTATTAATTTTCAGTAGAAGGCTAGTAGTAAATAGTTTCGTGTCATGTCTCTTCTAGTAGTAGTATTAGTATATATTTTTCTTTTCTACTTGTTGTATCGTATACCTCTGTTTTCTTACTTTCTACTGTTGTTACTGCTTATGTCTTCATAAATATCCTTGTGTTTTTGCTTTCCTTGCCGAGGATTTATGGGAAATAAATTTTCCACTTACCAAGGTAGGGGTTACGTATATTGTTGTTGAAGAAGAAGCATGTAGAAAGAGAGGTATTTTTCTTTGTCTCATAAGTATTTAGTTAGCTTGCAATATTTTCATGAATGGATGATGATTTGTGAGTGGATGTTTATGAGTGTTTTGCTTTGTCCTCTGAAATCTCATGGACACTAGTTTGATTCATGTACAGTCTCCATACATAGAGATGATGAAGAACAACTTCTTCTTTTTCCGATCATCAACTAATGATGCAAACAAGACCCCTTCTCCACCATTAAAGTCCAAGAAAGTTTCTTCTTGGAAGAGTGTTTCATTGTCATCTGGATCCTTCTATGATAGTGGGTCAGGAAAAAAGAATTTCATGGATTTGAGCAAATCTCCCCATGGTCATAGTAAGAAAGTTCATCCTAAGAAATCTGATCGTGATTCAAGCCGGTATGCATATCATTTTGTTGTAGCTTCCTTTTTTACACTTAAACTGATGTTTTAATTTGCATTTTCTTGTCCAAAGTAATGACAAATGTTTCTTCACGGCAGAGACCTTAGCGTTCCAGTGTTGATTCGGACTATTAGAAGATTGACAAAGGAGAAGGTACAAATGGCTTCTAAATTTTCAAGCATGCTACGGAATCAAGTTGCTGAAAGGTCTTCTTCTAAGGAAGAAGCCAACATATTACAGGCAGAAATAGATTCATGGACACGAAGATTAGAGACAGAAAAGAATGAGTTACAATCAGTACTGGAAAGGAGTTGGATAGAAGATCCAGTGATTGGTCTCTAAAACTTGAGAAATACCAAATTGAACAACATAGACTCCGTGAAAGGGCGAGGGAGCTTGCAGAGCAAAATGTCTCTCTACAAAGGGAAGTCTCTTCATTTAATGAGAAGGAAGTAGATAATAGAATCAAGATGTCATTTTCGGAGAAACACCTTGAAGATTTGTCTAAGAGAATAGAGCAAGTGTCAGAGGAGAATCAAAATCTAAGGAAGCAGCTCACTCAGTTACAAGAGGAATATGGAGTAGCTCAAGCTGGTAATCGAAACGCTACATGGTGCTAACAATCCCGAAGGACCACTAGCTAACCCATGACTGATATTTGTACCTGTACACTGCATAATATAGAGTATAAATATGGAATACGTAAAAATGTAAGGCCATAAGGTTTAAATCTGATAAAATATAACATCTAATGGGGTATGAAATACCCAAAACAACTGAAGTAAAATGTCTGAAACATGATAGTCTGGAAAGTCTCTAAAACATGATTTGTCTGAATAAGGAGTTGATAGGACATGTCCCCAACTAACTCCAACTACTGAGGTAAACTAAAATATGAACTACTGAATTGATAAGGCATCCTCGAATGATGAGGACTCACTACTAGTCTGTCTGCTGATGATCTAAAATCCTACTGCTGCTCTGGGGATCATGCTTCTAAACCTATGGCGTAAAGTAAAATGACATAACGCAAATACGTCAGTACGATGGAATGTACTGAGTATGCATGTGAGGTAGGCTAATGCATGGGGTTCATATGCATGAACAATACTAACTGACTGACCAACATGAACATGAGAGTACATGCATGAATACATAATAATTAAGATCGTGGAAACATGATAACTGAATTTGAATATTGATATGACTTATAACATGAGTTTACTGATAACATAAATGACTGTAGCTGACAGTCCTGAATCTGATGGAACTATCTGAGTTTTGTACTGTATCTGAGTTAACTGTATCTGACAGTCCTAATATTCTGAAGAACTATCTGATTTCTTTTACTAAGACTGAGTAAATGCGCTATAATAGCTGAGCTGGGGTCTAATTTGTTCCTTGATTGGAAGGGTGTCAATACCGCACCACTGGTAAGGACAAGCTGTGAGTACCCTAATCTGGCAGGTACTCTAATGAGAATGGTGGGAACCCTAATCTAATAGGTTATGCCACTTCATCTACTCTCAACTAGCAGGTATGATGTCTCGACGTACGCTGGCTACGTAATTCTGGAACGCAAGGATCGCTACTAAGAATCACACCCTAATCTGACAGGTGAGTTCCCATCCTTGGGTTCACTCGATGCTAATTACTATTTCCATCTGATTGGAAACTAAACATGATTAACTGAACTGTACATGGACTGAGTTTACTGAATTCCGTTGACTGACGGAATGTTACTGAATTCTAATAACTGACTGAGTTCATGAGATTACTGAGATGTTCCTGAGTCATAAGACTGACTGAAGTCTAAGGATCATGGATTGATTGTAGGTATCTTGAAAACATGACTTGGCTCTAGGCACACAACTATATTTTCTGGGTACAAGTACCCCCAGGACTCGATAGAAGGAGACTTGACACTTCTTGACATTCTTGAATACATGATCAATATCAACCATTTATAATAAAATAAGTTGGGGATTTCATGAAGTACATGGTTAACATAATCTTGTACATGGTAGGAATTCATATAATCAAGATCATAATTTCATACCCTAACATCATGGCATTCCAACAACACATTCATTGTTCAACAATAGCATGGAAACCATTCAACCATAAGGTTAATAACACAAATTCATCTTTTAGTCCATAATAATTCATAATTCATGTTTCTTGTTTCTCTTAAACATTTAACCAAACACCTTACATGCACTATTTAGGGAATAGGCCTGAGGATCAAATTAACACATCTTAAACAACAAATTTTACATGTTTTCAACTCACATGATGTCATAGTTTCATAATAACCCATAAAAATCCCAACTTGAAACCATACAGCAACAAAATATTTACAACACATGATTTTTAAAATGTTATTCTTGGGCTCCATGGATGAAAGGAATCCATGGATGAACACTATGCATACCTGGGTTGAGTTTTCTTGAAGTTCTTGAACTTGAAGGATCTGAATCTCTGAGTTCTTGGAGAAGATTTGGATTTTATTCTTGGGGATTAATCTTAGAGAGAAAACCCTAATTTTGTTGTTGTGAAAGAATAATGAACAAATGAGCTGAGGTCGGATATAACTGGGTATATATAAGCGGGTGGTAAAAGACCAAAAAACCCCTGTTAAAACGACTTCAAATTTTCGATCAGGACATGCGACGGTGGGGTGCGACGTTCCGTTGCATGGTCGATGGTCCATCGGACTGACTGTCTTATAGAACTAAAACTGGGACTCACTGCCTTGTGGCGACGGTGGGGTGCGATGGTCCGTCGCATGGTCGACGGTCCGTCGGACCTCTCCATCGCACTTAACCAAAGAGTGGACTCACTACCTCAATGCAACGGTCTTGGTCGACGGTCCGTCGCTAGTTTGATGGTACGTCGGCCTGCACTGTCATACCTGGGCGGTTTTACTGCCTTCTGTATTTCGGCCATAACTCTCTCATTCGATGTCGGATTTGGAAGAAATAGATATTGATGGAAAGCTTATTCAGTTTCCCACATGACAAAAAAGTGAAAATATTAAAAATTTCACATATATAAAAGTGATTCATCTTTCAAAGTAAGTTTCTAACATTCTTGGGATGATTTCAAGCTAGGCAGAAGTACGAGGTATTACACTTAGTTACTTGAAAATGGTTAAGTGTAGGGACTTTAGAGGTGATTTTTTTGTTTTGGATGTGGTTTGATTGGTGACTTAGTTACTTGAAAATGGTTAAGTGCAGGGACTTTAAAGGTGATTTTTTTGGTTAGAATATGGTTTGGTTGGTGACTTAGTTACTTGAAAATGGTTAAGTGTAGGGACTTTAGAGGTGATTTTTTTGTTTAGAATGTGACTTGTTTGGTGACTTAGTTACTTGAGTAGGGACTTTAGAGGAGATTTTTTTGTTTAGAATGTGACTTGTTTGGTGACTTAGTTACTTGAAAATGGTTAAGTGTAGGGACTTTAGAGGTGATTTTTTTGTTTTGGATGTGGTTTGATTGGTGACTTAGTTACTTGAAAATTGTTAAGTGTAGGGACTTTAAAGGTAATTTTTTGTTTAGAATGTGACTTGATTGGTGACTTAGTTACTTGAAAATGATTAAGTGTAGGGACTTTAAAGGTGATTTTTTTGTTTAGAATGTGACTTGTTAGTTACTTAGTTACTTGAAAATGGTTAAGTGTAGGAACTTTAAAGGTGATTATTTTGTCTAGAATGTGACTTGTTTGGTGACTTAGTTACTTGAAAATAGTTAAGTGTAGGGACTTTAGAGGTGATTTTTTTTTTTTGGATGTGGTTTCATTGGTGACTTAGTTACTTGAAAATGGTTAAGTGTAAAGACTTTAAAGGGGATTTTTTTTGTTTTGAATACGGTTTGGTTGTTGACTTAGTTGGTTGAAAATAGTTAAGTTGAGGGACTTTAAAGGGGATTTTTTTGTTTTGAATGTGGCTATGTTTTGCAATAATTGAAATTTTGTGACTTGATCTAATTAGTTGAATCTGATTGATTGCGTAGATGGAACCTGATTATAGCTGGATATATCAATGGAACAATCATAATAGAATGGGTATTAGGGAGGAATTTGTTGAAGGTGTGAAAAGTTTTGTTGAACATGCTAAGACACTTGATGTTTGGACACGTTTTTGGGTTATTCGTTGTCCTTGTGTTAGATGTGATGGTATAAATATTATAAATGAAGAAGATGTAAAGGAATATCTTTATAGAAGGGGGTTTTAGGAGGACTTTTTAAGATTGCGCGGTGTTCGTGGTGATGTTGCACAAAATAACTTTGTTGTTGGAGAAAGTAGTAGGTCTGCAGGGCATAATGAATATCAAGATACTAGAATGACAGAAATGGTGCACGATGCTTTTGGGATACAACACGGGGACGACTTTAGGGAAAATGTTGAACATGTTCCTAATAGTGAAGCGGGCAAATTCTATGAACAATTGCATGCTGATAGTCATTCTTTGTTTGACGGGTTTTCACACACTCATTTATCTGTTGCTGTTAGATTATGAAGTATTAAATCTGACTGGAATATTGTCGAAGGAGGAATGGACTCAATGATAGACCTTATTAAAGAGTTAGTTGACCCTGGATTGGAGGTTCCTGATTCTTTCTATAAGGAGAAAAGATTGGTGTCAAAGTTAGGTCTCTCATCGATTAGAATTGATTGTTGTGAAAATGATTGCATGTTACACTTTAAGGAAGTTGCTAACCTAGAGTCCTGTAAGTTTTGTCATCACCCTCGATATAAGCGTAGTTCTAGTGGAAATCCAATTGCTATTAAGGCAATGCATTATTTACCTCTAATACCAAGGTTGAAGAGGTTGTATGCTTCAAACAGCTCATCTGCTCATATGAGATGGAACAGTGAAAATAGAAGGCCTACTGGTGTTATGTGTCATCCATCTAATGGAGAGGCTTGGAAGCATTTTTATTCAACTTATCCAGATTTTGCAGCTGAGCCATGAAATATTCTTTTGGGATTATGTGCAGATGACTTCTCTCCTTTTTTAGTTAATGCTGTGCCATATTCATGTTGGCCTATATTTGTCATCCCTTATAATCTTCCTCTTGAAATGCTGATGACTAGTCCCTATATATTTCTGAATTGTGTTTTTCCTAGCCCGCGTAATCCAAAAAGTGGAATAGATGTCTACTTGCAACCTTTGTTCGATGAACTTTAAATTTTATGGCATGAAGGGGTTAAAACTTGAGACATCTCACTTAAATAGAATTTCAATCTGTGTGCATATATAATGTGGACTGTTAATGATTTTCCTACCTATGGAATGTTGTCTGGGTGGATGACAGCTGGAAAACTGGCTTGTCCATACTTCATGGAAAAAACAAAATCTTTCACTTTGAGACATGGCAGAAAAAATTCATGGTTTGATTGTCATCTATGTTTCTTACCATATGATCATGAATTTAGGAGACTCAAGAATGCATTCAGAAGGAATAAAAGAGAATATGATGGTCCACCGCCAAGGCTGTCTGGTCATGACATCTTGGAGATCATTCAGGATTTGCCTAAAGCCGGCGAAGGACCATTGTACAGGCTTGATAGATATGGCGTTTCGCATAACTGGACTAAGCAGAGTATATTTTGGGAGTCAGAATATTGGCCAGATAATTTACTGAGGAATAATGTTAATGTCATCCATACTAAGAAGAACTATTTTGACAACTTATTCAACACAGTGATGGATGTCATAGGCAAAACAAAGGATAATCCTAAGGCCAGACTTGACTTACCAGAATATTGCAAACGCAGAGAATTACACTTATAGGAGGGGCCCAATGGCAATGTTCTTAAGCTCAAGGATAGTTTTACATTCAAGTTGGACCAAAAGTGTTAAATATGTGAGTGGGTCCAAAGTTTGAAGATGCCCGATGGATATGCCTCAAATTTGGGAAAGAGGGTTGATATGGCACAAGGAATCTTGCATGGAATGAAAAGCCATGATTGTCATGTTTTCATGGAACAATTACTTTCAATTACTTTTATTGGTTTACCTGAAAACATATGGAAATCAATAGCAGAGATCAGTTTGTTCTTCAAAGACTTATGTGCCACCATATTAAAAGAAGAAAATCTGGCGCGAATGGAAAGTAATATAGTTGTTATCACCAATAAGCTGGAGAAGATTTTTCCGCCAGCGTTCTTTGATGTGATGGAGCATCTTCCCATTCACCTTGTGCATGAAGCTCATCTAGGCGATCCAGTTCAAACTAGGTGGATGTATCTATTTGAAAGGTAAGCAATTGCAACATATTTAAATTCATTCATATCTTTTTTAAATATAGTAAACATCTAATCGTAAGATTGTGCAGGGCAATTGAAAAATTGAAAAGGGGTGCCAAAAACAAACATAGGGTGGAAGGCTCTATAGTTGAGGCATATCTTACAAGAGAAACGTCTCAATTTTATTCATACTACTTTCGTGAAGAAGTTGCATGTTCAAGAAACCGACCGAATCGTCATCTGGACGATGTGAATGAGCCTCATTTTCAATCGATATCAATTTTCAATCAATCTGGTTGTAAGGCTAAAAAGGCCATAAGTCGTCGGCTTACTCCAACGGAGCGAAAATTAGCAACTTTGTATGTCTTGCTGAATTGCCCGGAAATTGAGCCCTTTCTGAAGTAAGGAGATTAGAATTTTAACATATCTTATTTGTTTACTCATTCCTTTAAAGAAACTATTTGTGTTTCACATGTTGGATCTTCAGTTCATTTAAGACTCAATTCTACGAAAATCAAGTGTATGCATCCTTTGCAACATGGTTTAAAAATGAGGTTCATAAGTGTATTAATATTTCTATAAAGTTTAAACTTTTACACATTTCTCAACTAATATATATATATATATATATATATATATATATATATATATATATATATATGTATGTATGTATGTATGTATAATATTTTTAGGTACACCATTTCTCAAATACAGCCATATATGATCAACTCTTGAGAGATATTTCTTTGGGTCCAGTTAAAGCTCATACAATGTCCCAATACACAGTAAATGAGTTTAAATTTTCCACTGAACAACACTCCAGAACAAGGAAAACAAACAATAGTGGTGTTTGGGTTAAGGGTGATGATCATGTTGATTACTTTGGCATCATACACGAGATCTTAGAACTGGAGTATGCTTGTTTTCCAATAAAAAAAATTGTCCTCTTTCGATGCAAGTGGTTTGATCTAAGCGCAAGAGGCACAAGAGTACATAAGGAGTATAACAGCATTGAAGTGAAGCACAATAGTCCGTATCCTATTTACGATCCATTTGTTCTAGCAAAAATTCTAAACAAGTGTATTATGCTCCTCCGTTGCGTAATGACAAGTCTAATTGGTGGGTTGTAATCAAAACAAAGCCTATTGGACGGGTGGAAGTTGAGAATGTGCTGGAGACTGTATATCAGAATGAAATGAAGATTGATCACCAGCTTGTGGACGTTGACTTAGTGGATAGTTTGAATCACCCGGAAAATATATTTGAAGAAGTTAAATTGCGAAAGAAGAGGCTGAGTGGGTAGGAGATGAGAAAACCTCCGAAGAGGGTGAATAGTTTAGTGGAGAGTCTTCAAAAGAGGCGGATTAGTTGTGTAGGTTGTATTAATTACGTGTTGATGTCTTTATGCTTTGTATTATATATTTACCTTTATGTTTCTTGTTTAAGAATGATATGTAATATACTGTTTAATTTAAGATTGTTGTTTTCACTTTCACTTTTTTCACTAAAGTGAAATAATTTTTCGGGAAAAAGGAAAAAATTTATATGGCCAAACGGCTACTAAATCAATTAAAGTTGAATTTAGGACGATTTGAAAAAATCTACAAATAAATATGAAAGAGTTAGAATACGAAAAATATAAGCAAAGAGTTAGAATAAGAAAAATATAAGCAGTATCAAAATTTTTAAAGTTTTAAGTAAGTAATGAAAGATTTTCTAAAAATTTAACTTTAAAAATAAGGAAATTTTTTAAATATATATATAAAAAATAATCGTATTACAAATAGGGTTCAAGTCGATGCGTTTTTCTTAGTCTCTAGCAACGAGTAAAAAGGTTACTACATGACAAATGCAAAAGTGATATTCATTGAAACTTCTGGTGGTATATATATATATATACACACACACACCACCACCACCAACAACAACAAACCTAGTGTAATCCCACCAAGTGGGGTCTGGGGAGGGTAAAATGTACGCAGTCCATACCGCTACCTCCGAAGAAGTAGAGAGGTTGTTTCCGATATATATATATATATTTATATTTATATATATATATATATATATATATATATATATATGTGTGTGTGTGTACATATATATGCTTATTATAAGATATATGTTATATTCACATTATTATATTAAAGTCCTTTTCATTAAAAACCTAATAATTATTAGTTGTTTAGCCTCGAATTTGAATGCCGATCACGTCAAAGATTATTCCACACGCGATTGGCATTATCATTTTATGAGGCATTTATCGACATGCAAACTTGTGGTCATCATCTTTGTCTAGGCAGCAGAAACATTTTTTGAATATCCTGTTTTCCTCCAATTTCGGCTTGCTTTGGCTAGTTACTCTACATGAATAGATAAATTATATAGTTGTTTAAACATTTAATGACTTGAGAATTAATTATTTATTACGATAAAATATGTTTTTTGTTATTAGGAATACTTAAAAGGGACTTGCGAAATGTCATTTTTTATTAAAAATAAACTTTGATTTTCCGTATCTAAAATTAGTAAAGTCGGTTTTCCAAATTAGCAATAATACGCCTATCTACCACAAATTTATATTTAAAGGATTTCCAAATTATTACCTAATAAGAAACTAACATTATTCTAAAGATAAGCTACTATTTTGTATTAAAGAAGTATTAAAAGGATTCTAACAAACTTGGTCATTATTCTAAAGATATCTTTTAACCTACAAATTTTAAAACTTTTAATGATGTAAATTAAATGTCGAAGTCTAGTGATTATGCTAAGTCTAAAATCTAACGGGCGAAGAGGGAACGATAAAAATTCACTACACGAAATCACATAAGAACATATAAAAACACAACTTTTAAATAATAGTGCACGAAATATTAAATCAAGAAAAGAAATAATAATAACAGGTTTCTACGGAAGAAGAGTAAAGCTTGAAAAGAGGGAAGGAGGCACTAGACTGCTAGAAGGAGAGGCGTAATGCAATTTGCTCGCTTCTCTGATTTGAACAGAGATGGAGTCATTCCATGAGACTCCAAACACACTCCCGAGTGTACATGAAAAAATAAGAAAAATAAAGATTAGGAGCCAAACTAATTGTAAGGAAAATGAACGGAAAGAAATACGTCCCTGCAAACAACAATGTTTGCAATACTTTGGCATAAAATCATATTTAATTTTTATCCACTTGGCCCTTATTTCTCCAGTAGAAGGATTAATACATTGGATTTGGACTCTCTTTGGGTGATCTGCCAGCAAATCAACTTCCACCTTTACACGTGCACAACTTGGCCGCATTTTATTTTTTGTAGCTAAATCAAATTGGAGTGGCTTCCCTACAGCAGAAGCTAAATAAAAAAGTGCCTCCTTCACAAAATAATGAGGTGGTAATGTAGGAAAAGAAATCCATGCCATCGCAACTGACGTCTCTTCCATCTGATTAAACCAAGGGTCCCACTTTAGCGGCCTCATCTGATGATACATATGCTTATCCTTGATATAGTATGCTGGTTTAGATAGCAATTGAATATAATATTCAAGTTGTGTACATCTGATTAGCACATGACGGTTGCAAAGAAAGCGAATATTGCAGTCTCCTTTTATTTCACATTGGCTTAGAATCAACTTCTGTAAATCATGTATTTCTGGCCAGCTATAAGAAAATTTTCCAACAATTGCATATTGGAGATTTTCTTGAATTATCATGCGCTGCACTTCATCCAAACTCCACTGCACTGTGGGTTCTCCATGATGGAAAGTAATAGGTTTTATAGGGATTGCGGGGATGGATTGTTTTGGTGGATTTTGTGTGGTGGGTTGTAGAATTTGTGCGTAATTTAGGGCGGGGGGGGGGCTGGACACCCTCAGAAGGAGGTTGCCTAGTGTCCTGAGCAGCCATGAAAGGGCTGCAAAGGAGAAGCGCAGGAAGAAGAAAAAAATCGCCAGAAAAGAGAGAGGAGGAGGGTTTCCGGGTTTAGGGTTCAGGCAAGGACGAAAGAAAAAGGGGCTCGGGTGACGGATCAATAGTTGACTCCGGGTGGGTAGCAGTGGATTCAAGAAGCCTATCAACGAACATGAATCATTTCGTTGTGGATAAGAGTTTTCTTCATTTCATCTTATCGAATGAGTACAAAAAGCAGAGAATGAAGCATTGGCCCGAGAAAGAATAAGCGATATGGCAGATAGACCCCCAAAATTTCCTCGATCTAATGCCCCTTTTACGAGTAGAGTCGATTCAGATTAGGAAAGGGAAAAAACCTGAGCTCTATGATTTCAAAAATGGGAAAGCATACTCCATGGACTCCTTCCAAGACTGATAGAGCATAATTGACCGCTTTACTTTACCAACGTTATTTCCTACTCAATCTTATAACTAAACTATTAGTAAAGTATAGATGGAAAATGCAGAAATTGATGAACTTCATCAAGGAGTAGAGTTGGGGCACAGCTGCTGGGAGGCTTGGGACCGGCCTAGAGCGGGCTTTTTGTGTGGATGAGGCCAATTTAGGGTTCAAACGGGTGAAATGGGGCGAATTGTCCATTTTCAGGCCGGGCTCGTGTACCGCCGCCTACGAGCCCGGGGGTGGGCTCATGGCTCGGGCATCTTTTGGGCCCAAAATCGACCGAGGCGTGCCAGGAAGGCTTGGGAGTGGCCTAATGTGGGCCGTTTTTGTTGATAAGGCTAATTTGGGGTTCAAATGGGTGAAACGAGGCAAACTGGCCATTTTCAGGCCGGGGTTGCGTTACCTACGAGCACGGAGGTGGGCCTATGGCTCGGGTACCTTTTGGGCCCAAAATTGCTCGAGGTCTTCCAGGGAGGCTTAGAAATAGCCTATTGTAGGTTGTTTGTATGGATGAGTCTAATTTAGGGTTCAAACGGGTGAAACGGGGCAAACTGGAAATTTTCAAGTCGGGCTCATGTACCGTTGCCTACGAGCTCGGGGGTGGGCCTGTGGCTTGGGTATTTTTGGGTCCAAAATAAACCAAGGTGTGACAGGGAGGATTGGGAGTGGCCTAGTGTGGGACGTTTGTATGGATGAGGCCAATTTGGGGTTCGAACGGGTAAAACGGGGAGAACTGACCATTTTCAGGCTGGGTTCGTGTACCGCAACCTACGAGCCTAGTGGTGGTCCAGTGGATCGAGTGTATTTTGAGCGTAAAATTGACTGAGTCATTCCAGGGAGGCGTAGGAGCGTCCTAGTATGGGTTGTTTGTGTGGTTGAGGACAATTTGGGGTTCAAACAGGCGAAACAGGGGGAACTGGCTATTTTAAGGCTGGGCTCATATACCGCCGCTTACGAGCCCAGGGGTGGGCCCGTGGCTCGGGAATCTTTTAGCCCAAAATCAACCGAGGCATACCAGGGAGGCTTGGGTGCAGTCTAATGTCGGCCGTTTGTGTGGATGAGGCCAATTTGGGGTTCAAACGGGCGAAATCGAGCGAACTGTCCATTTTAGGCCGGGCTCGTATACCACTGCTTATGATCCCGGGGGTAGGCCCGTGGCTCAGGCATATTCTGGCCAAAAATCAACCGAGGCATGCTAAGGAGGCTTGGGAGCAGCCTAGTGTGGTCCGTTTGTGTAGATGAGGCCAATTTGGGGTTCAAACGGGTGAAATAGGGCGAACTGGCCATTTTTAGGCCGGGCTCATGTACCACCTCCCACGAGCCCAGGAGTGGGCCCATAGATCGGGCGTCTTTTGGGCCCATAATTGACCGAGGTGTGCCAGGGAAGCTTGGGAGCAACCTAGTGTGGGCGGTTTGTTTGGATGAGGCCAATTTATAGTTCAAAAGGGCGAAATGGGGCGAATTGGCCATTTTCAGGCCGGGGTCGTGTACCACCACTTACGAGCCTGGGGTGGGCCCATAGTTTGGGTTTTTTTGGGCCCAAAATCAACTGAGATGTGGCAGGGAGGCTTGCGAGCATCCTATTTGGGACGTTTGTATGGATGAGGCCAATTTGGGGTTCAAGTGGGCGAAACGGGGCAAACTGGCCATTTTTAGGCCGGGCTCGTGTATCGCCGCCTACGAGCCCGGGGATGGGATCGTGGCTCGGGCATCTTTTAGGCCTAAAACCGACCGAGTCATGCTAGGGAGGCTTGGAAGAAGCCTAGTGTGGGTTGTTTGTATGGATAAGGATAATTTGGGGTTCAAACAGGCAAAACGAGGCAAACTGGCCATTTTTAGGCTGTGGTCGTGTACCGCCACCTATGAGATTGGTGGTAGGCCCATGGATCGGGCGTCTTTTGGGCCCTAAATTGACTGAGTCATGCCTGGGAGGATTAAGAGCGTCCTAGTGTGGGCTGTTTGTATGGATGAGGCCAATTTAGGGTTCAAATAGGCAAAACGGGGCGACCTAGCCATTTTCAGGCCGGGGTCGTGTACCACTGCAGATGAGCATGGGGGTGGGACCATGTCTCGGGCATCTTTTGGGCCCAAAATTGCTTGAGGCATTCCAGGGAGGGTTAGGAGCGGCCTAGTATGGTCCGTTTGTGTAGATGAGGCTAATTTGGGATTCAAACGGGCAAAATGGGGAAAACTAGCCATTTTTAGGGCGGGCTCGTGTACCGCCACCTATGAGATTGGGGTGGACCTGTGGCTCGTGCATTTTTTGGGCAAAAAGTTGATCGAGGCATGCTAGGGAGGCTTAGAAGCGGCCTATTATGGGCCTTTTGTATGTATGATGCCAATTTAGGGTTTGAATAGTTCCAACAGGATGAAATGTCTATTTTTAGGCTGGGGTCATGCATTGCTGCCTACGATCCTGGGTATGGGCCCATGGCTCGGGCGTCATTTGGGCCCAAAATCGATCGAGGCATGCTAGGGAGGCTTGGGAACGACCTAGAGTGGTCCATTTGTGTGGATGAGGTTAATTTAGTGTTCAAACGAGCTAAACAGGGAGAACTAGCCATTTTAAATCCAGGGTCGTGTACCGCCACCTACAAGCCCGGGGATGGGCTCGTGGCTCGGGCCTCGTTTAGGCCCAAAATCGATCGAGGCTTACCAGGGAGTCTTGTGAGTGGCCTAGTATGGGTCGTTTATTTGGATGAGGAAAATTTGGGGTTCAAACAGGAAAAACAAGGCAAACTGGCCATTTTCAGGCTAAGGTCATGTATCGCCGCTTGCGAGCCCGAGGTGGGCCCTGGGCTCGGGTGTCTTTAAACCCCAAAATCTACTGAGGTGTGCCAGGAAGGCTTGAGAGCTGCCTAGTGTGGGACTTTTGTGTGGATGAGTCCAATTAAGGGTTTAAACGAGTGAAACGGGGCGTACTAGCCATTTTCAAATTGGGGTTGTGTACCGCCGCCTACGAGCCCAGGGGTAGGCCCATGGCTCAGGTGTCTTTTGGGCCTAATATTGACTGAGGTATGACAGAGAGGCTTTGTAGTGGCCTAGTGTTGGCCGTTTGTGGGAATGAGGCTAATTTAGCGTTCAAACGTGTAAAACGGGATGAACTAGCCATTTTTAGGCGGGGGTCGTGTACCACCGCCTATGAGCCCGGGCTAGGCCCGTGGATTGGGCATTATTTAGGCCTAAAATCTATCGAGTCATGCAAGAGAGGCTTGGTAGCGGCCTAGTATGGTCCGTTTGTGTGGATGAAGCCAATTTAGGGTTCAAACGGGCAAAACGGGGCCAACTAGTCATTTTTAGGCCGCGCTCATGTACCGCCGCCTACGAGGCTGTGGGTGGTCCCGTGATTCGGTCATTTTAAGCCCCAAATTGACCTTAGGAGCAGCCTAGTGTGGGCCATTTGTGTGGATGAGGACAATTTAGGGTTCAAACGGGCAAAACGGGGCAAATTGGCCATTTTCAAGCTAGGCTCGTCTACCTTCGCCTACTAGCCCGGGGGTGAGCCCGTGGCTCGGATGTCATTTGAGCCTAAAATTGACTAAGGTGTGCCAGGGAGGCTTGAGAGATACCTACTGTGGGCCGTTTGTGTTGATAAGGCCAATTTGGGGTTCAAACGGGCAAAATGGGGTGAACTGGCCATTTTCAGGCCAGACTCATGTACCGCCGCCTACGAGCCTGGGGGCGGGCCTGTGGATCGGGCATCTCTTTGGCAAAAAATTGATCGAGGCATGATAGGAAGGCTTGGAAGTGGCCTAGTGTGGGCTGTTTGTGTGTATGATGCTAATTTGGGGTTCGAATGGTTGCAACGGGGTGAAGTGGCCATTTTTAGGCTAGGGTCGTGTACCTCCACCTACGAGTCTGGGTATGGTCCAATGGATCGGGCGTAATTTGGGCCCAAAATCGACCGAGGTATACTAGGGAGGCTTGGGAGCGGCCTAGTGTGGGCTGTTTGTGTGGATGAGGTCAATTTAGGGTTCAAATGGGCTAAACGGGGTGAACTGGCCATTTTCAAGCTAGGGTCGTGTACGCCTACGAGCCTGGGGTGGGCTCGTTGGTCGGGCCTTGTTTAGGCCCAAAATTGATCGAGGCTTGCCAGGGAGTCTTGTGAGCAGCCTAGTATGGGCTGTTTATGTGGATGAGGAAAATTTAGGGTTCAAACAGGTAAAATAGGGCGAACTAGCCATTTTCAGGATGAGGTCGTGTATTGCCGCTTGCGAGCCCGACGTGGGCCCTTGGCTCGGGTGTCTTTAAACCCTGAAATCTACCGAGGCTTTCCAAGAAGGTTTGGGAGCTGCCTAGTGTGGGCCGTTTGTATAGATGAGTCAAATTTAAGGTTTAAACGAGCGAAATGGGGCGTACTGGCCATTTTCAAATTGGGGTCATGTACCACCGCCTACGAACCCAGGGGTGGGCCCGTGTCTCAGGTGTCTTTTGGGCCTAATATTGACTAAGGTGTGCGAGAGAGGCTTTGTAGCGGCCTAGTGTTGTCCGTTTGTGTGGATGAGGCCAAGTTAGCATTCAAACGTGTAAAATGGTATGAGCTAGCCATTTTTAGGCCGGGGTCGTGTACCACCGCCTACGAGCCCGAGGCTAGGCCCGTGGCTTGGGCATTATTTAGGCCTAAAATCAATCGAGGCATGCAAGGGAGGCTTGGGAGCGGTCTAGTATGGTCCGTTTGTAAGAATGAGGCCAATTTGGTGTTCAAACGGGCGAATCGGGGCTAACTGGTTATTTTTAGGCCAGGCTCATGTACCGCCGCCTACGAGCCTGTGGGTGGGCCCGTGATTCGGGCATTTTTAGCCCCAAATCGACCTCGGGATCAGCCTAGTATGGGCTATTTGTGTGGATGAGGCCAATTTGGGATTCAAATGGGCAAAACAGGGCAAACTGGCCATTTTCAAGCTAGGCTCGTGTACCTCCGCCTACTAGCCCGGGGGCGGGCCCGTGGCTCGGAAGTCATTTGAGCCTAAAATTGACTGAGGTGTGCCAGGGAGCCTTGGGAGCTTCCTAGTGTAGGATGGTTGTGTTGATGAGGCCAATTTGGGGTTCAAACGGTCGAAATGAGGTGAACTGGCCATTTTCAGGCCAGACTCTTATACCGCGCCTATGAGCCCAGGGGTGGGCCGTGGCTCGAGCATCTTTTGGTAAAGAACTGCTCGAGGTATGCTAGGGAGGCTTGGGAGCAGCCTAGTGTGGGCCGTTTGTGTGGATGAGGCCAATTTTGGGTTGAAACAGGCAAAACGGGGAAAACTGGCCATTTTCAAGCTATGGTCGTGTACCGCCGCCAATAAGCATGGGGGTGGGCCCATGGCTTGGGCATCTTTTGGTCAAAAAATTGACCGAGGCATTCCAGGGAGGCTTGGAAGAAGCCTAGTGTGTGCTGTTTGTATGTATAATGCCAATTTAGGGTTTGAATGGTTGAAACAGGGTGAACTGTCCATTTTTAGGCTGGGGTCGTGCATCGCTGCCTACAAGCCTGGGTATGGGCCCGTGGCTCGGGCGTTATTTGGGCCCAAAATCGACCGAGGTATTCTAAGTAGTTTTAGGAGCATCCTAGTGTGGTCCGTTTGTGTGGATGAGGTCAATTTAGGGTTCAAACGGGCTAAACAGGGCGAACTAGCCATTTTCAAGCCAGGGTCGTGTACCGCCACCTACGAGCTCGGGGATGGGCCCATGGCATGGGCCTCGTTTAGGCCCAAAATCAACCGAGGCTTACCAAGGAGTCTTTTGAGTGGCCTAGTGTGGGCCGTTTACTTTGATGAGGAAAATTTGGGGTTCAAACAGGCAAAGCAGGGCAAACTGGCCATTTTCAGGCTGAGGTCGTGTATCGCCATTTGTGAGCTCGAGGTGGGCCTTGGGCTCGGGTGTCTTTAAACCCAAAATCTACCAAGGCGTGCTAGGAAGGCTTGGGAGCTACCTAGTATGGGCTGTTTGTGTGGATGAGTCCAATTAGGGGTTAAAATGAGCGAAACGAGGCGTACGAGCCCAGGGGTGGGCCCGTGGCTCAGGTGTCTTTTGGGCCTAATATTGACTGAGGTGTTCCATAAAGGCTTTGTAGCGGCCTAGTGTTGGACGTTTGTATGGATGAGGCAAATTTAGCAATCAAACGTGTAAAACGAGACGAACTAGCCATTTTTAGGTCGGGGTCGTGTACCACCGCCTACGAGCCAGGGGCTAGGCCTATGGCTTGGGCATCATTTAGGCCTAAAACCAACCGAGGTATGCAAGTGAGGCTTGGAAGCGGCCTAGTATGGGTCGTTTGTGTGAATGAGGCCAATTTGGGGTTCAAATAGGCGAAACGGGGCCAACTGGTCAATTTTAGGCCAGGCTCATGTACCGTCGCCTACGAGCCTGTGGGTGGGCTCATGATTCGGGCATTTTTAGCCCTAAATATACCTTGGAATCAGCCTAGTGTGGGCTATTTGTGTGGATGTGGCCAATTTGGGGTTCAAACGGGCAAAATGGGGCAAACTGGCCATTTTCAAGCTAGGCTTGTGTACCTCCGCCTACTAGCCCGAGGGTGGGCCCATGGATCAAACGTCATTTGAGTGTAAAATTGACTGAGGTATGCCGATGAGGCTTGGGATCTGCCTAGTGTGGGCCGTTTGTGTTGTTGAGGCCAATTTGGGGTTCAAACGGGCGAAATAGGGTGAACTGGCCATTTTCAGGCTGGACTCATGTACCGCCGCCTACGAGCCTGGGGGTGGGCCTATGGCTCTGGCGTCTTTTGGGTAAAAAATTGATCGAAGCATGCCAGGGAGGCTTGGAAGCGGCCTAGTATGGGCTGTTTGTGTGTATGATTCCAATTTGGGGTTCGAATGGTTGAAACTGGGCGAACTGGCCATTTTTAGGCTGGGGTCGTGTACTGCCGCCTATGAGTCTGCGTATGGTCCCGTGGATCGGGCGTCATTTAGGACGAAAATCGACCTAGGCAAGCTAGGGAGGCTTGGGAGCGGCCTAGTATGGGCCGTTTGTGTGGATGAGGTCAATTTAGGGTTCAAACGGGCTAAACGGGGTGAACTGGCCATTTTCAAGCTAGGGTCGTGTACCGCCGCCTACGAGCCTGGGGTGGGCCCGTGGATCGGGCATTGTTTAGGCCCAAAATTAACCGAGGTTTGCCAGGGAGTCTTGTGAGCGGCCTAGTATGGGTTGTTTATATGGATGAGGAAAATTTGGGGTTCAAACAGGTATAACAGGGTAAACTGGCCATTTTCAGGCTGAGGTCGTGTATCGCCGCTTGTGAGCCCGAGGTGGGCCCTTGGCTCGGGTGTCTTTAAATCCCAAAATCTACCGAGGCTTTCCAGGAAGGCTTGGGATCTGCCTAGTGTGGGCCGTTTGTGTGGATGAGTCCAATTTAGGGTTTAAACGAGAGAAATGGGGCGTACTGGCCATTTTCATATTGGGGTCGTGTACCGCCGCCTACGAGCCTAGGGGTGGGCCCGTGGCTCAGGTATATTTTGGGCCTAATATTGACTGAGGTGTGCCAGAGAGGCTTTGTAGTGGCCTAGTGTTGGCTATTTGTGTCGATGAGGCCAATTTAACATTCAAACGTGTAAAACGGGATGAACTAGCCATTTTTAGGTCAGGGTCGTGTACCACTGCCTACGAGCCCGGGGCTAGGCCCTTGGGTTGGAAATCATTTAGGCCCAAAATCAACCGAGGCATGAAGGGGAGGCTTGGGAGCGGTCTAGTGTGGGCCGTTTGTGTGGATGAGGGCAATTTGGGGTTCAAACAGGCAAAACAAGGCCAACTGGTCATTTTTAGGCCGAGCTCATGTACCGCCGCCTACGATCCTATGGGTGGGCTCGCGATTCGAGTGTTTTTAGTCCCAAATCGACCTTGGGAGCAGCCTAGTGTAGGCCATTTGTGTGGATTAGGCCAATTTGAGGTTCAAACAGGCAAAACAGGGTAAATTGGCCATTTTCAAGCTAGGCTCGTGTACCTCTGCCTACTAACCCGGAGGTGGGCCCGTGGTTCGGACATCATTTGAGCGTAAAATTGACTGAGGTATGCCAGGGAGGCTTGATAGCTTCCTAGTGTGGGATGTTTGTGTTGATAAGGCCAATTTGGGGTTTAAACAGGCCAAATGGGGTGAACTGGCCATTTTCAGGCCGGACTTATGTACCGCCGCCTATGAGCCCGAGGGTGGGCCTGTGGCTCGGGCATCTTTTGGGTAAGAATTGCTCGAGGTATGCTAGGGAGGCTTGGGAGTGGCCTAGTGTGGGCCGTTTTTATGGATGAGGCTAATTTGGGGTTGAAATAGGCAAAACGGGGAAAACTGGCCATTTTCAGGCTGTGGTCGTGTACCTCCGCCAACAAGCACGGGGGTGGGCCCATGGATCGCGCGTAAAATGGTCTCAAAATTGACTGAGGTATGCCTGGAGGATTGGGAACATACTTGTATGGATGAGGCCGATTTTGGGTTCAAACGGGCGATATGGGGCGAATTGGCAATTTTTAAGCCGGGCTCGTATACCGCCTCCTACGAGCCTAGGGGTGGGCCCATGGATTGGGTATATTTTGGGCCCAAAATTGACCGAGGCATGCCAGGAAGGCTTGGGAGCGGCATAGTTTGGGCCGTTTGTATGGATGAGGCCAATTTGGGGTTCAAATGGGTGAAACGAAGTGAACTAGACATTTTCAGGGAGAGGTCGTGCACCGCTACCTACGAGCACGGGGGTGGGCCCATGGATCGGGCATATTTTTGTCCTAAAATCGCTCGAGGCATTTTAGGGAGGCTTAAGAATGACCTAGTGTGGGCCGTTTGTGTGGATGAGGCAAATTTGGGGTTCAAACGGGCGAGATGGGGCGAACTGGCCATTTTCAGGTCGGGCTCGTGTACTGCCACATACGAGCTCGGGGGTGGACCTGTGGATCGGGCATCTTTTAGGATAAAAATTGACCGAGGCATACCAGAAAAGCTTGAGAGCAACCTAGTGTCGGCCGTTTGTGTGGATGGGGGCAATTTGGGGTTCGAATGGGCAAAATGGGGTGAACTGGCCATTTTCAGGCCGGGCTCATGTACCGCCGCCTATGAACCTGGGGGTGGGCTCGTGGATCGAGTGTTTTTTGGGCCTAAAATTGATCGAGGCATTCCAGGGAGGCGTGGGAGCATCCTAGTGTGGGCCGTTTGTGTGGTTGCGGCCAATTTGGGGTTCAAACAGGCGAAACAGGGCGAACTAGCCATTTTAAGGCCGAGATCGTATACCGTCGCTTACGATCCCGAGGGTGGGCCCATGGCTAGGGTATCTTTTGGCCCAAAATCAACTGAGTCCTACTAGGGAGGCTTGGGTGTGGCCTAGTGTTGGCCGTTTATGTGGATGAGGTTAATTTGGGGTTCAAATGGGTGAAACCAAACAAATTGGTCATTTTAAGGCAGGTCTCGTATACTGCCACTTATGATCCCGGTGGTGGGCCCATGGATCGGGCATATTTTGGCTCAAAATCAACCGAGACATTCTAGGGAGGCTTGGGAGCAGCCTAGTGTGGGCCGTTTATATGGATGAGGCCAATTTGGTGTTCAAACGGGCGAAATAGGGCAAACTAACCATTTTTAGGCCGGGCTCTTGTATCACCGGGCTCTTAGGAATGGCCTAGTATGGGCTGTTTTTATGGATAAAGCTAATTTGGGGTTCAAATAGGCGAAATGGGGAGAACTGGCCATTTTCAGGTCGGGGTCATCTACCGCCACCTACAAGCTCGGGTGTGGGCCCATGGCTCGAGTATTTTTAGGCCTAAAATCGACTGAGGCATGGCAGGGGGGCTTGGAAGCAGCCTAGTGTAGGTTATTTATGTAGATGAGGCCATTTTGGTGTTTGAACGAGCAAAATGGGGCAAACTGGCCATTTTTAGGTCGGGCTCGTGTACCTCCGCCTACGAGCCCGGGGGTGGGCCCATGGCTCGGGCATCTTTTAGGCCCAAAATCAATCGAGGCATGCCAGAGAGGCTTGGAAGCGGCCTAGTGAGGGCTGTTTGTATGGATGAGGCCAATTTGGGGTTCAAACAGGCGAGCTGGCTATTTTCAAGGCGGGATCGTGTACTGCCGCTAATGAGCCTAGGGGCAGGCTCGTGGCTCGGGTGTCTTTTGGGACCCATAATGATCGAGGTATGCCAGGGAGACTTGGGAGTGGCCTAGTGTGGGCCGTTTGTGTGGAGGAGGACAATTTGTGGTTCTAACGGGAGAAACGAGGAGAACTGGCCATTTACTAATCGGGGTTGTGTACCTGCCCATGAGCCTAGGGGTGGGACCGTGGCTCGGGCATCTTTTAGGCCCAAAATTGACCAAGGCATGCCAGGGAGGCTTGGGAGCGGCTTAGTGTTGGCTGTTTTTGTGGATGAGGCCAATTTGGGGTTCAAACAGGCAAAACGGGGCAAACTGGGCATTTTCAGGCTGGGGTCGTGTACAACCCGCCTACGAGCCCGGGTGAGGGCCCGTGGCTCTGGTGTCTTTTGGGACAAAAATTGACCGAGGCATACCAGAGAGGCTTGAGAGCGGCCTAGTGTGGGCCGTTTGTATGGATGAGGCCAATTTGGGGTTCAAATAGGCAAAACGAGGCAAACTGGCCATTTTCAGGATGGGCTCGTGTACTATCGTCTATGAGCCCGGGGGTGGGCCCGTGTAGTCCGTTGAAATTTTTGTGGCTATTTGGGTGGACAAACTGGTAAAACGGCATGAACGGGACATTTTTGGGCCAAATCGGTGTGCTATAGCCCACAGTTTTGGGGGTGGGATAGAGATTCGGGAGTGCTATGGACCGAAAATTAATCGAGGCATTCCAGGGAGGTTGGGGATCATCCCAGTGTGGTCTGTTTATATTTTTGAGGCTATTTGGGTGGACAGATGGGCGAAACAGTGCGAATAGGGCATTCTTAAACCAAATCAATGTGTTGTAGCCCACGATTTCGGGGGCGGGCCTGAGGTTCGGGCGTGTTATTGGCCAAAAATCGATCGGGGCATGCCAGGGAGGTTGGGAATCATCCCAGTATGGTCTGTTTAAAATTTTGTGGATATTTGGGTGGACTTACTGGTGATACGGTGCAAACGGGGTATTTTTGGGCTAAATTGGTGTGCTATAGCCCACGGTTTCGGGGGTGGGCCCATGGTCCGAGCGTGCTGTGGGCCAAAAATCGACCGGGATGTGCCAGGAAGGTTGGGGATTGTCCCAGTATGGTCTGTTTAAATTTCTATGGCTATTTGCCTGGACAAACAGGCAAAACGGTGCGAATGGCATTTTCAGGCAAAATTAGTGTGCATAGCCCACAATTTCGGGGGTGGGCCTAGGGTCCGGGCGTGGTGTGGGCCAAAAATTGATCGGACCATGCCAAGAAGATTGAGGATTATCCCAGTGTGGTTCGTTTAAATTTTCATGGCTATTTGGGTGGACAAACGGGCGAAACGATGTGAATGGGGCTTTTTAGGGCCAAATCGGTGTGCTATAGCCTACGGTTTTGGGGGTGGGCTCGAGTTCGGGTGTGCTGTGCGCTGAAAATTAACTGTCCGTGTCAGGGAGGTTGGGTATCATCCCCGTTTGGTCCGTATAAATTTTTGTGGCCATTTGGTTGGACAAACAGGCAAAACGGTGTGAATGGGGCATTTTCGGGCCAAATCGGTGTGCTATAGCCCACGGTTTCTGGGGAGGGCCCCGGGTTCGGGCGTTCTGTGGCCCTAAAATTAATCGAGGCATGCCAGGGAGGTTGGGGATCATCCCAGTGTGGTCTGTTTAAATTTTTGTGGCTATTTGGGTGGACTAACGACACGAATGGGGCATTTTTGGGCTAATTCGGTGTGCAATAGCCCAAGGTTTTGGGGGTGGGCCCAGGGTCTGGGTGTGCTGTGGGACAAAAATTGACCGGGGCATGCCAGGGAGGTTGGGCATCATCCTAGTGTGGTCCGTTTAAAAATTTATGGCTATTTGGAGAGACAAACGGGCGAAACGGTGCGAACGGGGTGTTTTCAAGCCAAATCGGTGTGCTATAGCCCGAGGTTTCAGGGGTGGACCCGGTGTCCGCGCATGCTGTTGGTCAAAAATTGTCTGGGACGTGATAGAAGGGTTGAGGATCATCCCAGTATGGTCTGTTTAAATTTTTGTGGCTATTTGGGTTGACAAACAGGCAAAACGGTGTGAACGGGGTATTTTTGAGCCAAATCGGTGTGCTATAGCCTACGGTTTTAGGGGTGGGACTGGGGTCAGGGCGTACAATAGGCTGAAAATAGATCGAGGCATGCCAGGGAGGTTAGGGATCATCCCAGTATGGTCCGTTTAAATTTTTGTGGATATTTGAGTGGACAAACGGGTAAAACGGCGCGAACGGGGCATTTTCCAGCTAAATTGGTGTGCTATAGCCCACAGTTTTGGGGGTGGGCCCGAGGTCCGGGCATGCTGTGGGCCAAAAATTGACCAGGTCATGCCAGGGAGGTTAGGGATTATGCCAGGGAGGTTAGGGATCATCCCAGTATGTCCATTTAAATATGTGTGGCCATTGGGTGGACAAACGGAAGAAACGGTGTGAACAGGGCATTTTTGGGCCAAATCAGTGTGCTATAACCCCCGGTTTTGGGGGTGGGCCGAGGGTCCGGGCTTGCTGTTGGCCTAAAATACACCGGGGCATACCACAGAGGTTGGGGATCATCCCAGTATGGTCTGTTTAAATTTTTGTGGCCATTTGGGTGAACAATCAGGCGAAATGGTGCGAATTGGGCATTTTCAGGCCAAATCAGTGAGCTACAGCCCATGGTTTTGGGGTTGGGCCCGGGGTTCGGGCGTTCTGTGGGCCGAAAATTGACCGAGGACTTCCAAGGAGGTTGGAGATCATTCCAGTGTGGTCTGTTTAAATTTTTGTGGCCATTTGGGTGGACAAACGAGCGAAACAGCACGAACGGGGTGTTTTTGGGCCAAATCGATGTGCTATAGCCCACGGTTTTGGGGGTGATCCCTGGGTTCAAGCATGCTATGTGCAGAAAATCGACCGGGGCATGCCAGGGAGGTTGGGGATCATCCCAGTATGATCCGTTTAAATTTTTGTGGACATTTGGGTGGACAAACGGGCAAAACGGCGTAAACAGGTCATTTTCGGGCCAAATCGGAGTGCTATAGCCCACAGTTTTAGGAGTGGGCCCAGGGTCTGGGGTGCTGTGGGCAAAAAATCTATCGGGGCATGCCAGGGGGGTTGGGTATCATCCCAGTGTAGTCCGTTTAAATTTTTGTGGCCACTTAGGTGGACAAATGGGAGAAACAACATGAACGAGGCATTTTTACGGCTAAATCAGTGTGCCATAGCCCACGGTTTTGGAGGTGGGCCCAGGGTCCGAGCATGCTGTGCGCTGAAAATCGATCGGGGTGTGCCAGGGAGGTTGGGGATCATCCCAGTGTGGTCCGTTTAAATTTTCATGGAATTTAGGTGAACAAACAGGTAAAACGGCAAGAACGGGGTGTGTTCGGGCCAAATTGGTGTGCTATTATTATAGCACACGGTTTTGGGGTGGGCCCGGGGTCCGGGTGTGCTGTGAGCAAAAAATCGATCGGGGTATGCCAGGGAGGTTGGGATCATCCTAGTGTAGTCCGTTTAAATTTTTATGGCCATTTGGGTGGACAAACAAGTAAAACAGCACGAACGGGGCACTTTCTTACTAAATTGGTGTGTAATAGCCCAGGATTTCGAGGGTGGGCCCAGGGTTCTGGCGTGCTGTGGGCTAAAAATTGATCGAGGCATTCCAGGGAGGTTGGGGATCATCCCAGTATAGTCCGTTTAAATTTTCGTTGGTATTTGGGTAGACAAACGGGTGAAACGGTGTGAAAGGGGCATTTTCGGGCCAACTCAATTGTTATAGCCCACGGCTTTGGGGGTGGGCCCAGGGTCCGGGCGTGCTGTGGGCCAAAAATTGATCGGGGCATGCCAGGGAGGTAGGGGACCATCACAGTGTGGTCCGTTAAAATTTTCGTGACCATTTGGATTGACAAATGTGCAAAATAGTGCAAACAGGGCATTTTTGAGCCAAATCGGTGTGCTATAGCCCACGATTTTGGGGGTGGGCCTGGGGTCCGGGCATGATGGAGGCTAAAAAACCAACGAGACCTGCCAGGGAGGTTGCAGATCATCCCAGTATAGTCTGTTTAAATTTTTCTAGCCATTTGGGTGGACAAACGGGTGAAACGGTGCGAACGGGGCATTTTCGAGCCAAATTGGTGTGCTATAACCCAGGGTTTTGGGGCTGGGCTCGGGTTCTGGGCATTCTATGGGACAAAAATCAACCTAGGAATGCCAGGAAGGTTGGGTATCATCCCAGTGTGGTTCATTTAAGTTTTTGTAGCCATTTGGGTGGACAGACGGACAAAATGGCGCGAACGGGCATTTTTAGTCCAAATCGGTGAGCTGTGGACTCAGGGTTCAGGTGTGCTTTCTGCTGAAAATCAACCGGGGTGTGACAGGAAGGTTGGGGATCATCTCAGTGAAGTCCGTTTAAATTTTCGTAGCTATTTGGGTGGACAAACGGGAAAAACAGCGTAAATGGGGCATTTTCAGGCTAAATCAATGTGTTATAGCCCACAATTTTGGGGGTGGGCTAAGGGTCCGGGCGTGCTGTGGGCCGAAAATTGATTGGGGAATGATAGGGAGGTTGGGGATCATCCCAGTGTGGTTCGTTTAAATTTTCGTGTCTATTTGGGTGGACAAACGGGTGAAACGGTGCAAACGAAGCATTTTTGCCCACAGTTTTGGTGGTGTGCCCGGGGTCCGAATGTGCTGTGTGCGAAAAATTGACCGAGGCATACCAGGGAGGTTGGGGATCATCTCAGTGTTTTCCATTTTAATTTTTGTGGCCATTTGGGTGGACAAATGGGCGAAACAATGCGAACAAGGCATTTTTGGGTCAAATTGGTGTGCTATAGCCCACGGTTTTGAGGGTGGGCCCAGGTTTCGGCGTGCTGTTGGTCAAAAATAAACCGAAGCATACCAGGGAGGTTGGGGATCATCCTAGTATGGTCCGTTTAAATTTTTGTGGCCATTTGGGTGGACAAACGGGCAAAATAGTGCGAAAGGAACATTTTTTGGCCAACTCAGTGTGTTATAGCCCACGGTATCAGGGGTGGCCCCGGGGTACGGGGGTGCTGTGGACCAAAAATTGATCGGCGCATGCCAGGGAGGTTGGGGATCATCTTAGTGTGGTCCATTTGAATTTTCGTGGCTATTTGGATGGAAAAATGGGCCAAATTACACGAACGGGGTGTTTTCAAGCCAAATCGGTGTGCTATACCCCACGGTTTTGGGGGTGGGCCCAGGGTCCAGGCATGCTGGAGGCCAAAAATTAAACGAAGCGTGCCACGGAGGTTGTGGATTGTCCCAGTGTGGACCGTTTAAATTATCGTGTCCATTTGGGTAGACAAACAGGCGAAACGGTGCGAACGGGGCATTTTTAGGCCAAATCGGTGTGCTATAGACCACAGTTTTGGAGGTGGGCCCAGGGTTCGGGCGTTTGGTAGGCTGAAAATCAAAAGGAGCATGCCAGGGAGGTTGGGGATCATCCCAGTGTGGTTCGTTTAAGTTTTCATGGCCATTTGGGTGGACAAACGGGCAAAACGACACGAATGGGGCATTTTTAGGCCAAATAGATGTGTTGTGGGCTCGGGGTTCGGGCGTACTATCGGCCGAAAATCAACCGGGGAATACCAGGGATGTTGGGGATCATCCTAGTGTTGTCCGTTTAAATTTTTGTGGCCATTTGGGTGGACAAACGGGCAAAACAGTGCGAAAGGGGCATTTTCGAGCCAACTTGGTGTGTTGTTGCCCACGGTTTTGGGGGTGGGCCTGGGGTCCGGGCGTACTGGATGCCAAAAATCGAAAGGGGCATACCAGGGAGGTTGCCGATCATCCCAGTGTGGTTCATTTAATTTTCGTGGCTATTTGGGTGAACAAACGGGTGAAATGATGCGAACGGGGCATTTTTGGGCCAAATTGGTGTGTTATAGCCCAAAGTTTTGGGGGTAGGCCTAGGGTTTGAGCATGCTTTTGGGATAAAATCAACCGGGGTGTATCAAGGAGGTTGATTATCATCCCAGTGTGGTCCTTTTAAATTTTCATGGTCATTTGGGTGGACAAACGAGAAAAACGGCGTGAATGGGGTATTTTTTGGCTAAATCGATGCACTAAGCCCACGGTTTCGGAGGTGGGCTAGGGGTTCGGGCGTGGTATGGATTGAAAATTGACCGGAGCATACCAGGTAGGTTGGGGATCGTCCTAGTGTGGTCCGTTTAAATTTTTGTGGCTATTTGGATGGATAAATGGGCAAAATGTCGCGAACGGGGCATTTTTGGGTCAAATCGGGCATGCTAGAGTCCGAAAATCAAATGGGGCATGCCAGGGAGGTTACGGATAATCCCAGTATGGTCGGTATAAATTTTTGTGTCCATTTACATGGACAAACGGGTGAAATGGTGCGAACGGGGCATTTTCGAGCTAAATTGGTGTGCTATAACCCACGGTTTTGGGGCTGGGCTCGAGGTCTGGGCGTGCTTTGGACCGAAAATCGACCGGGGCATTCCATGGAGGTTGGGGATCATCCCAGTATAGTTCGTTTAAGTTTATGTGGCCATTTGGGTGGACAAAAGGGCAAAATGGCATGAACAAGGCATTTTTAGGCTAAATAGATGTGCTGTCGGCCCAGGGTTCGGGCGTGCTGTCGGCCGACAATCAACTGGAGCGTGCTAGGGAGGTTAGGGATCATCCCAATATGGTACGTTTAAATTTTTATGGCCATCTGGGTGGACAAACGGACAAAATGACATGAATGGGGCATTTTCGAGCTAAATCGGTGTGCTATAGCCCACGGTTTTGGGGGTGGGCCCGAGGTCCGACGTGATGTGGGCCAAAAATTGATCAAGGTATCCCAGGGAGGTTAGGGATCATCCCAATGTGGTTCTTTTAAATTTTTATGGCCATTTGGGTAGACAAACGGGTTTAACGGCGCGAACGAGACATTTATGGGCCAAATCAGTGTGCTATAGCCTACGGTTTTAGGGGTGAGCCCGAGGTCCGGGCGTGCTGTGGGTTGAAAATCGACCGGGACATGCTAGGGAGGTTGGGGATCATCCTAGTATGGTCCATTTAAATTTTTGTGGCTATTTGGGTAGACAAACGGGCGAAACAACGCGAGCGGGGCATTTTCGGGCCAAATTGGTGTGCTATAGCCCACGATTTCAAGGGTGGGCCCAGGGTCCGAGCATGCTGTTATCCCAAAATTGATCGGGGTATGCCAGGGAAGTTGGGGATCAACCCAGCGTGGTCTATTTAAATTTTTGTGGCCATTTGTATGGACAAACAGGCAAAACGTTGCGAAAGAGGCATTTTCGGGCTAACTAACTCGGTGTGTTATAACCCACGGTATCGGGGGTCGTCTCAGGGTTCGGGCGTGCTGTGGGCCAAAAATAGATCGGGGCGTGTCAGGGAGGTTGGGGATCATCTTAGTATGGTCCGTTTAAATTTTTGTGGCCATATGGATGGACAAATGGGCAAAATGGCGCGAACGGGGCATTTTCAAGCCAAATCGGGGTGCTATAGCCCACGGTTTCAGGGGTCGGCCCAGGGTCCAGGCGTTTTGGAGCCCAAAAATCGATCTAGGTGTGCCAGGGAGGTTGTGGATCATCCCAGTATGGTTCGTTTAAGTTTTTGGACAAACGGGCAAAACGACGCGAATGGGGCATTTCCAGGCCAAATCGTTGTGTTGTGGGATCGGGGTTCGGGTGTGCTGTCGGTCGAAAATCAACTGAGACATGCCAGGGACGTTGGATATCATCCCAGTATGGTCCGTTTAAATTTTCGTGGCCATTTGGGGGGACAAACGGGCGAAATGGTGTGGAAGAGGCATTTTTGGGCCAACTCGTTGTGTTATAGCCCACTGTATAGGGGTGGGCCTGGGGTACGGGCGTACGGTGGGCCGAAAATCAATTGGGGCTTTCCTGGGAGGTTGGGGATCATCCCAGTGTAGTCTATTTAAATTTTTGTGGACATTTGTATGGACAAATGGGAAAAATAACGCGAACGGGGCAATTTCGAGCCAAATTGGTGTGCTATAGCCTATGGTTTTGGGGATGGGCCTGGGGTCGGGGCGTGCTGGATGCCAAAAATTAAATGGGGCACTCCAAGGAGGTTTTGAATCATCCCATTGTGGTTCGTTTAAATTTTTGTGGCCATTTGGATGGACAAACGGGTGAAATGGTGCGAATGGGGCATTTGTGGGCCAAATCGGTATGCTATAGCCCACGGTTTTGGGGGTGGGCTCGGGGTTCGAGCGTTCTATCATCTTAAAATCAACCGAGGCATGCTAGGAAGGTTTGGGATCATCCCAGTGAGGTCCGTTAAAATTTTCATGGTCATTTGGGTGGATAAACGGGCGAAACAGCGCGAACGGGGCATTTTCGGGCTAAATCGATGTTCTATAGCCCATTGTTCTGAAGGTGGGCCCGGGGTCCGGGCGTGCTGTGGGCCAAAAATAGACTGGGGCATGCCGGGGAGGTTAGGGATCATCCCAGTATCGTCCATTTAAATTTTCATGGCCATTTGGGTGGACAAACAGGCGAAACGGCACGAACGGGGGTTTTTTGAGCCAAATCGATGTTCTGTAGCCCACGGTTTTGGGGGTGGGCCCAGGTTCTGGGCGTTCCATGGGCCAAAAATAGACCGAGGCATGCCAGGAAGGTTGAGATCATCCTAGTATGGTCTGTATAAATTTTTGTTGCCATTTGAGTGGGCAAACGGGAGAAATGGCACGAACGGGGCATTTTTGATCTAAATCGGTGTGCTATAGCCTACTGTTTTGGGGATGGGCCCGAGGTCCAGGCGTGTTGTGGGCTGAAAATCGATCGTGACATGCCGGGGAAGTTGGGGATCATCCAAGTGTGGTCCGTTTAAATATTCGTAGCCATTTAGATGGATAAATGGGAGAAACGGTGTGAACGGGGCATTTTTGGACCAAATCGGTGTGCTATAGCCTACGGTTTTGGGGTTAGGTCGGGGGTCCGAGAGTGCTGTTGGCCAAAAATCTACCGGGGCATACCAAGGAGGTCGGGTATTCATCCCAGTATGGTCCGTTTAAATTTTTGTGTCCATTTGGGTGAACAAACGGGTGAAACGGCACAAACGGGGCATTTTTGGGCCAAATCAGTGTGCTACAACCCATGGTTTTGGGGGTGGGCTCGGGGTCCGGGCGTGCTGTGGGCCAAAAATTTACCAGGGCATGCCAAGAAGGTTGTGTATCGTCCCAGTGTGGTCTGTTTAACTTTTAGTGGCCATTTGGGTGGCCAAACGGGAAAAAACGGCATGAACGGAGTGTTTTTAGGCCAAATTAGTATGCTATAGCCCACGGTTTTTGGGTGGGCCCGGAGTCCGGGTATGTTATGGGTAGAAAATTGACCAGGGCAAGACAGAGAGGTTGGAGATCATCCCAGTGTGATCCATTTAAATTTTTATGGCCATTTGGATAGACAAACGAGAGAAAAAGTGCGAACGGGGCATTTTTGGGCTAAATCGGTGTGCTATAGCCCACTGTTTCAGGGGTAGGCCCGGGGTCTGTACATGTTATAGACTAGAAATTGACTGGGGCGTGCCAGGGAGGTTGGGGATTGTCCAAGTATGGTACATTTAAATTTTAATAGCTATTAAGGTGAACAAATCGGAGAAACAGCGTGATCGGGGCGTGTTCGGACCAAATCGGTGTGCTATTATAGCTCACGGTTTTGGGGTGAGCCTGGAGTCTGGGTGTGCTGTGAGTCAAAAATCGATCGGGGCATGCCAGAGAGGTTGGGGATCATTCCAGTGTGGTTCGTTTAAATTTTCATGGCCATTTGGGTGGACAAATGGTCTAAACGGTGCGAACGGGGCATTTTTAGGCTAAATTGGTCTGCAATAACCCACGGTTTTGGGGTGGGGCTCGTGGTCCGAGCGTGCTATAGGCGAAAAATCGACCGGGGCGTGCCAAGGAGGTTGGGGATCATCCTAGTGCAGTTTGTTTAAATCTTTGTGGCTATTTGGGCGGGCAAACGGGCAAAATGGCACGAACGGGGCATTTTTAGGCCAAATCAATGTGTTGTTCGCCCGGGGTTCGGGCATGCTGTCGGCCAAAAATCAACCGGGGTGTACCAGGGAAGTTGGGGATCATCCCAGTGTCATCCGTTTAAGTTTTCGTGTCCATTTGGGTGGACAAAATGGGCAAAATGGCACGAACAGGGCATTTTCAATCTAAATCGGTGTGCTATAGCCCACGATTTCAGGGGTGGGCCCGGTTTCCGGGCGTGTTGTGCCTAGAAAATTGAACGGGGCATGCCAGAGAGGTTAGGATCATCCCATTGTGGTCCATTTAAATTTTTTTGTCCATTTGGATGGACAAACGAGAGAAACGGCGCAAACTGGGCATTTTTGGGCTAAATCAGAGTGCAATAGCCCACGGTTTTGGGGGGCCCGGGGTCTAGGCGTGCTACGGGATAAAAATCAATTGGGGCATGCCAGGGAGGTTGGGGATCATCCCAGTGTGTTCCTTTTAAATTTTCGAGGCCATTTGGGTGGACAAACAGGCGAAACGGCATGAATGGGACATTTTCGAGCCAAATCGGTGTGCTATAACCGACGGTTTCGAGGGTGTCCCAGGGTTTGGGCGTGCTGTGGGCTAAATATCAACCGGGGCATGACATGGAGGTTGGGGATCATCCCAGTATGGTCCGTTTAAATTTTCGTGGCCATTTGGATGGACAAATGGGCAAAATGGCGTGAACGGGGCATTTTCGAGCCAAATCAGTGTGTTATAGCCCACGGTTTCGGGAGTGGGCCAAGCGTCTGGGCGTACTGGAGGCCAAAAATTTAAAGGGGCATGCCAGGGAGGTTGTGGATCATCCCAGTTTGGTCCGTTTAAATTTTCGTGGCTATTTGGGTGGATAAACGGGCGAAATGGTGCGAACGGGGCATTTTCGGGCTAAATCAGTGTGCTATAGCCCACGGTTTTGGGGGTTGTCTCGGGGTCCGAGCGTGCAGTGGGTCAAAAATCGATCGGGGAGTGCCAGGGAGGTTGGGTATCATCCTAGTGTAGTTCGTTTAAGTTATCAAGGCCATTTGGGTGAACAAATGGGGGAAACGGTGCAAACGGGGAATTTTCAAGCAAAATCGGTGTGCTGTGGGCCCAGGGTTACGGCGTGCTATCGGCTGAAAATCAACCGAGATATGCCAGGGAGGTTGGGGATCATCCCAGTGTGGTCCGTTTAAATTTTCGTGGCCATTTGGGTGTACAAACAAGCGAAACGATGTGAAAGAGATATTTTCAGGCCAACTCGGTGTGTTATAGCCCACGGTATTGGGGGTGGGCCTGGGGTTCGTTCTTGCTATGGGACGAAAATCGATCATGGCGTGCTATCCAGGTTGGGGATTATCCCAGTATAGTTCGTTTAAATTTTCGTGGCCATTTGGATGGACAAATGGGCAAAATAGCGTGAAAGAGGGGTTTACGAGCCAAATCGGTGTGATATAGCCCACAGTTTTGGGGGTGGGCCCGGGGTATGGGCGTGCTGGATATTAAAAATCGAATGGGGCATGCCAGGGAGCTTTTGGATCAACCTAATATGGTCCTTTTAAATTTTCGTGGCTATTTGGGAGTATAAACAGGTGAAACAGTGCTAATGGGGCATTTTTGGGCGAAATCGGTGTGCTATAGCCCACGGTTTTGGGGGTGGGCCTTGGGTTTGGGCGTGTTGTAGGCCGAAAATCAACCGGGGCATGCCAGGGAGGTTGGGGATTATCCCAGTGTGGTCCGTTTAAATTGTCATGGCCATTTGGGTGGACAAACAGGAAAACAGCGCGAACGGGGCATTTTCGGGCTAAATCGGTAAGATATAGTCCACGGTTTCATAGGTGGGCTAGGGGTCCGAGCATTGTGTGGGCAAAAGATTTAATGGGGCGTGCCAGAAAGGTTAGGAATCATCCTAGTGTAGTCCGTTTAAATTTTTATGGACATTTGTGTGGACAAATGGGCAAAATGACGTGAACGGGGCATTTTCGAGTCAAATTGGTGTGCTATAGCCTATGGTTTTGCGGATGGGCCTGGGTTCGGGGCGTGCTGGACGCCAAAAATTAAATGGGGCACTCCAGGGAGGTTTTGGATCATCCCATTGTGGTTTGTTTAAATTTTGTGGCCATTTGGATGGACAAACGTGCGAAATGGTGTGAACGGGGCATTTTAGGGCCAAATCGGTATGCTATAGCCCACAGTTTCGGGGGTGGGCTCGCGGTTCCAGCGTGCTATCGGCTTAAAATCAACTGAGGCATGCCCGGAAGGTAGGGGATCATCCCAGTGTGGTCCGTTAAAATTTTCATGGCCATTTGGGTGGACAAACGGGCGAAACAGCGCAAACGGGGCATTTTTGGGCTAAATCGGTGTTCTATAGCCCATTGTTCTGGGGGTGGGCCCCGGGTCCGGGCGTGCTGTGGGCCAAAAATTGACTGGGGCATGTCGGGGAGGTTGGGGATCATCCCAGTGTCGTCCATTTAAATTTTCATGGCCATTTGGGTGGACAAACAGGAGAAACGGCACGAACGGGGTGTTTTCGAGCCAAATCGATGTTCTATAGCCCATGATTTTGGGGGTGGGCCCAGGTTCTGGGCGTGCCATGGGCCAAAAATGGACCGAGGCATGCCAGGGAGGTTGAGATCATCCCAGTGTGGTCTGTATAAATTTTCGTTGCCATTTGAGTGGACAAACAGGTGAAATGGCACGAACGGGGCATTTTCGATCTAAATCGGTGTGCTATAGCCCACTGTTTTGGGGATGGGCCCGAGGTCCAGGCGTATTGTGGGCCGAAAATTGATCGGGGTATGCTGGGGAAGTTGGGGATCATCCCAGTATGGTCCGTTTAAATATTTGTAGCCATTTAGATGGATAAATGGGAAAAACGGCGTGAACGGGGCATTTTCGGGCCAAATCGGTGTGCTATAGCCCACGGTTTCGAGGTTGGGCCGGGGGTCCGAGAGTGCTGTTGGCCAAAAATCTACTGGGGTGTAACAGGGAGGTCGGGATCGTCCCAGTATGGTCCGTTTAAATTTTTGTGGCCATTTGGGTGAACAAACGGGTGAAACGGCATAAACGGGGCATTTTTGGGCCAAATCAGTGTGCTACAACCCATGGTTTCGGGGGTGGGCTCGGGGTCCGGGCGTGCTGTGGGCCAAAAATTTACCGGGGCGTGCAAGGAGGTTGTGGATCATCCCAGTGTGGTCTGTTTAAACTTTAGTAGCCATTTGGGTCGCCAAACGGGCAAAACGGCTTGAATGGAGTGTTTTGGGGCCAAATTAGTATGCCATAGCCCACGGTTTTTGCGTGGGCTCGGAGTCCGGGTATGTTATGGGTAGAAAATTTTCCAGGTCATGCCATAGAGGTTGGGTATCATCCCAGTGTGATCCGTTTAAATTTTTATGACCATTTGGATAGACAAACAAGCGAAACAGCGCGAATGGGGTATTTTTGGGCTAAATCGGTGTGCTATAGCCCACGGTTTCGGGGTGAACCTGGGGTCTGGGTGTGCTGTTAGTCAAAAATTGACCGGGGCATACCAGGGAGGTTGGGGATCATTCCAGTGTGGTTCGTTTAAATTTTTGTGGCCATTTGGGTGGACAAACGGGCCAAACGGTGCGAACGGAGCATTTTCGGGCCAAATTGGTGTGCTATAACCCACAGTTTTGGGGTGGGGCTCGTGGTCCGAGAGTGCTATAGTCGTAAAATCAATTGAGGCACGTCAAGGAGGTTGGGGATCATCTCAGTGTAGTTCATTTAAATCTTTGTGGCAATTTGGGTGGACAAACGGGAAAAATGGCACGAACGGGCCATTTTTAGGCTAAATCAGTGTGCTGTACGCCCGGGGTTCCGGCGTGCTATTGGCCAAAAATCAATTGGGGTGTACCAGGGAAGTTGGGGATCATCCTGGTGTCATCCGTTTAAGTTGTCGTGTCCATTTGGGTGGACAAAATAGGCAAAACGGTATGAACGGGGCGTTTTCAATCTAAATCGGTGTGCTATAGCCCACGGTTTTGGGGGTGGGTCCGTTGTCCGAGCGTGCTGTGGGTCCAAAATTGATTGGGGTGTGCCAGAGAGGTTAGGATCATCCCAGTGTGGTCTGTTTAAATTTTTGTGGTCATTTGGATAGACAAATGAGAGAAACGGCGCAAACTGGGCATTTTTGGGCTAAATCAGAGTGCAATAGCCCACGGTTTTGGGGGTGGGCCCAGGGTCTGGGCGTGCTATGAAACAAAAATGATCGGGGCATGCCAGGGAGGTTGGGGATCATCCCAGTATGGTCCACTTAAATTTTTGAGGCCGTTTGGGTGGATAAACAGGCGAAACGGCGTGAACGGGGCATTTTAGAGCCAAATCGGTGTGCTATAACCGACAGTTTCGAGGGTGGCCCAGGGTCAGGGCATACTGTGGGCCAAATATCGACCGGGGCATGACATGGAGGTTGGGGATCATCCCAGTGTGGTCCGTTTAAATTTTCGTGGCCATTTGGATGGATAAATAGGCAAAATGGCGTGAACGGGACATTTTCGAGCCAAATCGATGTGTTATAGCCCATGGTTTTGGGGGTGGGCCAGGCGTCCGGGCGTGCTGGAGGATAAAAATTTAATGGGGCATGCCAGGGAGGTTGTGGATCATCCCAGTATGGTCCGTTTAAATTTTCGTGGCTATTTGGGTGGACAAACGGGAGAAATGGTGCGAACGGGGCATTTTCGAGCCAAATAGGTGTGCTATAGCCCACGGTTTTGGGGGTTGTCTCGGGGCATTTGGGTGTACAAACGAGCGAAATGATGCGAAAGAGGCATTTTCAGGCCAACTTGATGTGTTATAGCCCACGGTATTGGGGGTGGGCCTGGGGTTCAGGATTGCTATGGGATAAAATCGATCAGGGCATGCTAGGCAGGTTGGGGATCATCCCAGTATGGTTCATTTAAATTTTCGTGGCCATTTGGATGGACAAATGGGCAAAATAGCGTGAAAGAGAGGTTTACGAGCCAAATCGGTGTTATATAGCCCACGATTTTGGGGGTGGGCCTGGGGTATGGGCGTGCTGGATATTAAAAATCGAATGGGGCATGCCAGGGAGCTTGCGGATCAACCCAATATAGTCTGTTTAAATTTTTGTGCCCATTTGGGTGGATAAATAGGTGAAACAGTGTGAACGGGGCATTTTTGGGCGAAATTGGTGTGTTATAGCCCACGGTTTTTGGGGTGGGCCCGGGGTTTGGGCGTGTTGTAGGCCAAAAATCAACCGGGGCATTCCAAGGAGGTTGGGGATCATCCCAGTATGGTCTGTTTAAATTGTCATGACCATTTGGGTGGACAAACGGGAAAAACAGAGCGAACGGGGCATTTTTGATCTAAATCGGTGTGCTATAGTCCACGGTTTCAGAGGTGGGCTAGGGGTCCGAGCATTGTATGGGCAAAAAATTGATCGAGGCGTGCCAGAAAGGTTAGGAATCATCCTAGTATAGTCCGTTTAAATTTTTGTGGACATTTGTATGGACAAATGGGCAAAATGACGCGAACGGGGCATTTTCGAGCCAAATTGGTGTGCTATAGCCTATCGTTTTGGGGATGGGCCTGGGGTCGAGGCGTGCTGGATGCCAAAAATTAAATGGGGCACTCCAGGGAGGTTTTGGATCATCCCATTGTGGTTCATTTAAATTTTTGTGGCCATTTGGATGGACAAACGGGCGAAATAGTGCGAACGGGGCATTTATGGGCCAAATCGGTATGCTATAGCCCACGGTTTTGGGGGTGGGCTCGAGGTTCGAGCGTGCTATCATCTTAAAATCAACCGAGGCATGCCAGGAAGGTTGGGGATCATCCCAGTGTGGTCCGTTAAAATTTTCATGGCCATTTGGGTGGACAAACGGGCGAAACAGCGTGAACGGGGCATTTTCGGGCTAAATCGGTGTTCTATAGCCCATTGTTCTAGGGGTGGGCTCGGGGTCCGGGCGTGTTGTGGGCCAAAAATTGATTGGGGCATGCTGAGGAGGTTGGGGATCATCCTAGTGTCGTCCATTTAAATTTTCATGGCCATTTGGGTGGACAAACAAGCGAAATGGCGCGAACGGGGCATTTTCGAGTCAAATCGATGTTCTATAGCCCACGGTTTTGGGGGTGGGCCCAGGTTCTGGGCGTTCCATGGGCCAAAAATAGACCGAGGCATTCCAGGGAGGTTAAAATCATCCCAGTGTGGTCTGTATAAATTTTTGTTGCCATTTGAGTGGACAAATAGGTGAAATGGCGCGAACGGGACATTTTCTATCTAAATTGGTGTGCTATAGCCCACTGTTTTGGGGATGGGCCCGAGGTCCAGGCGTGTTGTGGGACAAAAATTGATCGGGGCATGCCGGGTAAGTTGGGGATCATCCCAGTGTGGTCCGTTTAAATATTCGTAGCCAGTTAGATGGATAAATGGGAGAAACGGCATGAACGGGGCATTTTCGGGCCAAATTAGTGTGCTATAGCCCACGGTTTCGGGGTTGGGTCGGGGGTCCGAGAGTGTTGTTGGCCAACAATCTACCGGGGCGTACCAGGGAGGTCAGGGATCGTCCCAGTATGGTCCATTTAAATTTTTGTGGCCATTTGGGTGAACAAACGGGTGAAACGGCACAAACGGGGCTTTTTTGGGCCAAATCAGTGTGCTACAACCCATGGTTTCGGGGGTGGGCTCGGGGTCCGGGCGTGCTGTGGGCCAAAAATTTACCGGGGCATGCCAATGAGGTTGTGGATCGTCCCAGTATGGTATGTTTAAATTTTAGTGGCCATTTGGGTTGCCAAACGGGCAAAACGGCGTGAACGGAGTGTTTTCGGGCCAAATTAGTATGCAATAGCCCACGGTTTTTAGGTGGGCCCAGAGTTTGGGTATGTAATGGGTAGAAAATTGACCAGGGCATGCCAGAGAGGTTGGGGATCATCCCAGTGTGATCCGTTTAAATTTTTATGGCCATTTGGATAGACAAACGAGCGAAAAAGCACGAACGGGGCATTTTTGGGCTAAATCGGTGTGCTATAACCCACTATTTCAGGGGTAGGCCCGGGGTCTGGACATGTTATAGACCAAAAATTGACCAGGGCATGCCAGGGAGGTTGGGGATCGCCCCAGTATGGTCCATTTAAATTTTAATGGCTATTTAGGTTAACAAATGGGAGAAACAGCGTGATCGGGGCCTGTTCAGACCAAATTGGTGTGCTATTATAGCCCACAGTTTCGGGGTTAGCTTGGGGTCTGGGTGTGCTGTGAGTCAAAAATTGACCAGGGCATGCCAGGGAGGTTGGGGATTATTCCAGTATGGTTCATTTAAATATTTGTGGCCATTTGGGTGGACAAACGAGCTAAATGGTGCGAACAAGGAATTTTTGGGCCAAATTGGTGTGCTATAACCCATGGTTTCGGGCCAGGGCTCGTAGTCCGAGCGTGCTATAGGAAAAAAATTGATCGGGACGTGCCAAGGAAGTTGGGGATCATCCCAGTGTAGTTCATTTAAATCTTTGTGGCTATTTGGGTGGACAAACGGGCAAAATGGCACGAACGGGGCATTTTTAGGCCAAATCAGTGTGCTGTACGCTCGGGGTTCGGGCGTGCTGTCGGCCAAAAATCAACCGGGGTGTACCAGGGAAGTTGGGGATCATCCCAGTGTCATCCGTTTAAGTTTTCGTGTCCATTTGGGTGGACAAAATGGGCAAAATGGAACGAACGGGGCATTTTTAATCTAAATCGGTGTGCTATAGCCTACGGTTTCGGGGGGTGGGCCCGGTGTTCAGGCGTGCTGTGGGTTGAAAATTGATCGGGGCGTGCCAGAGAGGTTAGGATCATCCCAGTATGGTCCATTTAAATTTTGTGGCCATTTGGATGGACAAACGAGAGAAACGACGCAAATTGGGCATTTTTGGGCTAAATCAGAGTGCAATAGCCCACGGTTTTGGGGGTAGGCCCGGGGTCTGGGCATGCTACGGGATAAAAATTGATCGAGGCATACCAGGGAGGTTGGGGATCATCCCAGTGTGGTCCATTTAAATTTTTGAGGCCATTTGGGTGGACAAACAGGCAAAACGGCATGAACGGGGTATTTTCGAGCAAAATCGGTGTGCTATAACCGACGGTTTCGAGGGTGGCCCAGGGTCTAGGCATGTTGTGGGCCAAATATTGACCGGACCATGAAATGGAGGTTGGGGATCATCCCAGTGTGGTCCGTTTAAGTTTTTGTGGCCATTTGGATGGACAAATGGGCAAAATTGCGTGAACGGGGCATTTTTCGAGCCAAATCGGTGTGTTATAGCCCTTGGTTTCGGGGGTGGGCCAGGCGTCCGGGCGTGATGGAGGACAAAAATTGAATGGGGCATGCCAGGGAGGTTGTGGATCATCCCAGTGTGGTCCGTTTAAATTTTTGTGGCTATTTGGGTGGACAAACGGGCAAAATGGTGCGAACGGGGGATTTTCGTGCCAAATCGGTGTGCTATAGCCCACGGTTTTGGGGGTTGTCTCGGGGTCCGAGCGTGCAGTGGGTCGAAAATCGACTGGGGAGTGCTTGGGAGGTTGGGGATTATCCCAGTATAGTTCGTTTAAGTTTTCAAGGCCATTTGGGTGAACAAATGGGGGAAACGGTGAAAATGGGGAATTTTCAAGAAAAATCGATGTGCTGTGGGCCCGGGGTTAAGGTGTGCTGTCGGCTGAAAATCAATCGTTACGTGCCAGGGAGGTTGGGGATCATCCCAGTGTGGTCCGTTTAAATTTTCGTGGCCATTTGGGTGTACAAACAAGCAAAACGATGCGAAAGGGGCATTTTCAGGCCAACTCGGTGCGTTATAGCACACGGTATTGGGGTTGGGCCCGGGGTTCGAGCGTGCTATGGGACGAAAATTGGTCGGGGCATGCCAGGCAGGTTGGGGATCGTCCCAGTATGGTCCGTTTAAATTTTCATGGCCATTTGGATGGACAAATGGGCAAAATAGTGTGAAAGAGGGGTTTTCGAGCCAAATTGATGTGATATAGCCCACGGTTTTGGGGGTGGGCTCAGGGTATGGGCGTGCTGGATATTAAAAATCAAATGGGGCATGCCAGGGAGCTTGCGGATCAACCCAATATGGTCCTTTTAAATTTTTGTGGCCATTTGGGTGGATAAACAGGTGAAACAGTGCGAACGGGGTATTTTTGGGCGAAATCGGTGTGCTATAGCCCACGGATTTGGGGGATGGGCTCGAGGTTTGGGCGTGCTATAGGCCGAAAATCAACCGAGGCATGACAGGGAGGTTGGGGATCATCCCAGTATGGTCCGTTTAAATTTTCATGGCCATTTGGGTGGACAAATGAGAAAAACGGCGCGAACTGGGCATTTTCGGGCTAAATCGGTGTGCTATAGTCCACGGTTTCAGAGGTGGGCCAAGGGTTCGAGCATTGTGTGGGCGAAAAATTGATCGGGGCATGCCAGAAAGGTTAGGAATCATCTTAGTATGGTCTGTTTAAATTTTCGTAGCCATTTGGGTGGACTAACGGGCGAAATGGCGCCTATGGGGCATTTTCGGGCTAAATCAGTGTGCTATAGCCTACGGTTTCAGGGGTGGGCCCGGGGTTCGGGCATCCTGTGGACCAAAAATTGACCGGGGCATGACACGGAGGTTGGGGATCATCCCAATATGGTCCATTAAAATTTTCATGGCCATTTGGGTGGACAAACGGGTGAAACAACGCAAACGGGGCATTTTTAGGCTTAATCAGTGTGCTATAGCCTATGGTTTCGAGGGTGTGCCTGGGGTCCGGGTGTGTTGTGGGCAAAAAATTAACTGGGGCATGCCAGGGAGGTTGAGTATTATCCCAGTGTAGTCCATTTAGATTTTCGTGGCTATTTGGGTGGAGAAACGGGCGAAACGGCGCGAACGGAGCATTTATGGGCCAAATCGGTCTTCTATAGCCCATGGTTTCGGGGGTTGGCCGGGGGTTTGGGTGTTCTATTAGCCAAAAATCAACCGAGGGGTGCCAAGGAGGTTGGGGATCATCCCAGTGTAGTCCGTTTAAATATTTATGGCCATTTAGGAGGTGAAACAGGTGAAACGGCGCAAATGGTGTGTTTTCAGGCTATATTTGTGTGCTATAGCCCACGGTTTTGGGGGTGCGCTCGGGGTCCGGGTGTGCTGTAGTTCAAAAATAGATAGGGAAGATCCAAGGAGGTTGGGGATCATCCCAGTATGGTCCGTTTAAATTTTCATGGCCATTTGGGTGGACAAACGGGCGAAAACGCGCAAATGGGGCATTTTCGGGCCAAATCGGTGTGCTATAGCCCAGGGTTTTGGGGTGGGTTCAGGGTCCAAGCGTACTATGGGCTGAAAATTTAACGGGGCATGCTAGGGAGGTTAGGAATTGTTTCAGTGTGGTCCATTTAAATTTTCATGGACATTTGGGAGGACAAACGGATGAAACAGCGCGAACGGGGCATTTTCGGGCCAAATCGGTGTGCTATATCCCACGATTTTAAGGGTGGACTCGGTGTATGGTCGTGCTGTAGGTGGAAAATTGACCAGGGCATACCAGGGAGGTTGGGGATTATCTCAGTGTGGTCCTTTGAAATTTTCTTGGCCATTTGGATGGTCAAACTGGCGAAACAGCGCGAATGAGGCATTTTCAAGCCAAATCGGTGTTCTATAGCCCACGGTTTTGTGGGTGGGCCCGGGGTCCTGGTGTTCTGTGGGTAGAAAATCAATCGATTCATGCCAGGGAGGTTGGGGATCATCCCAGTATGATCTATATAAATTTTCGTGGCCATTTGGATAGGCAAACAGGCGAAACGATACAAAGGGGCATTTTTGGGCCAAATTTGTGTGCTATAGCCCACGGTTTTGGGGGTAGGCCCAGGTTTCGAGCATGATGTGGGCCAAAAATTGACCAGGGTATGCTAGGAAGGTTAGGGATCCTCCCAGTATGGTTCTTTTAAATTCTTATGGCCATTTCGGTGGTCTAACTGGCGAAACAGTGCTAACGGGGCATTTTTGGGATGTTGGGGATCGTCCCAGTGTGGTTTGTTTAAATCTTCATGGCCATTTGTGTGGAAAAATGGGCAAAAAAGTGAGAACGAGGCATTTTCAGGCAAAATCAGTGTGCTATAACCCACGATTTTGGAGGTGGGCCCGGGTCCGATCATGCTGTGGGCTGAAAATCGATTGGGTAATGCCAGGGAGGTTGGGGATCATCCCAGTATGGTTTGTTTAAATTTTCCTGGCCATTTGGGAGGACAAACAGGCGGAATGGGGCAAACGGGGTATTTTTCGACCAAATCAGTGTTTATACCCCATGGTTTCAGGGGTAGGCCCGGGGTTGGGGTGTGCTGTGGGCTGAAAATCAAACAGGGAGTGCCAGGGAGGTTGGGGATCATTTTATTGTGGTCCTTTTAAAGTTTTGTGGCGATTTGAATGGCTAATGGGTGAAACGGCACAAATGGGCATTTTTGGGCCAAATCGGTATGCTGTAGCCCACGATTTTGGGGGTGGACCCAGTGTTCGGACATGTTGTTGGCCAAAAATTAACCGTGGCATTCCAGGGAGGTTGGGGATCATCCCAGTATGGTCCGTTTAAACTTTTGTGGCCATTTGGATGGACAAGCGGGAGAAACTGCGCGAACGAGGCATTTTTGGGTCAAATCGGTGTGCAATAGCCAATAGTTTCAGGGGTGGGCCTCAGGTCCGGGCAGGCTGTGGGTCAAAAATTTATAGGGGCATGCCAGGGAGGTTGGGGATCATCCCAATGTTATTCGTCTAATTTTTCGTGGCCATTTGGGTGGACAAACAGGCGAAACAGCGCGAACGGGGCATTTTTGAGCCAAATCGGTGTTCTATAGCCTATTGTTTAAGGGGTGGGCCTGGGGTCCGGGCGTGCCATAGGCCAAAAATTGACTGGGGCATGCTGGGGAGGTTGGGGATCATCCCAGTGTGGTCTATTTGAATTTTATGGTCATTTGGATGGACAAACGGGCGAAACGGCGCGAATGGGGCATTTTTGGGCCAAATCGGTATGATGTGGTCCCGAGGTTCGGGTGTGCTGCCAGCCAAAAATCAAATGATACATTCCAGGGAGGTTGGGGATCAACCCAGTGTAGTCCCTTTAAATTTTCGTGGCCATTTGGGTGGACAAACGGGCAAAGCGGCGCGAACAGGGTATTTTCGAGGTTAATCGGTGTGGTATAGCCTACAGTTTAGGGGGTGGGCCCGAAGTTCAGGCGTAATGTGGGCCAAAAATCGACCAAAGTGTGGTTGGGGGGGTTTAGGATCATCCCAGTGTGGTCCGATTTAATTTTCGTGGCCATTTGGGTGGACAAACGGACAAAACGGCACAAATGGGGCATTTTTAGGCCAAATCAGTGTGCTATAGCTCACAGTTTCGGGGGTGGGCTAGGGGTACGGGCATGTTGTGGGCCAAAAATTGACCGGGGCATGCCAGGGAGGTTGGGGATCATCCCAATATGGTCCATTAAAATTTTTGTGGCCATTTGGGTTGATAAACGGGAGAAACGGCACGAACGGGGAATTTTTCGGGCTAAATCGGTGTGCTATAGCCTCCGGTTTCGAGGGTCGGACCAGGGTTCAAGCATACTATTGGCCAAAATCGAATGAGGCATGCTAGGGAGGTTGGGGATCATTCCAGTATGATCCGTTTAAATTTTCGTGGCCATTTGGGTGGACAAACGGGCGAAACAGTGCGAAATAGGCATTTTCGGGCCAACTCGGTGTGTTATAGCCCACGGTATCAGGGGTGATCTCAGGGTCCGGGCGTGCTGTAGGCCAAAAATCGATCGAGGCATGCCAGGGAGGTTGGGGATCGACTTAGTGTGGTCCGTTTAAATTTTTGTGGCCATTTGGATAGATAAATGGGCAAAATATTGCGAACGGGGCCTTTTCGGACCAAATCGGTGTGCTAATAGCCCACGGTTTTGATGGTGGGCCTGGGGTTCGAGCGTGCTAGATGCCGAAAATAAAATGAGACATGTCAGGGAGGTTGCGGATCATCACAGTGTGGTCCATTTAATTTTTTATGGTCATTTAGGTGGACAAACGGGCGAAATGGTGCGACCAGGACATTTTTAGGCTAAATCGGTGTGCTATAGCCCACAGTTTTAGGGGTGGGCCCGGGGTTCGAGTGTGATGCTGACCAAAAATCAACCAAGGCATACCAGGGAAGTTGGGGATGATCTTAGTATGATCCGTTTAAATTTTCATGGTCATTTGGGTGGATAAACAGGCAAAACACCACAAATGGGGCATTTTCAGATCAAATCGGTGTGCTATAGCCCACGGTTTTGGAGGTGGGTCAGGGGTCCAGGCGTGGTATGGGATAAAAATCAACCGAGCTATGCCAGGGAGGTTGGGGATCGTCCTAGTATGGTCTGTTTAAATTTTCGTGGACATTTGGGTGGACTAACGGGCTAAACGGCACGAATGGGGCATTTTTGAGCTATATCAGTGTGCTATAGCCCACGGTTTTGGGAGTGAGCTCGGGGTTAGGCCGTTATGTCAGTCAAAAATCAACCGGGGCATACCAGGGAGGTTGGGGATCATCCCAGTGTGGTCCTTTTAAATTTTCATGGCCATTTGGGTGGACAAACAGGCAAAACGATGCGAACGGGGCATTTTTAGGCCAAATCAGTGTGCTATAGCCAATGGTTTTGGGGGTGAGCCCGAGATTCGGGCGTGCTGTGGGCTGAAAATCGACCGGGGCATGCTAGGGAGGTTGGGGATCATCCCAGTGTGGTCCATTTAAATTTTTTTGGCCATTTGGGTAGACAAACGGGTGAAAAGGCGCGAACAGGGCATTTTTGGGCTAAATCAGTCTGCTATAGCCCGCGGTTTCGGGGTTGGCCCGGGGTCTGGGTATGCTGTTCATCAAAAATTTATTGGGCTATGCTAGGGAGGTTCGAATCATCCCAGTATAGTCCGTTTAAATTTTTGTCACCATTTGGGTGGACAAACGGGCGAAACGGCGCGAACGGTGCATTTTCAGGCTAAATCGGTGCGCTATAGCCCACGATTTTAGGGGTGGGCCTGGGGTTCGAGCGTGTTGTAGTTTGATAATAGACCGGGGTGAGCCAGCGAGGTTAGAGATCGTCCCAGTGTGGGTAGTTTAAATTTTCTTGGCCATTTGGGTGGATAAACGGGTGAAAAGGCACGAACGGGACATTTTCGGGCCAAATCAGTGTGCTATAGCCCACGGTTTCCGGGTGGGCTTGAGGTTCGGTCCGTGCAGTGGGCTAAAAATTGATCGAGGCATACTAGAGAGGTTGGGAATCATCTTAGTGTGGTCCGTTTAAATTGTCATGGCCATTTGGGTGGTAAAATGGGAGAAACGACGCGGATGGTGCATTTTTAGGCCAAATTCGTGTGCTGTAGCCCACGGTTTCGAGGGTGGGCTCGGGGTTCGGGAGGGCTATTGGCCAAAAATAGACCAGGCCATGCCAAGGAGGTTGAGGATCATCTCAGTGTGGTTCGTTTAAATTTTCGTGGCCATTTGGATGGACAAATCGATGAAACAACACGAACGAGGCATTTTCAGGCCAAATCGGTGTGCTATAGCCCATGATTTTGGGGGTGGGCCTGGGGTTCGAGCGTGCTGCGGCTAGAAACTCGACCGGGGCATGCTAGGTGGTTGAAGATCAACGCAGTATGGTCCGTTTAAATTTTCGTGGCTATTTGGCTGGACAAACGGGAGAAACGGCATGAAGGGGTATTTTCGAGCCAAATCGGTGTGCTATAGACCACAGTTTCGAGGGTAGGCTCGGGGTTCGGGCGTGCTGTGGGCCAAAAATTGACCGGAACATGCCAGGAAGGTTGGGGATCCTCCCAATATGGCCCGTTTAAATTTTTGTTTCCATTGGGTGGACTAACTGGAGAAACGGCGCTAACGGGGAATATTTGGGCTAAATTAGTGTGTTATAGGCCACGGTTTCAGAAGTGGGCTCGGGGTCCGAGCATGCTGTCGGCCAAAAATCAACTGAGGCATGCCAGGGAGGTGGAGATCATCCTAGTGTGGTCCATTTAAATTTTTGTGTCCATTTTGGTGGACAAACTGGCGAAACGGCATGAATGGATATTTTCAGGCAAAATCGGTGTGCTATAGCCCATGGTTTTGGGGGTGGGCCCAAGGTTCGGGCGTGTTATGGGCCAAAAATCTATCGAGGTGTGCCAAGGAGGTTGGGGATCATCCAAGTGTGGTCCGTTTAAATTTTCATGGCCATTTAAGTGGACAAATGGGCAAAACAGCATGAACGGGGCATTTTTGGGTCAAATCGGTGTGCTATAGGCCACGGTTTTAGGGGTGGGCCCGGGGTCCAGGCGTGCTGTAGGACGAAAATCAATTAAGACGTGCCATGAAGGTTAGGGATCATCTCATTCTGGTCCGTTTAAATTTTTGTGGCCATTTGGATGGATAAACAGGAGAAACGATGCAAACGGGGTATTTTCCAGCCAAATCAGTGTTTATAGCCCACGGTTTCGAGGGTGGGCCCGGGGTTCGGGCGTGCTATGGGCTGAAAATCGATCGAGGCATGCCAGGGAGGTTGGGGATCGTCCCAGTGTGGTCCGTTTAAAGTTTCTTGGCCATTTGGGTGGCAAACGGGAGAAACAGCGCGAACAGAGCATTTTCGGGCTAAATCGGTGAGCTATAGACCACGGTTTTAGGGGTGGCCCCGGTGTTCGGGTGTGCTGTTGGCCAAAATTCAACCGTGGCATGCCAGAGAGGTTATGGATCATCCCAGTGTGGTCTGTTTAAATTTTCTTGGCTATTTGGGTTGACAAATAGGCAAAACAGAGCAAACGAGGCATTTTTGGGCCAAATTGGTGTGCTATAACCAATGGTTTCAGGGGTAGGCTTGGGGTTCGGGTGTACTGTGGGTTAAAAATCGACCGAGGCATGCCAGGGAGGTTGGGGATCATCCCACTATGGTCCGTTTAAATTTTTGTGGCTATTTGGGTGGACAAACAGGCAAAACACTGCGAACAGGGCATTTTTGGGCTAAATCGGTGTGCTATAGCCCATGTTTTTGGGGGTGGGCATGCGGTTCGGGCGTGCTATCGACCGAAAATCAATTGGGGCATGCCGAGGAGGTTGGAGATTATCTCAATGTGGTCCAGTTAAATTTTTTAGGCCATTTGGGAGGACAAACGGGCAAAACGGCGTAAATGTGGCATTTTTGGGCCAAATCGATGTGCTATAGCCCATATTTTTGGGGTGGGCCCGGGTTCCAGGCATGCTGTTGCACGAATATTGATGGAGAAATGCCAGGGAGGTTAGGGATCATCCCAATGTGGTCCGTTTTAATTTTTGTGGCTATTTGGGTGGACAAACGTGCGAAACAGTGCGAACGAGGTATTTTTGGGCCAAATCGGTGTGCTATAGCCCACATTTTCGGGGGTGGGCTCGAGATTCAGATGTGTTGTGGGCCAAAAATTGATTGAGGCGTGCTAGGGAGATTGGGGATCATCCCAGTATGGTCTATTTAAATTTTTGTGGCCATTTGGGTGGACACACTGGAGAAACAGCGCGAATGGGTCATTTTCGGGCTAAATCGGTGTGCTATAGCCCATGGTTTTAGGGGTGGGCCCGGGGTCCGGGCGTGTTGTGGGTCGAAAATCAATCAGGGCATGCCAGGGTGGTTGGGGATCTTCCCAGTATATTCCATTTATATTTTCGTGGCTATTTGGGTGGACAAACGCGTGAAACGGTGTGAATGGGGCATTTTTTGACCAAATCGGTGTGCTATAGCCCACGGTTTTGGGGGTGGGCCCGGGGTCCGTACGTACTGTAGGCCGAAAATCGCCCGGGACGTGCTAGATAGGTTGGGGATCATCCAAGTGTGGTTCGTTTAAATTTTCATGGCCATTTGGGTGGACAAACGGGCGAAATAGTGTGAACAGGGCATTTTAGGGCCAAATTGGTGTGCTATAGCGCATGGTTTTAGGGGTGGGCCCGAGTTCCGTGCGTGCTGTGGGCCAAAAATTGACGGGCCATGCCAAGCAGATTGAGGATCATCCCAGTGCAGTCCGTTTAAATTTTCATGGCTATTTGGGTGGACAAATGGGTGAAACGGCGCGCACGGGGCATTTTTGGGCCAAATCTATGTGCTATTGCCCACGATTTTGGGGTGGGCCCGAGGTTCAGGGATACCGTATGCCAAAAATCGATCGGGATATACCAGGTAGATTGGGGATCATCCAAGTGTGGTTTGTTTAAATTTTTGTAGGCATTTGGATGGACAAACGGGAGAAACCGCAAGAAAGGGGCATTTTTGGGCTAAATCGATGTACTATAGCCCACAATTTTGGGGGTAGGCCCGAGTTTCGGGCGTGCTGTTGTCCAAAAATAAACTTAGGCGTGCCAGGGAGGTTGGGGATCATCTTAGTGTGGTCTATTTTAATTTTCATAGCCATTTAGGTGGACAAATGGGAAAAACGGCGCGAACAGGGTTTTTTCTATCCTAATCGGTGTGCTATAGCCCACGGTTTCAGAGGTGGGCCAGGGGTCCGGGCATGGTTTGGGCCAAAAATTGACCGGAGCATTCCAGGGAGGTTGGGTATTGTCTTAGTATGGTCTGTTTAAATATTCATGGCCATTTGGGTTGACTAATAGGCAAAACAGCGCGAACGGGGCATTTTCGGGCTAAATTAGGGTGTTATAGCCCACGGTTTTGGGGGTGGGCCCGGGGTACGAAAGTGATGTGAGCCAAAAATCAATTGGAGGATGCCAGGGTGGTTGGGGATCATCCCAGTGTAGTCTGTTTAAATTTTCATGTCCATTTGCGTGGATAAACGGGCGAAACGGCGCGAACGAAGCATTTTTAAGCCAAATCAGTGTGCTATAGCACATGGTTTTGGGGGTGGGTCCGTCGTCTAGGCGTGTTGTGGGCCAAAAATTGATCGAGGTATGCCAGGGAGGTTAGAGATCATCCTATTTTGGTCCATTTAAATTTTTGTGGCCATTTGGGTGGACAAACGGGTGAAACAACGCGAATGGGGCATTTATGGGCTAAATCGGTCTAGTATAGCCCACGGTTTTGGGGGTTGGCCCTGGGTCTGGGTGTGCTAATGGTCAAAAATTGACCGGGGCATGCCAGGGAGGTTGGGGATCATCCCAGTGTGGTCCGTTTAATTTTTTATGGCCATTTGGGTGGACAAACGGGTGAAACGGCTCGAATGGTGCCTTTTCGGTCCAAATCGGTATGCCATAGCCTATGGTTTTGGGGGTGGGCTCGGGGTCCTGGCATGCTATAGTTTGAAAATAGACTGGGGTAAGCTAGGGAGGTTTGGGATCATCCCAGTGTGATCCGTTTAAATTTTCGTGGCCATTTCGGTGGACAAACAGGCGAAAAGGCGCGAATGGGGCATTTTTGGGCCGAATCGGTGTGCTATAGCCCACGGTTTTGGGGTGGGCCCGGGGTCCAAGTGTTTTGTAGGCTGAAAATTGACCAGGGCATATTATTGAGGTTAAGAATCATCTCAGTGTGGTCCGTTTAAATTTTCATGGCTAATTGGGTGGACAAATTGGCGAAACGACGCTAACGGGGCATTTTTGGGCAAAATCGGTGTGTTATAGCCCACGATTTCGGGGGTGAACCCGGGGTACGAGCATGCTGTGGAATGAAACAGCACGAAGGGGCATTTTCAAGCCAAATCGGTGTGCTATAGCCTACGGTTTTAGGGGTAGGCTTGGGGTTCAAGCGTGCTGTCGGCCAAAAATTGATCGAGGCATGCCAAAGAGGTTGGGGATCCTTCCAGTGTGGTCTGATTAAATTTTCGTAGCCATTTGGGTGGACTAACTAGCAAAACGATGCAAATGGGCCATTTTCGGGCTAAATTAGTGTGTTATAGCCCACGGTTTCAAGGGTGGGCCCGGGGTTCGTGCATGCTGTGGGCCAAAAAATGATCGAGGTATGTCAGGGAGGTTGGGGATCATCCTAGTATGGTCCATTTAAATTTTTGTGGCCATTTGGGTGGACACACTGGTGAAACGGCGCGAATGGGGGTTTTCAGGCAAAATCGGTGTGATATAGCCCACGGTTTTGGGGTTGAGCCCAGGGTCCAGGCGTTTTATGGGCTGAAAATCGATCAGGTCATACCAGGGAGGTTATGGATCATCCCAGTATGGTTCGTTTAAATTTTTGTGGCCATTTGGGTGGACTAACGGGTAAAACAGCACAAACGGGGCATTTTTAGGCCAAATGGGTGTGCTATAGCCTACGGTTTTGGGGGTGGGCCCGGGTTCGGTCTTGCTGTGGGCAGAAAATTGATTGGGGCATGCCAGGGAGGTTGGGGATCATCCCAGTATGGTCTGTTTAAATTTTGGTGGATATTTGGGTAAACAAACAAGCAAAACGGTGCAAACGGGGCAATTTTCAGCCAAATCAGTGTTTATAACCCACGGTTTTAGGGGTGGGCCCAGGGTTCGGGTGTGCTGTGGGCTGAAAATCCACCGGGGCATGCTAGGGAGGTTGGGGATCATCCTAGTGTGGTCCGTTTAATATTTCGTTGCCATTTGGGTGGCAAACGGGTGAAATGGCACGAACGGGTCATTTTTAGGCCAAATCGGTGTGCTATAGCCCACGATTTTGGGGGTGGCCTCGGTGTCCAGGCATGCTGTTGGCCAAAAATCGACCGTGGCATGATAGGAAGGTTGGGGATTATCCTAGTGTGGTACGTTTAAATTTTTGTTGCTATTTGGGTGGACAAACAGGCGAAACAGTGCGAAAGAGGCATTTTCGGGCCAACTCGGTGTGTTATAGCCCACGGTATTGGGGGTGGTCCTGGGGTTCGGGAGTGCTGCTGGACAAAAATCGATCGGGGCCTGCCAGGGAGGTTGGGGATCGTCTTAGTGTGGTCCATTTAAATTTTTGTGGCCATTTGGATGGACAAATGGGCGAAATGGCGCGAATGGGGCATTTTCGAGCAAAATTAGTGTGCTATAGCCCATGGTTTGGGGGGTGGGCCCGGGGTCCGGGCGTGCCGTAAGCCAAAAATTGACTGGGGCTTGTTAGGGAGGCTGGGGATCATCACATTGTGGTCTGTTTAAATTTTTGTGGCCATTTGGGTGGACACACGGGCGAAACGGTGAGAATGGGGCATTTTCGGGCCAAAATGGTGTGCTATAGCCCACAATTTTGGGTGTGGGCTAAGGGGTTCGTGCGTGCTGTAGGCCAAAAATCAATCAGGACGTGCCAGGGAGGTTGGGTATCATCCAAGTGTGGTTCGTTTAAATTTTTATGGCCATTTGAGAAGACAAACAAGCGAAACGGTGTTAACGGGGCATTTTAGGGCGAAATCAATGTGCTATAGCCCACGGTTTTAGGGGTGGGCCCGGGGTTCGTGCGTGCTGTAGGCCAAAATTTGATCGGGATATGCCAGAGAGGTTGGGTATCATCCCAGTGTGGTCCGTTTAAATTTTCGTGGCCATTTGGGTGGACAAACGGGCGAAACAGCGCAAACGGGGTATTTTCGGGCCAAATCGGTGTGCTATAGCCCATGGTTTTGGGGGTGAGCTGATGATAGGCGTATTTACACGCCTAAAGCACCATAATTTACCCATATTTTAGCTAAGTTTTAAGGACAAAATATATAATTCCTGCATTTTTAGTCCATTTTCCTGTAAGTGAGCTAACCAACGTGATTAGCATGTTTTCAGGTATTAATGATGAAGATTTCAGCACTTTGTGGACCTTTTGGTAGCAAGGGAAACTTCACATAAGAGGGAAGGTAGCTTTTGGAAGCTTATGGACTGAAAGTGATGCATGGAGAACTTGTCCCGGGCAAAAATAGTATTTCTAAAGACTTGGGGATCAGCAGTAACTTAGTAGGAATAGGACAAGGATGTTATAAAAACCCTATTTTGCTGAATTTTTCAGCATTCATACTTTTGATTATTCACGAATTGATAGATACTTTCATTATTCATTCGACTTTCTAGTATTATTGAGTTTACAGATTCTATAAGTTTTAACAGAGAAAAAAATGCTAACTTGTGAGAAACGTCTAGAGGGCAAAAACGTCAACCTAGTTTGACGCCACACCCATCTTCAACGGGAGATTCTTTGAGCTTTGGTACGATGATGATGTTTATTGTGATCTCCGTTGTAATCATGAGTAGTTAAACTTCTCTGTTAGGGTTATGGAAGCCTTATGATATACTATCTATTACTATGAGTTTGTGAATTCTTGATACTTATTCTACTTATATCATTAGTCTCTTCATCTTAATTACATTCTTGTGGTTGCAAACATATAGAATACACCATTATAGCATTAACTTGTTCGAGAGAAAAGTTACATGTTTGGAAAAGAGAGTGTGACAAGGAAATAGGGGTACCAACCCCTATTTACACGTTAGTGCCGTAACCGGATTAACTCTTGGAGAGTTCGTACCATTAGTTATACGCTTTAAGATCGAGAGAGTTAAAGTGAAATAATACTTGATGGTTGAGAAACACTAGGATTTACCATTAGAATACGAATCTCTATAAGTGCATGCATGTCTGAATTCCACATTACTCATAGTTAATAGATACGTAGAACTCATAAGGTGGACATAACCCTAACTTATTTTTCTCTGTGATTAAATCTTACTAAACAAAGCATTCTGTTGTTACTTTGATAGCATTAATTCACGCCACAATCCAATCCCCCCTTTTCCGTGGAATTTTCGATCAACAGTCTACTAATAATTGCAACACTTAGTGACCAACTATTCCCTGTGGGATTCGACACCCAACCCAGTTGGGTTCTATATTTGACAGCGACCACTTACACTCTTACGAGAGATGTAGTTTGGGCGTTATCAAATTTTGGCGCCGTTGCCGGGGAATACGGTTGTCAACTAAGTTTGTGATAGTTACTAGACCCTTTGGTCAAAAATTCTTGAATTTTAGTTTTAGTTGTTGTTTTTGTTTTATTCAGGTTCTTTTGAGTGCATGCCAAATACTCGTAGTTCTGGTCAGCCATTATTACCCATAAATCCTGAACCTCAACTTATTGGCAGAATGGATGCACAGCGTGACATTGACAGAAGGGCGGCTCAACAGGAGAAGGCTAGACTAGTTGCACTGGCAGCTGCTCAAGTACATCAACAAAATATTGATAACCCAGGGTGAGCAACAAATCCTGATGATGAGGACCTGGGTGATGATGAGTTACTGAATTCCAGGCATACTGATGAGGTGGCGGCACCTATGCACAGGAGAGATCGTCAATCTAGAATGAGACCTGACCGCCGAGCTGTGCAGGCTCCTTTTGATGATGATGATGATGATCTTGATGGAGCTGGTGCCACAGGGGCTATTATTCCTCCGCCCTTGGCACCTGGAGCCAAGTTCAATATCACTAGCACCATGATTCAGCTATTGCATCTCAAAGGTTTATTTGGTGGACTTGCAGGAGATGATCCGAATATTCATCTGGTCAATTTTATTTCAATATGCAAGTCGTTTGACAATCCTGGAGTTGGGCAGAATGCAATTCATCTGCGCTTATTTCCATTGTCTCTGTCTGGGGAGGCAACTCTATGGCTGAACGGGCTAACTCCTAATTCTATTACTAATTGGAGGCAACTGAAAGACGCTTTCCTAGAAAGATTCTTTCCACCATCCAAGAGAGCCCAACTACGGGATGAGATCAGCAATTTTCGACAGCTTCCAACTGAAGCTCTCCATAAAACATGGGAGAGGTTCAAGAAGAAGCTTATGCGGTGCCCAAACCATCAGATGACGAATATCCACTTGATGGAAATATTATATAGGGCTTTGAACTCGGTGACAAAGCCAGTGGTTGATAATGCTGCAGGTGGGTCATTCATGGACCTTACTTTTCTTGAGGCAAGTGATATGCTAGATCGTATGACAAAGCAGAGTAGATCTTGGCATACCAGGGATTCTGAGGTAGCAAGCTCTACCATATCTATTGGCTTGACTGCAGAGCAGAGGCGTAGACAAGAGGAACGTGACCAAGATATGGCTCACATGAAAACGCAGATGGATCTTCTTACCAAGCACTTATTATCAGGGAAGACCGAAAAGGTTAAGGCCGTTGTATCACAGGTTAGAGATGAATCCAACTCTGAGGAAGAAGCGAACTACTTGAATAATTAGGGGGGTTTCCGAGGCAATGCCCAAGGAAACCAAGGTCGGAACTATTATGATAAATCAGGATACAAGGACCACGATCAAGGTGGTTAGAAGAATAAGACTGACAGGAGTGGTTTGTATGTTTCTCCTGGAAATCGTGAGGCTGTGGCGTCTGGCTCTGGAAAGATGTCCATGGACGATATGATGGCTAAGCTGTTGAAAGGGGTGGAGGCAACCAATATAGGCATTACTGAGGTAAAGAATGATTTGTCATCAATAAATCAATTGGTTGATTCGCATTCTACCGCGATAAAACAGCTGGAGAAACAATTGAGTCAACTATCAGCGGCATTCAATCAAAGAAAGGCTGGCACCTTACCTAGCGACACTGTGCAAAACCCAAGGAATGATGGATCATGCATGGCTATTACTACCAGGAGTGGTAAAGCATTGGAAAATCCATCCAAAGGAAAGCAGGTGGTTGATGATATAGCAGATAATGTTATTGATGTAGAATGTGAAGATGCCGTAGAAGCTAAAGATAGCGTTCCTGACGTTTACCCTAGACGTCTGCAACCTGAAAAGATCGACAATCGGAAGCAAGATAAAAAGGAAGTGGCGGAGAAAACTATTCCCCTTCCACCACCACCTTTTCCTCAGAGACTGAAGAAGAAAGCCGATGACACCAGGTTCAGTAAATTCATGACTATGTTGAAGCAGCTGACTATTAATGTTCCTTTGGTGGAGGCGCTAAAGCAGATGCCCGGATACGCTAAATTCATGAAGGACATTTTGACAAAGAAGCGGGCAGCAAGTTATGAGCTGGCAGATAATGTTCATCATTGCAGTGCAATCGCTACAAGATCGCTAGTTCAGAAGAAGGCAGATCCTGGTGCTTTCACTATTCCTTGCATGGTTGGATCTTTGGATTTTGCTAAGGCATTGTGCGATTTGGGAGCTAGCATTAATTTGATGCCACTATCTATTTACAGAAAGTTGGGGTTGGCTGATCCTACACCAACCAATATGCGGCTCGTGATGGCAGATAGGTCGGTAAAATGACCTGTTGGTATCTTATATGATGTATTGGTGAAGGTTTCCACCTTCATCTTTCCAGCAGACTTTGTTATTTTGGATTGCGAGGTGGATTCTGAAGTTCCCATAATCTTGGGGCGTCCTTTCCTTGCAACAGGAAGTGTGCTTATTGATCTAAGAGCTAATGAGCTTTTATTTCGGATGAATGACGAAGTGGTCCGTTTTGATGTATGCAAATCAATGAAGAAGCCCAAAGATATGAATGTGTTCTCTGTAGCTGATGTTTATTATGATGATGAGAAAGAATTATCTGTAGAGAAACAGCTTATTGTTGATCCATTGGCTGCTGTGCTTATGAATTTTGGGCGTGAGGATGTTGAAGAGTATGAAGAAACTATTTGTGCTCTAACAGGAATTGGCTCCTATTCTCATACTCCTAAGAAGCTGGATCTGGATCTTAAAAATTGTCCTTCACCACCAGCAAAGCCATCCATTGAAGAACCACCAGTGCTAGAATTAAAGGAGCTGCCCAGTCATCTAAAATATGCTTTTTTGGGAAGTGGTGATACACTTCCGGTTATTGTTGCGGCTGATTTAGGTGATCAACAGGTTGCGGCTCTTATTTCTGTTCTGAGGAGATAAAAGAGAGCCATCGGTTGGACTATTGCTGATATTATTGGTATCCCTCCTAGGATATGTATGCACAAGATTCAGCTCGAGGAAAATTATGTGCCCACCATTGAGCATCAACGGCGTTTGAATCCACCCATGCAGGAGGTGGTGAAGAAAGAGATTATTAAGTGGTTAGATGTTGGGGTAGTATATCCAATCTCCAACAGTAAGTGGGTAAGTCCGGTACAGTGTGTGCCCAAGAAAGGGGGCATGACGGTAGTTGCGAATGAAAAGAATGAGCTGATTCCACTCAGACCTTTCACAGGGTGGAGAGTGTGTATGGACTACCAGAAGCTGAATTCGTGGACGCTTAAGGATCACTTCCCAATGCCATTCATGGACCAAATGCTTGATCGATTGGCAGAGAAGGGATGGTTTTGTTTCTTAGATGGTTATTCCGGTTATAATAAAATTTTTATTGCTCCTGAGGATCAAGAGAAGACCACTTTTACATGCCCATATGGTACGTTTGCCTTCAAACGTATGCCATTTGGGTTATGTAACGCACCTGCCACTTTTCAGCGTTGTATGATGTCCATTTTTTCTGATATGGTTGAAGACACCTTGGAGGTGTTCATGGACGATTTTTCAGTCGTGGGTGAATCGTTTGAATCGTGCTTGGCGAATCTGAGTATGGCGTTACAGAGATGTGTTGAGTTCAACTTGGTGCTAAACTGGGAGAAGTGCCATTTTATGGTTAAGGAAGGCATTGTTCTTGGGCACAAAGTCTCCGAAAGAGGAATTGAAGTTGATCGAGCAAAAATTGAAGTTATCAAGAAACTACCACCTCCAATTTCTGTAAAGGGAGTTCGTAGTTTCCTCGGTCATGCAGGTTTTTATCGAAGGTTTATCAAAGACTTCTCCAAGATTGCTAGTCCATTATGCAAAATCTTGGAGAAGGATGCGAAGTTCGACTTCAGTGAAGATTGCTTGAAGGCATTTGAATGCCTCAAAGGGAAGCTAGTTGAAGCTCTTATTATTGTACCACCCGATTGGTCTCTACCGTTTGAAGTGATGTGTGATGCAAGTGGGGTAGCTTTGGGTGCTGTACTTGGTCAGAAAAGAGAAAGGCTATTTTATCCAATATACTATGCGAGCAAGGCCTTGAATGGAGCCCAGAAGAAATATACCGTCACGGAACAAGAGCTTCTAGCAGCTGTTTATGCTTTTAAAAAGTTTTGTGCTTACTTGTTGGGAACCAAAGTGGTGGTTCATACAGATCATGCGGCTCTGAGATATTTAATGGAAAAGAAGAATGCTAAGCCAAGGCTAATTCGGTGGGTGTTATTTCTTCAAGAATTTGATTTCGAGGTAAAGGATAGAAAAGGTTGCGAAAATCAAGTAGCTGATCATCTATCTAGACTTGAGAGTGCGCACATAGCGCAACCTGACCTTGAGATTGATGATGCATTTCCCGACGAAGAGATCCTAGCCGCTATGGTGGAAGACTTACCGTGGTATGCGGACTTTGCGAACTACGTGGTAAGTAAAGTGATGCCTGAGAATCTCTCCTTTCATCAAAAGAGAAAGTTCATGCATAATGTGAAACACTACTTCTGGGATGAACTGTATCTTTTTCGACGATGTGCTGATGGTGTTATTAGGCGATGCATCTCTGATGTGGAGGTGCCTAGCATCTTGGAAGCAAGTCATGCTTCCCAAGTTGGGGGTCACCATGCAGGTGATCGAACAACCAGGAAGGTATTGCAAAGCGGATATTATTGGCCTTCATTATTCAAGGATGCTTACGATTTTGTGAGAAGATGTGATCAGTGTCAGAGGCAAGGCTCTATCTCGAAGCACCATGAGATGCCCATGTCTAAAATTCTTGAAGTGGAGCTATTTGATGTATGGGGTATTGATTTCATGGGCCCATTTGTGAGTTCGTTTGGGATGAAATATATCCTAGTTGCTGTGGATTATGTATCCAAATGGGTCGAAGAAGTAGCGCTGGCTGATAATGAAGGTAAGCGTGTTGTAGCATTCTTAAAGAGAAATATCTTCTCTCGTTTTGGGGTACCACGTACCATCATAAGCGATGGAGGATCACACTTTTGCAACAAGCTGTTCAGAGTCATATTGGTGAAATATGGGGTCAAGCAACATAAGGTAGCTACACCTTACCACCCACAAACTAGTGGGCAGGTAGAGGTTTCTAATCGAGAGATCAAGCTGATCCTTGCTAAGACTGTAAATGCTAGTAGGAAGGATTGGTCCCGAAAGCTGGATGATGCCTTATGGGCTTATAGGACTGCATTCAAGACACCAGTTGGCATGTCCCCGTACCAACTAGTTTATGGGAAGGCTTGTCACTTACCGATTGAGCTCGAACATAAAGCATTGTGGGCATTGAAGAGGCTTAACCTGACTTGGGATGATGCAATTAATCTGAGATTGGAGCAGCTGAATGAGATGGATGAATTCCGTCTACATGCGTATGAAAGGGCAGACCTCTACAAAGAACGGATGAAAAAGTACCATGATCGGCGGATTATCCAACGAAACTTTTAGAAGGGTGATATGGTACTTCTTTTCAACTCCAGACTAAAGCTATTTCCAGGTAAGTTAAAGTCTAAATAGTCTGGTCCGTTCAGAATTAGCCAAGTCTACTCGTCTGGAGTAGTAGAGTTAGAAGGCATTGATGGTGGTGTCTTTAAAGTGAATGGCCAATGAGTGAAGCCATATATCGGTCCTCTTGGCTCAATAAAATGCATGGACACCATCTATCTCGACGAAGTCTAAGTAATTGAGATAATTATGCCGTGCCGCGACAATAAATCAAGCGCTAGATGGGAGGCAACCCATCGTTTTTAATCATTTTTTTTACTAAGAGTTTGTTTTTGTTAAATAAAAATCCAAAAAGAAGAGTCGAGCCACGACCAAAACTAATGCGCTTGGTGGGAGGCAACCCATCGTTCTAATTGTTTTTGTTGTTTTTGAGTAAATGTAGGTGTAAGACGTATAAAGGAGGAGATCTAGCCCAAATTTTAATTTGGAATTGAGTCATGTTGAAGGTGGTAAGTTTGAAATGAAGAAACAAAGGCTATTGGTTAGGCATTGCCTATGCAAATCTAGGCAACGAACAAGGAAAGGCCTATGTAAATCTAGGCAACGAACAAGGCAAGGCCTATGCTATGGCCTAAGCTCTCTGAATCTACAATGCCATAGCATAGGCGCCTCCTATGCCCAACAATACCATAGCATAGGCGCCTCCTATGCCATTGCCTTTGCTCTCTGAATCTACAATGCCATAGCATAGACGCCGCTTATGCCCAACAATGCCATAGCATAGGCGCCGCCTATGCCATTGCCTTTGCTCTCTGAATCTACAATGCCAAAGCATAGGCGCCGCCTATGCCTAACAATGCCATAGAATAGGCTCCGCCTATGCTCAACTAGGCTTTGCAAAAGGCTCCACCTATGCTCAACTAGGCTTTGCAAAAGGCGCTGCTTATGCTAAGCATAGGAAAAGCATTAGGCGCCGCCTATGCTTACTTTTTGGTCTCCTAATCTGATTTTAAATGGGTCAAACCTGACCCAAGCCTTGTCCTGTAAATAAAACTTCAACATTAGAACAAAACACACTTATTTTCTCAACCTAGGTGCCGCCTTTACTCTCTAAATCTCTCAAAATTTTTCTTTTTGCTCTTCTAACCTTGCAAGATCATCTTCCGAGGCCATCACCAAGTAAGTACTTCTTTTATATTCCGTAGTTATTACAATACTACGCCTATAATGATTTGTTAAATCTTGAAGTAGTGTTGGTGATTTGAATGTAGTTGGTTTGTATTGATACATCTAGTTGAGTGAAAGAATACGTATGGGTGTTCTAAACTTTGTTCCGATTTGTATTTTGGTTGTTATACACTGTCATCTTTTTGCAGAATTGAAATGGTAAAGCTAATCACATAATCGTGTAAGTCGAACGTTGGAATGTTTTGAAAGGCTCGTTCATCGAGATAAAGATCATGATTGAATACAAGCATGAGATGTTGTGATTATTTCTATGCCATAAACTTGATTCGATCTCTACGTAGTAGTCTTGTTCCAAAAGTGCATTAATCCAAACCATACAGTATGGTCAAGTTTATATGAAATAGAGTTGAAAAGGATAGTGAAGATGACATGAAAAGTATGACTGCGCTGAATATATTGTTGGAACATAACACCTAAATGTATGGCGATGAAGTCTGAGTAATCGACATCGTTCACTTAATAAGTTTGTCACCACAAATTAAGTGTGGGGTGGTGCCACTACTGTTTGTTTGTCGATTGTATCTACCGAGATGGAGCTAACATGACTTTATTTTAATCTCAGGCACAATGGCACCAAAAAGTCGACCAGGAAAAGAAAAAGCGTCCACCTCACAAAAAGGTCAGAAAAGGGAAAGAAAAGAGCAAGCTGAATCCTCCTCGCTGCAAATACCTCACCGCATGTTCGGGATAAAATGGGTCCTAGAGGAGGAAGGAAAGGAGTGGTACAAGAACAACAAAGTGAAAAAATATGTTCACGTGGAGTTAATACAAAAAGAGAGCCTAGCAAAGAGAGAACCTCGCATTTTGGCTAAAATAATGGCGCTACATTTTGATTTCATTTTCCGAGATATGGGAGAGTGAAATCTTGATCTAACACGAGAATTCTATGCCAATTGGTCCCCAAAGACTACAGGGAGTGAAGTAAAGATTCGGGGCCAAGTCTTGCAAATAAATGCAGAGTTCTTCAACTTTTTTCTGGGTTTGCCATCTGTAGATCCATCACCGTTCAAGGAGATTTATGACAGACCTCCGTACAGGGCAATCAGACACACACTGTGCGGAACAAGATCAATGGCACGTTGGAGTCGTCACAAGGATACCGGTCGGCACAATACCTTCCCATATGCTTCTTTGAACAGAGAAGCTCGGATATGGTTGCGGATGGTCAACTCTTGCTTGATTCCAGGAACACAGTACACAAAGATCACACGTGATAGAGTGTTCTTGGTTTACACTTTGATGACAAACACCCCCATCAACATTGGGGCGATTATTCGATCTTCAATGCGTAAGGCTAGGCTGCACAAGAGGTCCCACTTCAGTTTTGGCAATCTGTTGACTGCGATATTGAGGAAGGAGGACATCGAAGAGGAACCTGCAGATCATAATCTTCCACACAACCCAAAGGAAGTTGACCTCACAAAGGTGAAAGATGTTGAATCTATGCATGGCGTCAACCTGACCACTGCAGAAAGACATGCTCGCGACGAAATCTTCTTTCGCCATTTATATGGCATGATGAGGTTCACCATGATGAGCGGGGGTCATGTTCCAACTGCTGCAGAGCTCCAACTGTTGGATTATGACTACCCAATGAATGAGCATGCGAGGGCTATGTGCGGAGTAGGTGTATATTTCGAGGAACCTCTTGATGATGACGTGCCAACCGATGACGATCGCCAAATGCCAGACTCAGACGTGGAGGAGAACTCTGATGACGAAAACTCTGATGATGATTCCGATGCAGGGGGTATGACCCCAGACATAGCGGAGGAGTCCGACTAATCAGGTTTTTCTTATTTATTTTCCACTGAGGGCAGTGTGTCCTGTCTAAGTGTGGGGTGCTGGTATTTGTATCCTACACTTCTTTGCCTACATTTATTCTAGTTCTTGTTTGTTTTAATTAGTCGTAATTAGTTAGTTTAATTTTAGATTTTTTAGATTTTGCATGAAATTGTTCTGATAGGCGGCATGGTGTTATGACAAGAGTTTGTTCCAAAATCATTACTATTGAGACATTTAGGCTCTAAGTGTGACTCACTGTGTGATAATTGTGTGGTTTAATTCATTCACCTGTTGGGTCAAGAGTCTATACTTCTCCCAATAAAGTTGACCATGTGCCTTGTGTGTGTGAGGTTATAGTATATTCTGTGTTGTGACTGATGCTAGAACTTGCCTGGTGTGTGTGTAAAGCGAAATAAAGAGTGTGATTTTAGGAGATGATTTAGGCATTTCTTTGGCAGCCTGTGATCGTTTACCTTCTTTTTACCTACCCGTGGACATTATCCTAGTTAACCCCCTTTGAGCCTTTAGCTATTTTCTTTGACAGCCTCATATGTAGCCTAATCCATTTTTTTTTCAAGACCATAATTTGATCCAAATTCCTAAGAGCTTTAAATTGTAGAGTCATGTGAAAAAATAAGAGGAAAGTGGGTGAGAGTGATGCCTCAGAGTGTATTGGTACTTGAAATTGTTGTGAATAAGAGTGGCTATCATAGAAGTGTTTTATAAAAATAAAAAAATAAAAAAAAATAGAAAAATAAAAAAAAATAAGTTGTATATTCTCATCTTTGTGTTTATAATTGAATAACAAAATAGGTGAAAAGGGGTGTTAGATGAAAAGAAAGGTAGAAGGGTTGTTTAAAAGAGAGTGTTAATGGCATAATGTGATGTATTAAAGCGCTTAGGGAAAATAGTCACTATTTCTGGCCAAAATAGTCCTACCTGTCCCTTAGCCTACACTACAACCTGTAAAGACCTATTTGATCCTAAGCTTAGCATTCTGATATTAGTAGAGCATTACACTAAGGGCAAGCCTATGGTCATCAGTTGCAACATAAGAATTCTTTGTGAGAGTGAGAGCAAGGAGAATCTTGTACCCATGTTTCGAAAAATGCAAAACTTATGAGTGATTATGGGTGATATCTTGTGTGAGACACACATGGTTGATGATTTTTGGATAGTGTTATATGATTCTTTGTGACTTAACTTGTGGATACGAATTAACCATCATCACAAGTCTATGTTGGAGGTTGAATTGTTTCTAGTAGTGAATAAGAAAACTACTCTTTGTTAATAATTGTCGTGCCTGCCTTGTTGAACATTTTATGTTGTTGCTGTGATATTCTAAGTAGATGATTGCATGGACGTAATATTTTGTTCGAGGACGAACAAAGCTTTAAGTGTGGGGTGTTGATGATAGGCATATTTACATGCCTAAAGCACCATAATTTACCCATATTTTAGCTAAGTTTTAAGGACAAAATATATAATTCCTGCATTTTTAGTCCATTTTCCTGTAAGTGAGCTAACCAACGTGATTAGCATGTTTTCAGGTATTAATGATGAAGATTTCAGCACTTTGTGGACCTTTTGGTAGCAAGGGAAACTTCACATAAGAGGGAAGGCATCTTTTGGAAGCTTATGGACTGAAAGTGATGCATGGAGAACTTATCCCGGGCAAAAATAGTATTTCTGAAGACTTGGGGATCAGCAGTAACTTAGTAGGAATAGGACAAGGATGTTATAAAAACCCTATTTTGCTGAATTTTTCAGCATTCATACTTTTCATTATTCACAAATTGATAGATACTTTCATTATTCATTCGACTTTCTAGTATTATTGAGTTTACAGATTCTGTAAGTTTTAACAGAGAAAAAAACGCTAACTTGTGAGAAACGTCTAGAGGGCAAAAACGTCAACCTAGTTTGACGCCACACCCATCTTCAACGGGAGATTCTTTGAGCTTTGGTACGATGATGATGTTTATTGTGATCTCCGTTGTAATCATGAGTAGCTAAACTTCTCTGTTAGGGTTATGGAAGCCTTATGATATACTATCTATTACTATGAGTTTGTGAATTCTTGATACTTATGCTACTTATATCATTACTCTCTTCATCTTAATTACATTCTTGTGGTTGCAAACATATAGAATACGCCATTATAGCATTAACTTGTTCAAGAGAAAAGTTACATGTTTGGAAAAGAGAGTGTGACAAGGATATAGGGCTACCAACCCCTATTTACACGTTAGTGCCGTAACTGGATTAACTCTTGGAGAGTTCGTACCATTAGTTATACGCTTTAATCTCAAGAGAGTTAAAGTGAAATAATCCTTGATGGTTGAGAAACACTAGGATTTACCATTAGAATACGAATCTCTATAAGTGCATGCATGTCTGAATTCCGCATTACTCATAGTTAATAGATACGTAGAACTCATAAGGTGGACATAACCCTAACTTATTTTTCTCTGTGATTAAATCTTACTAAACAAAGCATTCTGTTGTTACTTTGATAGCATTAATTCACGCCACAATCCAATCCCCTCTTTTCCGTGGAATTTTCGATCAACAGTCTACTAATAATTGCAACACGTAGTGACCAAGTATTCCCTGTGGGATTCGACACCCAACCCAGTTGGGTTCTATATTTGACAACGACCGCTTACACTCTTACGAGAGCTATAGTTTGGGCGTTATCATGAGCCCGGGGTCCCGACGTGCTGTGGGCCAAAAATTGACTGAAGCATGTCGGGGAGGTTGGGGATCATCACAGTATGGTCTGTTTAAAATTTTGTGGCTATTTGGGTAGACAAACAGGCAAAATGGTGTGAACGGGGCATTTTAGGGCCAAATCGGTGTGCTATAGCCCACGATTTTGGGGGTACGCCGGGGGTTCGGGCGTGCTGTGGGCGAAAAATCACATGGGGCATGACAGGGAGGTTGGGGATCGTCCCAGTTTGGTCCTTTTAAATTTTCATGGCCATTTGGGTGGACAAACGGGCGAAACAACACGTACGCGGAATATTCAGGCCAAATCGGTGTGCTATAGCCCATGGTTTCGGGGGTGTTCCCGGGGTTCGAGCGTATTGTGGGCCAAAAATTAACCGGGGCGTGCCAGGGAGGTTGGGGATCATCCCAGCGTGGTTCTTTTAAATTTTCGTGGCCACTTGGGTGGAAACACGAGCGACAGGGCATGAACGGGGCATTTTTTAGCCAAATCAGTTTGCTATAGCCCACGGTTTCGGGGGTGGGCCTAGGGTTTGGGTGTGAAATGGGCCGAAAATATATCGAGACATGCTAGGAAGGTTGGGGATCATTTCAGTGTGGTCCGTTTAAATTTTCATGGCCATTTGGGCGGACAAACGGGTGAAACGTCGCTAACAGGGCATTTTAAGGCTAAATCAGTGTCCTATAGCCAACGGTTTTGGGGGTGGGCTATGGGTCTAGGTGTGTTGTGGGCCGAAAATCGACCGGGGCGTGCCAGGGAGGTTGGGGATCATTCCAGTATGGTCTGTTTAAATTTTTATGGCCATTTGGGGTGGACAAATGGGCAAAACGGTGCCAACGGGGAATATTCGAGCTAAATTGGTGTGCTACAGCCCACGATTTTGGCAGTGGGCTCGAGGTCTGGGTGTGTTGTGGGTTAAAAATCTTCTGAGGCATGCCAGGAAGGCTAGGGATCAACCTTGTGTGGTTTGTTTAAATTTTCATGGCCATTTGGGTGGACAAACGGGAGAAACGGTGCGAACGGGGTATTTTCAGGAAAAATCGGTGTGCTATAGCCCACGGTTTCTGGGATAGGACCGGGGTCCGAGCGTGCTGTGGGTAAAACATTGACTGGGGTATGCCAGTTAGGTTGGGGATCGTTCCAGTATGGTCCGTTTAAATTTTCATGGACATTTGGTTGGACAAAAGACCAAAATGGAACGAACGGGGAATTTTCGGGCCAAAGTGGTGCGCTATAGCCCACGGTTTTGGGGGTGGCCTCGGGCTCTGGGCATGCTACGGGCCAAAAATCGATCAGGACGTGCTATGGAGTTTAGGGATCGTCCTAGTATGGTCCGTTTAAATTTTCGTGGCCATTTGCATGCAAAAACAAGCGAAACGACACAAACGGGGCATTTTCGAGCCAAATTGATGTGCTATAGCTCATGGTTTCGGGGGTGGGCCCGGGGTCCGGACATACTGTGGTCTAAAAATCGATCGGGGTATGCCAGGAAGGCTGGGGATCATTCTAGTGTGGTCCGTTTAATTTTTGTGGCCATTTGGGTTGACAAATAGGAGAAACAGCGCGAATGGGGCATTTTCGGGCCAAATTGGTGTCCTATACCCCATGGTTTTGGGGGTGGGCCCGGGGTCCTGGCTTGATGTGGGTCGAAAATCAACTAGGGTGTGCCAAGGAGGTTGAGGATCATCCCAGTGTGGTCCGTTTAAATTTTTCTGGCCATTTGGGTGGAAAAACTGGCAAAACGGCATGATCGGGGCATTTTTGGGCCAAATCTGTGTGCTATAGCCCACGATTTCGGGGGTGGACCCGTGGTCCGGGCATGCTGTGGGCCAAAAATCAACTGGGCATGCTAGAGAGATTGAGTATCATCACAGTATGGTCCATTTAAATTTTAATGGCCATTTGGGTGGATAAACGGGCGAAACGGCGTGAACGGGACATTTTCGGGCCAAATCGGACTACTATAGCCCACAGTTTCAGGCGTGGGTTTGGTGTTCGGGCGAGCTGTGGGATAAAAATCGACTAGAATGTGCCAGGGAGGTTGGGGATCATCCCAACATGGTCCGTTTAAATTTTCATGGATATTTGGGTGGACAAACGGGCAAAATGGTACGAACGGGGCATTTTCGGACCAAATCGGTGTGCTATAGCCCACGGTTTCGGAGGTGGGCTTGGGGTCCGGGTATGGTGTAGTCTCAAAATCAATTGGGTTATGCCATGGAGGTTGGGGATCGTCCCAGTGTGGTCCGTTTAAATTTTTATCGCCATTTGGGTGGATAACGATTGTGGGCCAAAAATGGATGGGGGCGGGTTAGGGAGGTTGAGTATCATTCCAGTGTTGTCTGTTTAAATTTTCGTGGCCATTTGGGTGGACGAACGGTCGAAATGGCATGAACGGGGCATTTTCGTGTCAAATCGGTGTGATATAGCCCACGGTTTTGGTGGTGGGCTCGGGGTACGGGCGTTCTATGGGCCAAAAATCAATCGGGGCATGCCAGGGAGGTTGGAGATCATTTCAATTTTGTCAGTTTTAAATCTTTTGGCCATTTGGGTGGACAAACGGGTAAAACAGCGCGAATGAGGTATTTTTTGGCCAAATCGGTGTGCTATAGCCTACGGTTTTAGGGGTGGGCCCGAGATACGGGCGTGCTGTTGGCCAAAAATTAATCGAGGCATCCCAGGAAGGTTGGGGATCATCCCAGTATGCTTCGTTTAAATTTTTGTGGCTATTTGGGTGGACAAACGGACAAAACAACGCGAATGGGGCATTTTCAAGCCAAATTGGTGTGCTATAGCTCATGGTTTCGGAGGTGGGCCCGGGGTCCATGCATTCTGTGGGCTGAAAATTGATCGAGGCATGCCAGGGAGGTTGGTGATCATCCCTGTGTGGTTTGTTTCAATTTTTGTGGCCATTTGGGTGGACAAACGGGCGAAACGGTGTGAATGGGGCATTTTAAGGCCAAATCGGTGTGCTATAGCCCACAGTTTTAGGGGTGGGCCAAGGGTTCAGGCATGCTGTGGGCCAAAAATTGATCGGGGCATGCAAAGGAGGTTGGGGATCATCCCAATGTGGTCTATTTAAATTTTCGTGGCCATTTGGGTGGACAAACAGGCAAAATCAGTGTGCTATAGCCTACGGTTTTGGGATGGGCCTGAGGTCTAGGCGTACTGTGTGCCAAAAATTAACCGGGGCATGTCAGGGAAGTTAGGGATCGTCTCATTATGGTTCGTTTAAATTTTTGTGGTCTTTTGGGTGGACAAACGGGCGAAATAGCGCGAATGAGACATTTTCAAGCCAAATCAATGTGCTATAGCCCACAGTTTTGGGGTCGGCCCGGGGTCCAAGCATACTGTGGGCCAAAAATTGATCGGGGCATGCCAGGGAGGTTGGGGATCATCCCAGTGTGGTCCGTTTAAATTTTTATGGCCATTTGGGTGGACAAACGGGCAAAATGGTGTAAACGAGGAATTTTTGGGCCAAATCAGTGTGTAATAACAGGCGGTTTCGGGGGTGGGCCTGAGGTTCGGGCGTACTGTGGGACAAACATTGACCACGGTGTGATAGGGAGGTTCGGGATGGTCCTAGTGTAGTCCGTTTAAATTTTTGTGGCCGTTTGGGTTGACAAATGGGTGAAATAGAGCGAAAGGGCATTTTCAGGATAAATCAGTGTGCTATAGGCCACGATTCCGAGGGTGGGCTCGGGGTCCAGGCGTGCTGTGGGCCAAAAATTGACTGAAGCATGATAGGGAGCTTGGGGATCATCCCAGTATGGTCCGTTTAAATTTTTATGGCTATTTGGGTGGACAAATGGGCAAAGCGGCAAAAATGGGGCATTTTTGGGATAAGTCGGTGTGTGATACGCCCAAATTACAGCTCTCGTTAGAAAGTGTAAGCGGTCGCTGTCAAATATAGAACCCAACTGGGTTGGGTGTCGAATCCCACAGGGAATACTCTGGTCACTAAGTGTTGCAATTATTAGTAGACTGTTGGTCAAAAATTCCAAGGAAAAAGGGGGGTTTGGTTTAGGCGTGAACTAATATTATCAAAGTAACAATGGAACGATTTGCGTAGTAAGGTTTAATCACAGAGATTGATAAGTTAGGGTTATGTCCACCTTATAAGTTCTACTTCTCTATTAACTATGAGTAACGCGGAATTTAGACATGCATGTACTTATAGAGAATCGTATTCTAATTCTAAATCCAAGTGTTTCTCAACCATCAAGGATTTATTTCTCTTTAGCTCTCTCGAGCCTAAAGTGTATAACAAATGGCACAAATTCTCCAAGAAGTTAATCCGGTTAAGGCATTAACGTGTAAATAGAGGTTGGAAACCCTATTTCCTTGTCACACTCTCTTTTCCAAACATGTAACTTTTCTCTCGAACAAGTTAATGCTATAATGGCGTATTCTCTATGTTTGCAACCATAAGAATTCAATCAAAACGAAGAGAGTAATGATATAAGTAGCATAACACATCAAGAATTCACAAACTCATAGTAATAGATAGTATCTTACAAGGTTTCCATAACCCTAACAGATAAGTTTAGCTACTCATGAATACAACGGAAATCAAAGTAGACATCATCATCATACCAAAACTTAGAGAAATCTCGGCTATGGAGATGAAACGTGTTTTCTTTCTCCGTTGCTCAAGTGAGCCATTTTCTGTTCTCAAAACTAGTACAAAATCTTCAACGTGAATTGTCAATAATCGAATGATCATCATGCTGAAAAATTCAGCAATAAGTTTTTTAATAACATCCTTGTCCCATAAGTTGCTACTGCATCCTTAAGTCTTTAAAAATACTGGGTTTGCCCGGGAAAAAGTTCCCATGCATCACTTTCAATCCAAAAGCTGCCTTCCGTCTTATGTGAAGTTTTCCTTTGCTGCCCACAGGTCCACAAAGTGCTGAAATCTTCATCATTAGTACCTGAAAACATGCTAATCACATAGGTCAGCTCACTTAAAGGAAAATGGACTAAAAGTGCAAGAATTATATATTTTATCCTCAAAACTTAGATGAAACATGGGTAAATTATGGTGCTTAGGCGTGTAAATACGCCCAACATCAGTGTGCTATAGCCCATGGTTTCGGGGGTGGTCCTTGGGTCCGAGGGTGCTGTGGGCCGAAAATCGATCGAGGCGTGACAGGGAGGTTGGGGATCATCCCAGTGTGGTCCATTTAAATTTACTTGGCCATTTGGGTGAACTGACGGGCCAAACAGTGTGAATGGGGCATTTTCAAGCTAAATCAGTGTGCTATAGCCCATGGTTTTGGGGGTGGTCCTAGGGTCCGGGAGTGCTGTTGGCCAAAAATTGACCGAGGCATGCCAGGGAGGTTCGGGATCGTCCCAGCGTGGTCCGTTTAAATTTTTGTGGCTATTTGGGTGGATGAAAGGGAGAAACAGCGCGAACGGGGCATTTTTGGACGAAATCGGTGTGCTATATCCCACGGTTTAGGGGGTGGGCCTGGGTCTGGCATGCTGTGGGCCACAAATCGACCGGGACGTGCCAGGAAGGTTGGGGATCATCCCAGTATGGTTCTTTTATATTTTTGTGGACATTTAGGTAGACAAACGGTTGAAACAGCGCGAATGGGGTGTGGTCGGGCCAAATCTGTGTGCTATTATAGCCCACAGTTTCGGGGTGGGCCCGGGGTCCAGGCGTGCTTTGGGCTAAAAATCGACCGGGGCATGCCAGGGATGTTGGGGATTGTCCAAGTGTGGTCCGTTTAAATTTTTGTGGCCATTTGGGTGGACAAACGGGTGAAATGGTGCCAACAGGGCATTTTCGTGCCAAATTGGTGTGGTATAGCCCACGATTTTGATGGTGGACCTAGGTTCCAGACGTGCTGGAGGCTAAAAATCAAACGAGGCATGCTAGGGAGGTTGCAAATCATCCCTGTGTCGTCCGTTTAAATGTTTCTGGCCATTTGGGTGGATAAATGGATGAAACGGTGTGAACGGGGCATTTTTGGGCAAAATCGGTATGCTACTGCCCACGGTTTCGGGGGTGGGCTCAGGGACCGAGCATGCTATGGATCGAAAATTGAATGGGGTGTGCCAGGGAGGTTAGGGATTATCGTAGTGGACAAATAGGCAAAACATTGCAAATGGGGCATTTTCAGGATAAATTGGTGTGCTGTGGGCCCAGGGTTCGGGCGTGCTGTCGACCGAAAATCAATCGGGGTGTGCCAGAGAGGTTGGGGATCATCCCAGTATAGTCCGTCTAAATTTTTGTTGCCATTTGTGCAGAAAAACGGGAAAAACAACGCGAACAGGGACTTTTCAGGCTAAATCGGTGAGTTATAGCCCACAGTTTTGGAGGTGGGCTAGGGGTCCGGGCGTGGTGTGGGCCAAAAATTAATCGGGGCGTGCCAGTGAGGTTGGGGATCATCCTAGTGTGGTTCGTTTAAATTTTTTGGCCATTTGGGTGGATAAACGGGCAAAGCAGTGCGAATGGGGCATTTTTTGGCTAAATCGGTGAGGTATAGCCCACAATTTTGGGGGTGGGCCCGGGGTCCGGGCGTGATGTGGGCCAAAAATTTATCGAGGCATGCCAGGGAAGTTGGGGATCATCCCAGTATGGTCCGTTTAAATTTTCGTTGTTATTTGGGTGGACAAATGGGCGAAACAGTGCAAACGGGGCATTTTCAGGCCAAATCTATATGCAATCGCCCACGGTTTGGGGGTGGGCTCGGGGTCCGGGCGTGCTGTGGGACAAAAATTGACTGGGGCGTATCAGGGAGGTTGGAAATCATCCCAGTGTGGTTCGTTTAAGTTTTCATGGCCATTTGAGTGGACAAACAGGCAAAACATTGCGAATGGGGCATTTTCAGGCCAAATCAGTGTGTTGTGAGCCCAGGGTTCGGGCGTGCTGTCGGGCTAAAATCAATCAGGGTATGCCAGGGAGGTTCGGGATCATCACAGTGTAGTCCGTCTAAATTTTCGTGGCCATTTGGGTAGTAAAATGGGAAAAATAGCACGAACGGTGCCTTTTTGGGTTAAATCGGTGAGCTAAGCCCACTGTTTCGGAGGTGGGCTAGGGGTCCGAGCGTGGTGTGGGCCAAAAATAAATCGGGGTGTGACAGGGAGGTTGGGGATCATCCTAGTATGGTTCGTTTAAATTTTCATTGCCATTTGGGTGGAGTAACGGGCAAAACGGTGCGAACGAGGCATTTTCGGGCCAAATCAGTGTGCTATAGCTTACGGTTTGGGGGTGGGGCCGGGGTACGGGTATGCTGTTGGCCAAAAATTGACCTGGGCATGCCTAGGGGGTTGAGTATCATCCTAGTGTAGTCCATTTAAATTTTTGTGGCCATTTGGGTGGACAAATGGGCTAAACGGTGCGAATGGGGCATTTTTAGGCCAAATCGGTGTGCTATAGCCCACGTTTTTGGGTGTTGGCCTAGGGTCTGGGTGTTCTGTTGGTCGAAAATAGATTGGAGCATGCCAGGGAGGTTGGGGATCATCCCAGTATGGTCCGTTTAAATTTTCGTGGCCATTTGGGTGGACAAACAGGTGAAACGGCGTGAACGGTGCATTTTTAGGCCAAATCGATGTGCTATAGCCTACGGTTTTGGGGGTGGGCCTGGGGTCCAGGCGTGCTGTTGGCCAAAAATTGATTGGGGCGAGCCAAGGGGGTTGAGGATCATCTCAGTGTGGTTATTTTAAATTTTTGTGGACATTTGGGTTGACAAACAGGCGAAACGGCGCGAACGGGGCATTTCGAGCTAAATCGATGTACTATAGCCCATGGTTTCGGGGTGGGCCCGGGGTCCGAGCATCTTGTGGCCAAAAATTGACTGGGGTATGCCAAGGAGGTTGGGGATCATCTCAGTGTGGTCCATTTAAATTTTTGTTGCTATTTGGGTGGACAAAGGGTGAAACGGGGTGAACGGGGCATTTTTGGTCCAAATCGGCGTGCTATAGCCCACGATTTTGAGGGTGGACCCGGGGTATGGGCGTTCTGTGGTCCAAAAATCAACTGGGGTGTTCCAGGGAGGTTGGGGATCATCTCAGTGTGGTCCATTTAAATTTTGTGGCCATTTGGATAGACAAACGGGCAAAACAGAGCGAACAAGGCACTTTCAAGCCAAATCAGTGTGCTATAGCCCACGTTTTTGGGGATGGGCTCTGGGTCCGGGCGTGCTGTGGGAAGAAAAGTGACCGGGGCATGCCAGGGAGGTTGAGAATCATCCCAGTATGGTCCTCATAAATTTTCGTGGCCATTTGGGTGGACAAATGGGCAAAACAGAATAAAGGGGCATTTTCGGGCCAAATCAGTGTGCTATAGCCCACGGTTCGGGCGTGCTGTGGGCCAAAAATTGACAGGGGCATGCGAGGGAGGTTGGGGATCCTCCCAGTATGGTCCGTTTAAATTTTTGTGTCTATTTGGGTGGACTAACTGTCAAAATGATGCAAACGGAGCATTTTCGAGCTAAATTGGTGTGCTATAGCCCATGGTTTTGGGGGTGGGCTCGGGGTTCGGGCATGCGGTGGGTCGAAAATCAACCAGGTCATGCCAGGATTTTTGTGAATCGTCCCAGTATAATCCATTAAAATTTTCATGACCATTTGGGTGGACAAACAGGTTAAATAGCATGTATGGGCGTTTTCAGGCAAAATCGGTGTGCTATGCCCATGGTTTCGGGGGTGGGCTCGGGGTTCGGGCGCGATATGGGCCAAAAATTGATCAGAGCATGCCAGGGAGGTTGGGGATCATCTCAGTGTGGTCCTTTTAAATTTTTGTTGCCATTTGGGTGGACAAATGGGAAAAACATTGCAAATGGGGCATTTTCGGGCCAAATCAATGTACTATTGCCCACGATTTAAGGGGTGGGCCCGGTTTCGGGGGTGCTGTGGGCTAAATATTAATTGAGGTGTGCCAAGGAGGTAGGGGATCATCCGAATGTGGTCCGTTTAAATTATTGTGTCCATTTGTGTGGCTAAACGGGTGAAACAGCATGAACGGTGCAGTTTTGGGCCAAATCGGTGTGCTATAGCCCACAGTTTTCGGGGTGGGCTCAAGGTTCGGGCGTGCTATGTACGAAAAATTGACCAGGGCGTGCCAAGGAAGTTGGGGATCATCATAGTATAGTCCGTTTAAATTTTTGTGGCTATTTGGGTGGACAAACGGTCGAAATAGTGCAAACAGGGCGTTCTCAAGCCAAATCAATGTGCTATAGCCCACGGTTTTGGGGGCAGACCTGGGGTCCGGGCGTGTTGTTTGCTGAAAATCGACCAGGGCATGTCAGGGAGGTTAGGAATAGTCCTAGTATGGTCTGTTTAAATTTTAATTGCCATTTGGGTGGACCTACTGGCCAAACAGTGCGAATAAGGCATTTTCGGGCTAATTCGGTTTTCTAAAGCCCATGATTTCGGGGGTGGGCCCGGGGTTCGGGCGTGCTGTAGGTTGAATATTGACTGGGGCATGCCAGGGAGGTTGGAGATCATCCCAGTGTGGTTCGTTTAAATTTTTGTGGCCATTTGGGTGGACAAACGGGTGAAATAGTGTGAATGGGCATTTTCAGGCTAAATTAGTGTGCTATAGCCCACAGTTTTAGGGGTGGGCTCGGGTTCCGGGCGTGCTGTGGGCCAAAAATCGATCGAGGCATGCCACGGAGGTTGGGGATCATTTCAGTGTGGTCCGTTTGAATTTTCATGGCTATTTGGGTGGACAAACGGGCGAAACAGTGCGAACGGGGTTTTTTTGGGCCAAATCGGTGTGCTATAGACCACGGTTTCGGGGTTAAGCTCGGGTTCGAGCGTGTTGTGGGTCAAAAATCGACCGAGGTATGTCAAGGATGTTGGAGATCATCCCCGTTTGGTTTGGATAAATTTTTGTGGCTATTTGGGTGGAAAAACGGGCAAAACGATGCGAACGGGGCATTTTCAAGCTAAATTGGTGTGCTATAGCCAACGGTTTTGGGGGTGGGCCTCGGGTTCGATCATGCTGTGGGCCAAAAATCGACCGAGGCATGCCAGGGAGGTTGGGAATCGTCCCAGTATAGTCCGTTTAAATTTTCATGGCCGTTTGGGTGGACTAACGGGCAAAACGTTGCAAACAGGGCATCTTCGGGACAAATCGATTTGCAATAGACCAAGGTTTTTGGGGTGCACTCGGGGTTCGGACGTGCTGTGGGTTGAAAATTGATCGGGCCATGCCAGGGAGGTTGAGGATCATCCTAGTGTGGTATGTTTAAAAATTTGTGGCCATTTGGGTGGACAAACGGGCGAAACAGCACGAATGGGGTGTTTTCAGGTCAAATCGGTGTGCTATAGCCCACGGTTTTGGGGGTGGGCCGGGGGTCCGGGCGTGATGTGGGCCAAAAATCCACCGGGGTGTACCAGGGCGGTTGGAGATCATCCCAATATGGTCCGTTTAAATTTTTGTGGCTATTTAGGTGAACAAACGGGTGAAACGGCAAGAACGGGGCATTTTCGGGCCAAATTGGTGTGCTAAAGCCCGTGGTTTCGGTGGTGGGCCCAGGGTTCGGGCATGTTGTAGGCTAAAAATCGACTGAGGCATGCCAAGGAAGTTGGGTATCATTCCAATGTGGTCTATTTAAATTTTCGTGGCCATTTGGGTGGACAAACGGGTAAAACGGCGTGAACGGGGTGTTTTTGGGCCAAATCGATGTGCTATAGCCCACGGTTTCGGTGTTGGACCCAGTGTCGGCGCGTGATGTTGGATGAAAATCGACCGGGGCCTGCCAGGGAGGTTAGGGATCATCCCAGTGTGTTTTGTTTAAATTTTTATGGCCATTTCGGTGGACAAACAGGCAAAACAGCACAAATGGGGCATTTTCAAGCCAAAATGGTGTGCTATAGCCCACGTTTTTATGGGTGGGCCCAGGGTCCTGGCATGCCGTGGGCTAAAAATTAATTGAGGCATGTCAGGGAGGTTGGGAATCATCCCAGTGTGGTTCGTTTAAATTTTTGTTGGTATTTGAGTGGACAAACGGGTAAAACGGCACAAACGGGGTATATTCGGGCCAAATCAGTGTGCTATATAGCCCACGGTTTTGGGAATGGGCCCGGGTCAGGGCGTGCCGTGGGCCAAAAATCGACCGTGACGTACCATGGAGGTTGGGGATCTTCCCAGTGTGGTCCGTTTAAATATTTGTAGCCATTTGGGTGGATAAATGGGCAAAATGGTGCAAACAGGGCATTTTTGGGCCAAATCAATGTGCTATAGCCTACAATTTTGGGGGTGGGACCGGGGTCCGAGTGTACTGTGGGCTGAAAATCGATCGGGGCATGCCAGGGAGGTTGGGGATCATACTAGTGTGGTCCATTTAAATTTTCTTGGCCATTTGGGTGGACTAACGGGTGAAACGGCGCGAACGGGGCATTTACGGGCCAAATCGATGTGCTATAGTCTACGATTTTGGGAGTGGGCATAGGGTTCGGGCGTGCTGTTGGCTGAAAATCGACTGAGGCATGCCAGGGAGGTTGGGGATCATCCCGGTGTGGCTTTTTTAAATTTTTGCGGCCATTTGGGTGGACAAACAGGTAAAACGGTGCAAACGGGACATTTTCGGGCCAAATTGGTGTGCTATAGCCCACGATTTCGAGGGTGGGCCTGGGGTCCAGGGGTGCTGTGGGTCAAAAATAGATCGAGGCATGCCAGGGAGGTTGGGGATCATCCTAGTATGTTTGGTTTAAATTTTCTTGGCCATATGGGTGGACTAACGGGCAAAACGGTGCGAACGGGGCGTTTTCATGCCAAATCGGTGTGCATCCCACAGTTTCGAGGGTGGACCCAGGGTATGGGTGTGTTGTGGGTGAAAAAACTAACGGGGCATGCCAGGGAGGTTGGGGATCATCCCAGTATGGTTCGTTTAGATTTTTGTGGCTATTTGGTGGACAAACGGGCTAAACGGTGAGAAAGGGGCATTTTTGGGCCAACTCGGTGTGTTATAGCCTACAATTTTGGGGATTGGACTAGGGTCCGGGCGTGCTGTGGGCCAAAAATTGATCGGGGTGTGCCAGGGAGGTTGGGGATCACTTCAGTGTGGTCCTTTTAAATTTTTGTGGCCATTTGGATGTATAAATGGGCAAAATAGCGCAAACGGGGCATTTTTGAGCCAAATCGGTGTGCTATAGCCCACGGTTTTGGGGGTGGGATTGGGGTCCGGGCGTCCTGGAGGCCAAAAATCAAACGAGGCATGCCAGGGAGTTGTGGATCATCCCAGTATGGTCCGTTTAAATTTTTGTGGCTATTTGGGTGGACAAACAGGCGAAATAGTGCGAACGAGGCTTTTTCAGGGTAAATTGGTGGGCTATATCCTACGGTTTTGGGGATAGGCTCGGGGTTCGGGAATGCTATGGTCCAAAAATTGACCTTGGAGAGCCAGAGAGGTTGGGGATCATCCCAATGTGATTCATTTAAGTTATTTTGCCCATTTGGGTGGACAAACAGGCAAAACAGCGTGAATAGGGAATTTTTAGGCCAAATCGGTGTGCTGTGGGCTCGGGGTTTGGGCGTGCTATCGGCCAAAAATCAATCGGGATGTGCCATAGAGGTTGGGGATCATTCCAGTGTGGTCCGTTTAAATTTTCCTGGCCATTTGGGTGGACAAACGGGACAAACAGCATGAACGGGGCATTTTTGGGCTAAATCGGTGTGCTATAGCCCACGGTTTCGGAGGTGGGACAGGAATCTGGGCATGGTGTGGGCCAAAAATTGACCGGGGCATTCCAGGGAAATTGGGGATTATTCTAGTGTGGTCTGTTTAAATTTTTGTATCGATTTGGGTGGACTAACGGGCAACACGATGTGAACGGGGCATTTTTGGGCTAAATTAGAGTGCTATAGCCCATGGTTTTGGGGGTGGGCCTAGGGTCTAACGTGCTATCGGCCAAAAATCAACTGGGGTATGCCAGGGAGGTTGGGGATCATCCCAGTATGGTCCGTTTAAATTTTTGTGGCCATTTGGGTGGACAAATGGGCGAAACGGCGCGAACAAGGCATTTTTGGGCCAAATCAGTGTGCTATAGCCCACGATTTTGGGGGTGGGCCTGGGGTCCGGGCGTGCTGTGGGCCAAAAATCGATCAGGGTATGCCAGGGAGGTTGGGGGTCATCCCAGTTTGTTACATTTAATTTTTTGTGGCCAATTGGGTGGACAAACGGGCGAAACGGCGCGAACGGGGTTTTTTTGGGCCAAATCGGTATGCTATAGCCCATGGTTTCGAGGGTGGGCCCAGGTTCCGGGCGTGCTGTGGGCAAAAAATCGACCGAGGAATGCCAGGGAGGTTGGGGATTATTCCAGTATGGTCCATTTAAATTTCTGTGGCCATTTGGGTGAACAAACAGGCGAAATAGTGCGAAAGTGATATTTTTGGGCTAACTTGGTGTGTTACAGCCCATGGTATCGGGGGTGGTCCCGAGGTCCGGGTGTGCTATTGGACGAAAATCAATGAGGGCATGCCAGGGAGGTAGGGGATCATCCCAGTGTGGTCCGTTTAAATTTTTATGGCCATTTCGATGGACAAATGGGCAAAATCGCTTGAATGGGGCATTTTCGAGCCAAATCGGCGTGCTATAGCCCACGGTTTTAGGGGTGGGCTTGATATCCAGGCATGCTAGAGGCCAAAAAATGAACGGGGCATGCCAGGGAGGTTGCGGATCATCCCAGTGTGGTCCGTTTAAATTTTTGTGGCCATTTTTGTAGACAAATGGGCGAAACGATGCGAACGGGACATTTTTAGGCCAAATCGTTTGGACTGTAGCCCATGGTTTCGGGGGTGGGCTCAGGGTCTGGGCGTGCTGTCGGTCGAAAATCAATCGGGGCATGCCAGGGAGGTTGGGGATCATCCCAGTATGGTCCATTTAAATTTTCATGGCCAGTTTGGTGGACAAACGGGCAAAACGGTACAAAAAGAGGCATTTTTGGGCCAACTCAATGCGTTATAACCCACAGTATCGGAGGTGGGCCAGGGATCCGGGCGTGCTGTGGGCCGAAAATTGATCAGGGCATGCCAGGGAGGTTGGTGATCTCCCAGTGTGGTCTGTTTAAATTTTTGTGGCCATTTGGATGGATAAATGGACAAAATGGCGCAAACGGGGCATTTCCAGGCTAAATCGGTGTGCTATATCCCACGGTTTATGAGGTGGGCCAAGGGTTCGGGCGTGGTGCGGGCCAAAAATTTAACGGGGAGTGCCAGGGAGGTTGGGGATCGTCTTAGTGTGGTCCGTGTAAATTTTATTGGCCATTTGTGCGGACAAACGGGGCATTTTCAGGCGAAATCGATGGGCTACAACCCATGATTTTGGGGGTGGGCGCGGGGTCTAAGCGTGCTGTGGGCCAAAAATCAACCGAGGTGTGCCTAGGAGGTTGGGGATCATTCTAGTATGGTTCGTTTAAATTTTGAGTGGCCATTTGGGTGGACAAACGGTCGAAAGGCGCGAACGGGGCATTTTCGGGCTAAATCGATGTGTTATAGCCCACGGTTTTGTGGGTGGGCGCGGGGTCCGGGTGTGCTGTGGGCGAAAAATCAATCGGGGCATGCCAAGGAGGTTAGGGATCATCCATGTGTGATCCGTTTAAATTTTTGTGGACATTTGGGTGGACAAACAGGAGAAATAGCGCGAATGGGGCATTTTCAGGCCAAATCGGTGTGCTATAGCCCACGGTTTTGGGGGTGGGATCAGGGTCCGGATGTGCTGTGGGCCGAAAATCGATCGAGGCATGCCAGGAAGGTTGGAGATCATCCCAGTATGGTCTGTTTAAATTTTTGTGGCCATTCGTGTGGACAAACGGGCAAAACAGCACGAACGAGGCAGTTTCGAGCTTAATCGGTGTGCTATTGCCCACGATTTTGGGGTGGCCCCGAGGTCCGGGCATGCTACAGGACAAAAATCGACCGGGGTGTGCTAGGGAGGTTGGTGATCATCCCAGTGTGGTCCGTTTAAATTTTCATGGCCATTTGGGTGAACAAACAGGCAAAACGGCGGGAACGAGGTATTTTCTGGCAAAATCAGTGTGCTATAGCCCACGGTTTCGGGAGAGGCATCGGGGTCCGGGCATGCTGTTGGACGAAAATCGATCGAGGCATGCCAGAGAGGTTGGGATCATCCCAGTGTGGTCCGTTTAAATTTTCGTGGCCATTTGGGTGGACAAACGGGTGAAACTGCACGAACGGGACATTTTCGGGCCAAATCGGTGTGCTATAGCCTTTGGTTACGGGGGTGGGCCCGGGGTCTGAGCGTGCTGTGGGTCGAAAATGATTGATGCATGCCAGGGAGGTTGGGGATCATCACAGTGTGGTTCATTTATATTTTTGAGGCCATTTGGATGGACAAATGGGCAAAACGGCGCGAACGGGGTATTTTCGGGTTAAATCGGTGTGCTATAGCCCATGGTTTCAGGGGTGGGCTCGGGGTCCGGGCGTGCTGTGGGCCAAAAATCAATCGGGGCATGCCAGGGAGGTTGGTGCCAAAAATCAATCCCAGTATGGTCCGTTTAAATTTTCGTGGCCATTCGGGTGGACAAACGGGCAAAACAGCACGAACGAGGCAGTTTCGAGCTTAATCGGTGTGCTATTGCCCACGATTTCGGGGTGGCCCCGAGGTCCGGGCATGCTACAGGCCAAAAATCGACCGGGGTGTGCTAGGGAGGTTGGTGATCATCCCAGTGTGGTCCGTTTAAATTTTCGTGGCCATTTGGGTGGACAAACTGGAGAATCTCTTTAAGGAGAATAAGAAAAAAAGGGTATTTTTTTATAGTTCAAACAAACTACACATGATGGTTGATGATTAGAGTAAATAATACATTCTGTTAATGAGTAGTAACATCAAATGAAAATTCAAAGAGACATGGATTTGTGTGGTGGTTTTTTCATATGAAATTTCCATAGCAAGACTTACAAAGTCTTTCTTGACATCATTTTTGTGTGTTGTAGTTTTCAAATGCATTTAATACAAAGAAATGCATTTAATTATTTGAAGACTTACAAAGAAATGCATTTAATTTGAAGACTTACAAAGAAATGCATTTAATTTGAAGACTTAAAAAGAATGCATTTAATTATTTGAAGACTTACAAAGAAATGCATTTAATTATGTGAAGTTTGATTCGATAATTTAAGACAAAGACTCATTGACTTGGAAGTCTTTCTGATGCAACGCCTTATTTGAGATGCAAGACTTATTCAGGTTTACTGCAATATAAATAGTTTACCCAGTACCAATTTCATCCATCAACAAACAAAATAATCAACTCACAATCACTTAATTAGCAGTATACGATGATGGTTTCGAAAATATTCTCTTTACTTCTGTTTTTCACTCTATTTACAATTACTTTTGCTTCCACTGAGGAACCAACTGCTCTTCTAAAATGGAAAGCAACTTTCAAGAACCAGAATAATTCTTTACTGGCTTCATGGAAACCAAGTTCTGATGCATGCAGTGGTTGGTACGGAGTTATTTGCTTTAATGGTAGGGTAAACAGGTTGAATATTACAAATGCTAGTGTCTTTGGTACCCTCTATGATTTTCCGTTTTCATCCCTACCTTTTCTTGAATATTTTGAACTTAGCGTGAACAATCTCTCTAGCACCATTCCACCTGAGATCGGTAATCTCACTAATCTTATCTATCTTGACTTGTCCATCAACCAGATTTCAGGCATAATCCAACCACAAATCAGCTCACTAGCCAAGCTTCAGACCCTCCGCATCTTTGACAACCATTTAAATGGTTCTATTCCGGAAGAAATAGGTTACCTCAGGTCTCTTACAAAATTAGATTTGAGTACCAACTCTCTTGATGGTTCTATTCCTGCTTCATTGGGGAATTTGAACAACTTGTCCTATTTGTATCTTTATGAGAATCACCTTTCTGGCCCAATTCCTAGTGAGTTGGGGAATCTGAAAAACATCAATTTTCTGTACTTATCAATAATCAACTCTCTGGCCCAATTCCTAGTGTGTTGGGGAATCTGAAAAACCTCAATGATCTGGGATTATGGTATAATCAACTCTCTGGCCCAATTCCTAGTGAGTTGGGGATTCTAAAAAACCTCAATAATCTTGTATTATCCAATAATCAACTCTCTGGCCCAATTCCTCGTGAGTTGGAGAATCTGAAAAACCTCAATGATATGGAATTATTCAATAATCAACTCTTTGGCCCAATTCCTAGTGAGTTGGGGAATCTGAAAAACCTCTATAATATGGTATTATCCAATAATCAACTTACTGATTCAATTCCGTCTTCCTTTGGCAATTTGAGAAACTTGCATTCTCTGTTTCTCGGCAACAACAATCTGATTGAGGAAATTCCTTCATCTTTTTGCAATTTGACGTCACTGACGGTCGAGAAACAGCTTGAAGGGAAAAATTCTGCAATGTTTGGGTAATATCAGTGGCCTCCAGTATGTGATGATGTCAAATAATAATCTCAGTGGAGAGCTCCCGTTGACTATTTGTAATTTAACATCACTACAAAGTCTGGATTTGGGTAGAAACAATCTAATGGGAGCAATTCCGCAATGTTTAGGCAATATGAGTGGTCATCTTGAGGTTTTTGATATGCAACACAACAATCTTTCCAGGACTCTTCCAACAACTTTTACCGTCGGAAGTGCACTCAGAAGCTTTAATTTGCATGGCAATAAGCTAGAGGGAAAAATTCCACTATTCTTGGAAAATTGCAAAGAGCTGCAAGTTCTTGATTTAGGAGATAATCACCTCAACGACACATTCCCAATGTGGTTGGGAACTCTTCCTGAGCTGCGAGTTTTAAGCTTGGGATCGAATAAGTTGCATGGACCCATTACAACTTCAGGAAGTGAATACATGTTTCTTGAGCTTCGAATCTTAGATCTCTCTAGCAATGATTTTTCCAAAAACTTGCCGATGAGTTTGTTTGAACATTTGAAAGCCATGAGGACAATTGATCTAAACACAAATGCATCAAGTTATGAGCTTCATCAACATTACCAAGACTCGGATGATGTGGTAACAAAGGGATTGGAGCTTGAAGTTGTGAGAATCTTGTCTTTGTACACAACTATCGATCTTTCAAACAACAAATTAGAAGGGCATATTCCTTCTTTTTTGGGAGATCTCATCGCGCTCCGAGTTTTGAATTTGTCTCATAATGGATTGCAAGGTCATATTCCACCATCATTTGGAAATTTATCCTTGGTTGAATCATTGGACCTTTCATTTAACCAGCTCTCTGGAGAGATACCAGAACAAATTGCTTCTCTTACGACTCTTGAATTTTTCAATCTCTCCCACAATAATCTTGAAGGATGCATCCCTAGAGGACCTCAATTTGCTACATTTGAGAACAATTCGTACAAAGATAATGATGGATTACGTGGATTCCCACTTTCAAAAGGTTGTGGTAATGACGGTCATGATTCAGCATCGGAGGAAACTTATGCTGGATCTGCGCTTGATGAAGAAAGCAACTCTGAATTTCTGAATGATTTTTGGAAGTCCGCTCTTATGGGGTATGGAACCGGACTATGTATCGGACTATCCATAATATATATCTTGGTATCAACTGGAAATATGAAATGGTTTGCAAGAATCATTGAAGTGCTGGAACACAAAATTATGATAGCAAGGAGAAAGAAGCAGCGAAGGCAAAGGAATTACAGAAGAAATAATAGCGTCTAGACAATTTACAGGTATTCAAAGCTAAGTTCTACACTAATATATTAGTTTTCATTTTTTTTTTCAAGAACAACTAATCGCTACTCTCTCCGAAGCATATTTTTCTTATTGATAAGTGTTTGACGCTCACTTATCTTATTTTTCATAAATTTCAGATATCAAGGATAAGAAGACGTTGGCGCAGTGAAGTTGGTTACTCTCATGTTCATTTATAAGCTTTATTTGGAGCGATATCTGCATTTACATTTGTTCTTCTTTAGTTTGTATTAATCTAAACTCATTTCACTTTTACATTTCACATTGCATCATCTAAACTCATCTCAATCAAGTACTACGGAGTGCATTAGAGATTCTCTACTTTTTAAGCTTGTTTTATCTTTGAGAGAAGTAATTATATAGTGCATGATAGTTTTGTTATCTTGGGAAAAAATGTAGATGTGCAACACATATTTAGAGTCTTTGTACCTTAATAGTAACTCCCTGAATGGAACAATACCATCAGGGATATTCTCCCTTCCATCACTAATTAATTTGCTCTTGAGAAATAACTACTTTTCCGGTCAGTTTGAGGATTTCAAGTCCAATTCACTATTATTTATTGATTTAAGCTATAATCAACTGCTAGGTCATCTTCCCAAGTCAATTCAAAACCTTGTGAACCTATACCACCTTGATCTTTCATCAAATGATTTCAGTGGTCATGTGGATGTCAGCTTCTTTTGAGACCTCAAACACCTTGAGATTCTTAGCCTTTCATATAATCGTATCTCATTGACTAATGAGTACAAAGTTAATTTTACTTTGCCCGAATCTCTGAGGAGGTTGCGATTGGCTGCATGCGAAGTGAAAGGATAGGAGTTTCTAAGTTCTGTGAAGCATCTTGAGGAGTTGGATATTCCAAATAACAAGATTCAAGGAGGAATCCCCGATTGGGCATGGTCTAACTGGATGTTATCATTGCACCAACTTAATTTATCCCACAACATGCTGACAAGTGTTGATTCAATTCCTTTTCAGTTTGTACAATTCATTAATTTGAGCTCAAATTTGCTTCAAGGTTCACTACCTATTCCACCAAATTCGACAAGATACTTCTTCATATCCCATAATAATCTCAGTGAAGAAATTCCTTCATCTATTTGCAATTTGATGTCACTGCAAATTCTAAATTTGGCCAATAACAATTTGCACGGAGATATTCCGCAATGTTTGGGGATATCACTGCTCTCGAGGTTTTGGATATGCGTCATAACAATCTTTCTGGGAATCTTCCAACAACTTTCAGCAATGGTAGTTCACTGAGAAGCCTCAACTTGCAAGACAATAAACTCGAGGGGAAAATTCCCCGATCTTTGACCAATTGCAAAGAGTTGCAGGTTCTTGATTTAGGAGATAATCAACTCCTTGACACATTCCCCATGTGGTTGGGAACTCTTCCAAAGCTGCAAGTTTTAAGTTTGAGATCGAATAAGTTGCATGGACCCATTCAACCTTCAAGGATTGAAACTAGTTTTCCCGAGCTTCGAATAATAGATCTATCTTACAATGGCTTCTCGGGAAACTTGCCTATGAGTCTGTTTCAACATCTGAAAGCCATGAGGACAATTGATCAAACATTGAAGGTACCAAGTTATCTTGGAGATTCATATTACCATGATTCTATTACGGTTTCATCCAAGGGGCTGGAGCTTGACCTTGTCCGAATTTTGACTATTTACACAACCATTGATCTTTCAAATAACAAATTTGAAGGATACATTCCAAGTATTATGGGAGATCTTATTGTGCTTCACGTTCTAAATTTATCTCATAATGGATTGCAAGGTCCTATTCCGCCATCACTTGGAAATTTATTTGTAGTCGAGTCATTGGACCTTTCAGGTAACCATCTCGTAGGAGAGATACCAGCACAATTTGCTTCTCTTACAGCTCTCGAAGTCTTAAATCTCTCCTACAATCATCTCGAAGGGTGCATTCCTCAAGGAAATCAATTTCACACCTTTGAGAACAATTCATATGAAGGTAATGACGGATTACGCGGATTCCCACTTTCAAAAGGTTGTGGTAATGACGGTCATGATTCAGCATCAGAGAAAACTTATGCTGGATCTGTGCTTGATGAGGAAAGCAACTCTGAATTTCTGAATGATTTTTGGAAAGCCGCTCTTATGGGGTATGGAACCGGACTATGTATCGGATTATCCATAATATATATCTTGATCTCAACCGGAAATATGAAATGGCTTGAAAGAACCGTTGAAGAGCTGGAACACAAAATTATGATGGCGAGGAGAAAGAAGCAGCAAAGGCAAAGGAATTACAGAAGAAGCAATAATCACTTCTAGACAATTTACCAAGGAATTATATTAGTTTTCATGTTTTTTCAATAACTAAAGCTAATTGATACTCTCTTCGAAGCATATTTTTATTATTGATAAGTGTTTGACACTTACAATCTTATTTTTCAATTTTCAGATGTCACTAATAAGCTTTATTTTGAGAGATGTCTGCATCTACATTTGTTCTTCTTTAGTTTGTATTAATCTAATTAAGCTTTATTAACTTACTATGTTTTTCAAGTTCATATGCTCAACTTTGAATGTCTTGTTACATAATCCCAAAAGGAAGACAATAACTCAGGCTACTTAATTCATAATTCTGTTCTATGGGAAAGAAAATGGTGTTGATGAAACAAAATCATATCAGCAGAAGACACAGAACTGTGCAAATTTGGATTAATCAAATGATCGCGTATGATTATAAAGGTCCCAAAATAAAACACTTCTCAAAAATGTAAAACCTCATTCCAAAAGAATCCTCACATTGCAGTATGTTGGATGAGGTTCTCAGTATCCTAAAGGACACTACATATGGCCGGAATTTTGGAACCACCAGAACCGTATTTTTTTTCCGGTGAAGAATCATCTGGAACCTATCATATCCAGCCAACACACAAACAACAGCAATGGAATGAAGGATGTTATTTGCAAGGATGTTATTTGCACCATCACCTCTGAAAAGAGATTTGGGACCATCAGCTCATTTTGAAGAATGCAAAACGAACTCGCAGGTTTCCATATGGGTAATGTTTCTTGTAAAGATATATAGTTATGTTCCTAATGTTATCCAGACAGTAAGAAGTTTGTCTCGTAAGTCTACCAGACATTAATTTAGGTAAATAGAAATATCCTCTTACATGCAACTATAGTTACGTCAAATGGGAAAGAGATCGAATTTCTTCAATTTCAGCATTGCCAGAAAAAGTGATCAGTTTGAAAACATAAAATTCAGCCAACAAGATATCATCTTCGCAATTCTAAATTCCCAAGCGAAATATGCTATTTAAATATCGGATACTCTTGAGATCAAATACATATCAATGCGTCGGAAAAAATTCTGTAGCTCATGCAGTAACTAGCTGTTCTTTCTTAACAGAAACCACAAACTTCAAAGATTTTACTTACTTAAATATTCTTAAATTTGAGAAACCATATTTATATTGATGATGTGCTGATGATCTATAGGTCCTGCAATCTGGATCGCTGATTGTAAAAGTTCGAACATGTAGTCTTGATACTCTCGAGCTACTTGAATCTTCTCACTAATGCCTTCCTGCTGATACAACATTTCAGTGGCATTGTCACAGTCTGGCACCCCAAGAGCCAGAGAAAAGGTACGATGATTTTTCAGAAACCTCACACTTTGTTTCTATTCTAATCCAAGTATTCTAAAGACATAAATGCAGGCTCAGGGACTTCTTAGCTACTTCAGAAATCAACGACATGGTAACACAGGGAGGTGCTGATTTATACTCTGGACAGTGAACACATATTTTTTCTCAAGGTGATACAAGTATGATCATGATCATGACACTTTTGAGTATTTTTGAAGACTAGTCACTAAAGGGCTCTTTTGTCATTTCTCTATTATTTGTAATGTTGTATAAATAGAACCTTGTAGTGTTTATTTTCTTAGTTTATGCTTGATATTGAAGACACGACTCTTGTGAGAGAGAGTTCTCAAAACTGAAATTAGGGCATAGCATAAGGGTGGATTCTCTTGTGTGTTGCAAAGCTTGAGACTTTGGTGCTTTGAGAGGTGGATGCCCCTCTTGTGTCATTGTAAGAGTTAGGTGTTTGTTGTATGAAGTGTTAAAGGTCCAAGAGTGAATATGCTCTTGGTTTGTTAAGACTACATCAACACTTGTCTAACTATCAATCTTTGTTTCTTGTCCTAATCTTGTAGTTTGTGTTGTTGTTGTTCAAGCCGTTTGGTTATTGTGGTTGTAACATTGTTGTTCTTTATTTTTATTGTCATAATATAATTTGGTTTGCTGCTGGAAATTAGGTGTTAAACACCTCATTACATGGTGTTCTTGTTGTGTTTTTGAATCCGAGAGGGGTCACCAAAAGAGGTCCATAGTTCCTTGAACTAGTGGACTGTTTTGGTGTTTGTTTTCTTGTGTTCTTGGGCTTTCTTGTATCACAAGGTAACGGATTAAATGATGTGTGTAAATTTGATGTTGAGAGTTATTTAGGTAGAGGATTCAGCTAATTGAAATAATATTCTTATATTTGTGATCGATCTGAGAAAGAAGAATGATTTGCGGAGGCTCTTTATATGTGAATGTCGAAAGGCCTTTATATGTGTCTGATTGCTCCAGTTATAAACATTGTATGTGACTGTGGCAGATTCAGAAATTAGACGCTCGCTGTTTTGAAATGTATAAATGTAACTCTATTTACTTCCCATTATTGGATATTCATTCATATGATGATGGCAATGGACATTGTTGTATCTTCTTTGAATACCATGTCCTCATTAGTTCAACATTCATTGATACTGTAGCACTACTAAAACTTGAATTTTATTTTCCTTTTTCACTTTGGGGTGCAACACCAATTTTTTTTTTTTTTTAAAGTTAAAAAGGTAGAGGAAGACTTAAATGTAAACTAAGTGTCGAGTATGTTTAAGTTGTCACATCAGAATCAAAAATCAAAATTAAAGTGAAGAGAATAGAAGTTGAATGATTCATAGCTATTAGAGTGAAAAATACTTTCACTTGAATTGACAATTCAAATTAAAAGGACGTCTGTCGTAGAAAATATAATAAAGAAATTATTTTCTCAGAGGAAATGACACACATCATCTGATATTTCCATGGAAGAGACTTGTACATTAACTTGAGAATGACAAAATTTAAGTATCTGCAGTTGGACTCTTTCTTTCTTTCGAGAGTTAAAGATGCAGATCATATGACTTAGTCGTATCTAACGTTTGAGAATGACATTCTACTACTCTTTTGGATACTTAAATATACCTGACTAGATTTAATTTAAAATGGGTTAATGGAACTTTCAAACTAAGTTGTTCGACGTTTAATTATCCATGCTCAGGGCATCTTTGATTAGTTTTTGATAGATTTATTCATTTGAATACACATAATAACATCATTAGCCAAACTAAGATGATTTATGAGGTTATTTTACACGCAAGGCTTTAAGATGAAGACTCATTGACTTGAAAGTCATTCGCCTTATTTTACACGCAAGGCTTGTATTGGTTTATTGCAATATTTTACAAGCAAGGCTTATTCTACACCGATTTCATGATGATGGTTTCGAAAAATTATCCCTCAATCTCGTCTTATAATACCGAAAAAAGGCATTCGATTACATGACTTAATCGTATCTACTGTTTGAGAATGACATTCTCCTACTCTTTTGGCTACTTAATATGCTTGACTAGATCAATTATTGATCCAATAAAGTATTCATTTTTAATAAAATAAGTCCACATAAATAGATGTCTAATCAAGTATAAGGATTTGCCGGTTCATGAACTAAAAAGTAGTTTACTTTGTTTTGTTTTTTTTCCTATTTTTTTCTTTTGCAAGCTTTGGGATTTTACATCAAATTGAATAAATTTATGTTATGCAGCTTTCTTTGAAATTTCTATGGCAAGAATTTTGTGCATTGACTTGGAGAATTTTGTGACTTTAATGTTATGAAAAGTAAATTAGATAATGTTATGTTAGTCTAAGACTGGATATGCTCCACTAGTTTAAAGATGAGAAATGAGAACCAAATATATCTGCATCACATACTATATGATTTTTGTCTGAATTAAATTAAATTAATCCATGCCCTTTTTCATTTTGCTATTAAATTTAATTTCAGTGAACTTTATTTTGTGATAATGTTAAACTGGCAAGACTATATTGATAATGAACTATATCTTTTTATTTATTTGGGAGTGAAAGGAATTTGTTTGAAATTTCTCATCAAGACTTGGAAAATACAACATATTTCCACTCACAATTCATTATCTTTCTTGGTTTAGTGTCCTCCGCTCTTAACGAGTTCAATTGAATTTATTTATTTTCGGACAAAAAATACAGATATATGATGTAGGACTGGATATCATCTAAACTCTTCTATATCAGAGATTGCAATATAGTCTAGAAATTTATTGTTCTAGGACTGGATATAGTCCACTACCATGTGATCTTTGTGTGATAACACAACAAAGCTACTTTTGTTAGGTCTTTGTCAGCATTATATTGAACAATATTATCTACAAGATTGTCACGACCCAAGCCGAGGCCCTAGCCACGACGGGCATCCCGAGCCACGAAGGCCTGAGAGACGCCCCTTAGCCCGCCCACTAGTGATATTGTCTGCTCTGGGCTCAGGCCCGCACGACTTTAAAACGCGTCACTAGGGAGTATGGCTTTTTTACTTTTATACCCAGCACGGCTTTGTGTGATAACACAACAAACCTACTTTGGTTAAGTCTTTGTCTACATCATATACCAGTGGCAAAGCTTACTACCCTCCGGATTTTACTTGCACTTGCAGCTAGTAATTAAGATTGAAACCTTTGGCAGATGGACTAAGCATGTGGAAATACATTACCACTTCATCACAGAAGAAGTGTTGCAAGGAGAGATGGACTTTGTCACAACCCGAGCCGGGGCCCTAGCATTTTCAACAACCAAAAAGATTTATTCCCTCCATTCCCTTTTAGTTACCCACTACTCTAGTTTGAAAAATATTTACCTATACTTTTTCATGGTGCGATATTGTCCGTTTTGGATGAAGCCTTCATGGTTTTCCCCAAAACGTCTCGCACCGTTAAGAGATCTTACACCTTATATCTAGTTTCTCAATCTTTTTAGCTACCAATATAGGACGTTTGTTCATACGCCCAACAATCTCCCCCTCGAACTAAATTCCACATGGCTCATCACGATCCACAGGTCATCGAGATTTATTACTGCCACCCACATCGTTCTGAATATTTGTATGGATATCAAAGTACGTAACAAGCTTCTTCTTGTGTGTGCATCTCTGCCACATCTTCCGACTCATCCCACTTGGACTAAATCAGCCAAAAGACATTTCAACTAACAAGTCATACATTTCAACATTCTTAATTATTTTGTGGGACAACTACCTAAGAAAAAAGACATTTCAACTAACAAGTCATACATTTCAACATTCTTAATTATCTTGTGGGACAACTACCTAAGAAAAAAGACATAACAAGTCATACATTTCAACAGAGATATTCAAATGGACCACAAAGAAAAATTAGTGATTGTGGGACAACATGAAGACACGTGTATTGACCTCGAGAAACCAGCATGAAATGTATTGGCATGGATAATTAAGTTTCTTAATTGGAAAGACAAAGACTCATTGACTTGGAAGTCTTTCTGATGCTACGCCTTATATGACATGCAAGACTTGTTCAGGTGTACTGCAACATAATAGTGTACACTGCACCCATTTTATTCATCAACAAACAAAATAATCAACTCACAATCACTTAATTAGAAGTATATGATGATGGTTTCGAAAATATTCTCTTTTCTTCATTTTTTCACTCTCTTGTACCTCTTTACAATTACTTTTGCTTCCACTGAGCAAGACTTAAATGTAAACTAAGTGTCGAGTATGTTTAAGTTGTCACATCAGAATGAAAAATCAAAATTAAACTGAAAAGTATGTTTAAGTGTCGACTAACTTGTTTATTCAATACATGTTACCTTTCACTAGCAAATGCATATTGGATAACTCAGTCTCCACCATGAGTTTGGCACCCATAAGACTCATAATTAGACTCTGAATAGTTTTTGTATCAATAAAATAAATTGAGATCATCATCTGCGCTATCATCTATTAAAAGATTTACCCCTTTTTCTCTTTAAGGAGAATAAGAAAAAAGGGTATTTTTTTATAGTTCAAACTAACTGCACATGATGGTTGATGATTAGAGTAAAGAATACATTCTGTTAATGAGTAGTAACATCAAACGAAAATTCAAAGAGACATGGATTTGTGTGGTGGTGTTTTCATATGAAATTTCCAAAGCAAGACTTACAAAGTCTTTCTTGACTTCATTTTTGTGTGTTGTAGTTTTCAAATGCATTTAATACAGAGAAATGCATTTAATTATTTGAAGAGCTACAAAAAAATGAATTTAATTATTTGAAGACTTACAAAGAAACGTATTTAATTATTTGAAGACTTACAAAGAATGCATTTAATTATTTGAAGACTTACAAAGAAATGCATTTAATTATCTGAAGTTTGATTCGATAATTTAAGACAAAGACTCATTGACTTGGAAGTCTTTCTGATGCAACGCCTTATTTGAGATGCAAGACTTATTCAGGTTTACTGCAATATAAACAGTGTATCCTGCACCAATTTCATCCATCAACAAACAAAATAATCAACTCACAATCACTTAATTAGCAGAATATGATGATGGTTTCGAAAAATTTCTCTTTACTTCAGTTTTTTACTCTCTTGTACCTCTTTACAATTACGTTTGCATCCACTGAGGAAGCAACTGCTCTTCTAAAATGGAAAACAACTTTCAAGAACCAGAATAATTCTTTACTGGCTTCATGGAAACCAAGTTCTGATGCATGCAACGACTGGTACGGAGTTTCATGCATTAATGGCAGGGTAAACACGTTGAATATTACAAATGCTAGTGTCTTTGCTACACTCTATGCTTTTCCGTTTTCATCTCTCCCTTTTCTTGAGTATCTTGATCTTAGCATGAACAATCTCTCCGGCACCATCCCATCTGAGATTGGTAATCTCACTAATCTTGTCTGTCTTAACTTGAATATCAATCAAATTTCGGGCACAATCCCATCACAAATCGGCTCACTAGTCAAGCTTCAGATCCTCCGCATATTTCAAAACCATTTAAATGGTCCCATTCCAGGAGAAATAGGTCAGCTAAGATCTCTTACTAAGCTATCTTTGGGCATGAACTTCCTCAATGGTTCTATTCCTGCTTTATTGGGGAATTTGAACAACTTGTTGTATTTGTATCTTTATGAGAATCACCTTTCTGGTTCCATTCCGGAAGAAATAGGTCAGCTAAGGTCTCTTACAGAACTAGAACTGAGTACTAACTCTCTTAATGGTTCGATTCCTGCTTCATTGGGGAATTTGAACAACTTGACCCTTTTGTATCTTTATGCGAATCACCTTTCTAGCTCCATTCCGGAAGAAATAGGTTACCTAAGGTCTCTTACTGACCTAGAATTGAGTACCAACTCTCTTAATGGTTCTATTCCTGCTTCATTGGGGAATTTGAACAACTTGTCGTATTTGTATATTTGTGAGAATCACCTTTCTGGCTCCATTCCGGAAGAAATAGGTCAGCTAAGGTCTCTTACTGAACTAGCTTTGTATACCAACTCTCTTAATGGTTCGATTCCTGCTTCATTGGGGAATTTGAACAACTTGTCCCTTTTGAATCTTTATGACAATCACCTTTCTGGCTCCGTTCCCAAAGAAATAGGTTACCTAAGGTCTCTTACTAAGCTATCTTTGGGCAGGAACTTCCTTAATGGCTCTATTCCCGCTTCATTGGGGAATTTGAACAACTTGACCCTTTTGTATCTTTTTGAGAATCACCTTTTTGGCCCCATTCCGGAAGAAATAGGTTACCTAAGGTCTCTTACTGAACTAGCTTTGTATACCAACTCTCTTAATCGTTCGATTCCTGCTTCATTGGGGAATTTGAACAACTTGACCCTTTTGTATCTTTATGACAATCACCTTTCTGGCTCCATTCCGGAAGAAATAGGTCAGCTAAGGTCTCTTACTGATCTAGAATTGAGTACCAACTCTCTTAATGGTTCTATTCCTGCTTCATTTGGGAATTTGAATAACTTGACCCTTTTGTATCTTTATGAGAATCACCTTTCTGGCTCTATTCCTGCCGAAATAGGGAAGATGAGGTCACTTCAGAATTTAAGATTATATTCAAACAATCTTTCTGGCCCAATTCCAAAAACTATAGGTAACTTAACTGAGCTCAAACTTCTAAACCTGTATGCTAATCAACTCTCTGGCCCAATTCCTAGTGTGTTGGGGAATCTGAAAAACCTCAATTTTCTGGAATTATGGGATAATCAACTCACTGGTTCAATTCCGTTTTCCTTTGGCAATTTGAGTAACTTGCAATATCTGTCTCTTGGCGACAACAATCTGATGACTGAGGGAATTCCTTCATTTATTTGTAATTTAACATCACTAACACTCCTGTATTTGTCGAGAAACAACTTGAAGGGAAAAATCCTGCAATGCTTGGGTAATATCAGTAGCCTCCAGTATGTGATGATGCCACATAATAATCTCAGTGGAGAGCTCTCGTCATCTATCTGCAATTTAACATCACTACAAATTCTAGATTTGGGTAGAAACAATCTAAAAGGAGCAATTCCGCAATGTTTTGGCAACATGAGTCGTCATCTTGAGGTTCTTGATATGCAGCACAACGATCTTTCCAGTACTCTTCCAAAAACTTTTAGCATTGAAAGTGCACTCGGAAGCTTCAATTTGCATGGAAATAAGCTAGAGGGAAGAATTCCACGATCCTTGGAAAACTGCGAACGACTGGAAGTTGTTGATTTAGGAGACAATCTCCTCAATGATACATTTCCAATGTGGTTGGGAACTCTTCCTGAGCTGCGAGTTTTAAGCTTGAGATCGAATAAGTTGCATGGGCCCATTAGAACTTTAGGAAGTGAAAACATGTATCCTGAACTTCGGTTGTTAGATCTCTCTTCCAATGCCATCACGGGAAAATTACCGACGAGTTTGTTTCAACATTTCAGAGCCATGAGGAAAATTGATCCATCAAAGAAGGCACCGAGTGATGACAGCTATGGGTATTATGAGAACTCCATAGCTGTCGCAACAAAGGGATTGGAGCTTGAAGTTGTGAGAATCTTGTTTCTGTACACCACTATTGATCTTTCAAACAACAAATTTGAAGGACATATTCCAAGTATCATAGGTGAACTCATTGCACTTCGCGTTCTAAATTTATCTCATAATGGATTGCAAGGTCATATTCCACCATCACTTGGATGTTTATCTGTAGTCGAGTCAGTGGACCTGTCAGGTAACCATCTTGTAGGAGAGATACCCGCACAATTTGCATCTCTTACATCTCTGGAAGTCTTAAATCTCTCCTACAATCATCTCGAAGGGTGCATTCCTCAAGGAAATCAATTTCATACCTTTGAGAACAATTCATATGAAGGTAATGATGGATTACGCGGATTCCCACTTTCAAAAGGTTGTGGTTATGACGGTCATGATTCAGCATCAGAGAAAACTTATGCTGGATCTGCGCTTGATGAGGAAAGCAACTCTGAATTTCTGAATGATTTTTGGAAAGCTGCTCTTATGGGGTATGGAACCGGACTATGCATCGGATTATCCATAATATATATCTTGATCTCAACTGGAAATATGAAATGGCTTGCAAGAATCATTCACGATCTGGAACACAAAATTATGATGGGAAGGAGAAAGAAGCAGCGAAGGCAAAGGAATTATAGAAGAAGAAATAATCGATTCTAGAACTTAAAGGTATTCAAGCTAAATTCTACACTAATATATTAGTTTTTGTGTTTTTTTTAATAACAAGTAATCAATACTCTATCCGAAGTATATTTTTCTTATTGATAAGTGTTTGACGCTCACAATCTTATTTTTCAAATTTCAGATGTCAAGGATAAGAAGACGTTGGTGCAGTGGAGTTGGTTACTCCTATGTTCACTATTAAGCTTATATTTGTGATTAAATTAATAAAGTTTACGTGAAATTATTAAGTACATTTTATTATCAAATTTCTCTATAACAACATTTTTCTGTAGCGAGGGAGTTCTAACTGAAATTGATTTTTTATGTTATATATATGGAATCTTACTAGCTCAAACTATCCGAACTTTCGCTTTACTGGTGACCGTCAATTTCTATCTTGAATTCCGTTATACTGTATGTTTTCTAGAGTAGCAATTGATAGGGGCAGAGCCAAGTAGGTTCAACGAGGCGAAAAGTTATATTATTTATGTACTGTAAAAATTGGTTTTTATAAATATATGATAGATATTAAATCTCTTTGGCTTCTTTACATATGTTTACGTCTTCATATTTTGAATTCTTTAGCGAAAATACTAGCTCCATCGTGACTTTTGGTTGCTTGTAGCAACCAAAAGGTGTTCAGATAAAAGACGTTGTTACATAGAGGTTTTACTATATAAGTTCGATAACATGAACCTATTGGATCGAATAATCGAGACTCGCCACGTAAGGTACATTGAAATGGAAAGTCCTCATATCAAAGATTTTTTAATTTATTCTTTTTAGAAAAAAAATCGTGATAAAGTAATAAATATTCTTTTTATTCTTTGTTAGGAGTCGCGGAATCAAGTTTTGCTGATGAAATCATCTTTAATAGAAACATCTTACCCCAAAATTAAAGTAGTACTAGCTTCTTGATGCGAATTGAGATTAATCGGAACCCAAAAGAAGGTGGATATATATATATATATGTCATAGTTTTTAAATTAAAATTTATGACATCAATTATTTTAAAATGAAATTGAAACCAGCCTCCAACTGTAATTTGATTCTTTCAATACTAGAAGAATGAGACTCTTATTTTGTTGTTTTCTATTTTTATTCTTTTTTATTTCTTTTACTTAGTTAAGGATGACATTATTTAAAATATCATTAAAGAGAAAAAGTATTCTTTTTGAATTGTCACATTGACAAATTAAAAAATAAAACCAATTTATTTTTCCGGAAGACATGGAAACAGAAACATTTCTAAGAAGGCGATATCATTAACAACAACATATCCAGTATAATATCGTAAGTGGATATTTATGGATTTTAGAAAATGTCTCCTAAATTATTTTATGGTTTAAAAGTTTATTTTAAAATTAATTAAATCTTGATTTGTTTTTATTTTTTAACCATAGAAGTCTTGAATTTGAACTTTGAAAATGAAGAAAAAAATCTAGTGAAAGCGATTCCTCTTTAAATGATTTTACATGATTTGAATTTGGCATAGTCGACACTCCGAGGCAAATACGAGATACCATAATTATTAGGAATGCATTCACGAGACATTTGACTTAGCTGCCATTTGCTTAAGCCGACAATGATAAGCAAGGAGATCTATGAATCGTGAGCTATAAAAGCCAGGTGCGATGAGATATAGAAGTCAGGTACGGCGATCAGCTCAATCAAAATGATAGTGGTCAGGCCACGTAGGTTTTCCAACAATGCCCACATACTCATTGGAATGTATTCATCAGACATTCGACCAAACAACCTTTTGCTTAGACCGACAATGATAAACAAAGAGATCTATAAATCATGAGATATAGAAAACAGGTGTGACGATCAGCTCAATCAAAACGGAAGAAAGAAAGCAGGGCAAGGTGGATTTTCCAACAATGTGGGTGGTAAGTCCCATATACTCATTAGAATGTATTAATCAAACATTTGATCTAACCACCTTTTTCCTGTGCAATAGCAGCAGTAATTGGTGATGATAATGGCTTCTTTGCTTCTTCATGTTTTATAAAAAGTTCATGATCAAGCAACTTTTCATAAAGTTCTAGATATGTAACACCCCGCATTTCGGGCAACAATAAAAACCGTCGTTTCTATGCATAGACGAAGCAAAAGCCATAAATCCTATGTAAATTTGGCATGTTAATCAATTATGTAGTGTGTGAACCTATTTAATCATGAATTGAGATCATAGAGGTCCACTAACTCAAGGACGAGTTGAAAGCTTTCCTATCATTCGAGTTTGAGTGAGCGTCGAAACTTGGGTCAAATTCAATCGATCATAACTCCTTGTATATAAAGAATTACAGGTCCTACTATCTATGAAATGAAAGCTCTTCGAATTATCTTTCCAATGATACCAATTTTTCCTAAATCCGATACCCGAGCGAAAAATTATGGTCATTTTAGTGACTGAGACAGTAGCATCATGAGATAAGCGTGCGACGCACGCCCTATCGCACGCACCAAAATTTCAGGTTCTGTTTCCGCGTTTTTAAGGGAAAAATGGGTATCTTCCATCCCTTATCCAGCTATAACATGGGATTAAACTTACTAAACACCAAAATATGATTCTTTTCTCTCAAATTCATCAAGAACTCACCCTAGTGTTTCAAACTAAAAACCCAAATATTTCAAGATTTAACTGTGGGTTTTCCTTAATTCTTCAAGATTCGGAATCCCCATTGCGAGGGTTACAAGAGGCACCCATCAATCGTACGTATATCATCCCAAAAGCTAGAGTTCATTCAAAAGCTTTTAATTTAAGGTATGCGGGGTTTTCCTGAAATCTCATGGGCATAGAAATCATGATTTTAAGAATGAGGTTTTGAATTTATGAATATAATTATGTTTTTAGAAGTTTTGACGGTATTGTTTTGGTCTTTAGACCTTTTCCCTAGTTGATTTGAAATTACATATATATGTAAGCATGTGATTTAAGGATTTATGATTGAATTGAGAGCATGATTCATGGAAAATCCCTCTTTTGTTATGATCTTCATTTACTCATGATATGCGATGAAAATTGTTTAAATGCATCTTGAAAGACACGAAATGCAATGTATTGATTTATACTATGACTTGAATATGAATTTTGAAATAAAAGAGAGGGTTATGCATGTTGATAAATGTTGAAAATATTTATATAATGAAAGAGTGCACGATTTTGCTAAAGGCACATGACCACCATATGTTTGAAGAGTTTTTGCATAGTTTTGACTTATGTTTCGGAATATAACATCTCTTTAACTAATTGTATGTTTGGGTGGTCTGAATTGAGTTTTCATGTAAGAATCATGTATGGTACAATATGGCCAGAAATAGGACTTGCAAGTCTTGGTATGACGATACCAAAATAGACAATGCCATAACAGATTCAGACAAACATAGAAATCAGATTCTTTGTGGGACTTGAGATTTCAGAATGATATATGTTTAGAAATGGATAAAATTGGGCATAACGAGATGTTAGGTTGTCCCCTGAAGAAGGCACAAGTTCAGACAACTCATTGACCAAAATCGTGATTTGTCGATCCGGGTATATTATTGCACGCTGGCGATGGCCCTGTGGCGTAGTAGATTCAGAGACTCCAACCCTTGCGGCACACTTGGGTTGGGGGATTTCCCGCCGAGTCAATGATGGATTCCATACAGCTCATGGAATTTAGACTTGTAGGGATGTACCACCTAACTCAGAATTAATACGAAGATCAGAAACTGCATCGTCAAGAATGATTTATGATTTTTCAGAAAAGTGCCCATGTGTTTTGAAAACTATTTTATGTATGATATTTTGACAAATTGCTCTCCATTATTTTATTTATATAAAAGCTTTATTTTGGATTACTTTGCGTACCATTACAATTATATTAACCCCCCACCCTCCAGGTTCTGAGGCACAATCTAGGGGTTTCGATAAGCAGTAGATTTCTTCAGAAAAAAGTGCAGAGTTCAGTTGGTGAACCTTCTATATTTCAGAAAGCCTATTTATTTCCAGACATTTATCATTAGTCAGGGTTTTGGTCTACTGGGGGCCTTGTCCCAGTTTTCAGATAGTTGATATTTGATCATGTAGTAGAGATTTCGCAGACGGTTATAGATGTTGTTAATTGGTTTTGGATTTTGACTTTCATTTTAAATTTATGTCAGACTTATAACCATGATTCCGTTGTTACATATATTTCTGCATCTCTTTATTGTACATGAATGGTGTATGTGATTACAAGTTAGAAGGGCTCTCGGGTCTTCATGGTTCGGGATGCCCATCACGGTCAGGGCCTTGGTTCGGGTCGTGAAAAAATGATTCCACTCTTGAGAACTCATCTTTAGGACCTTCAGGACAAGTTCTTACTCCTAAAATGGTACAACAAATGATCGTATCAACCTTTTCAGCATTGGGATTACAAGGTATTGATGGTAAATCTAATTTTTGGATTGTTGATTCTGGTGCTTCCAATCATATGACCAACTCAACAAGCATGCAAAAAAATATTCGTAAGTATCAAGGTTCATCACAAATACAGGTTGCTAATGGCAGTAATTTACCCATTACCAAGGTTGGGGATATTGTTTCAACTTTCAAGAATATTTTTGTTTCACCGAAGCTCTCAACTAGTCTTATTTCAGTTGGACAATTGGTTGATGACAATTGAGATGTAAATTTTTCTCGTAATGGTTGTCTTGTGCAGGATCAGGTGTCGGGGACGATAATCGCGAAGGGGCCTAAAGTTGGAAGATTGTTTCCTATATAATTTTCCATTCCTCCTGTTATATCTTTTTCTTGTACTTCTACGGCTAATAAGACTAAGCTTCGGATAAGCGTATAGGACATCCAAATTATGTTGTGTTGTCTCATTTATCAAATTCTGGTTTATTAGGAAGTAAAAATCAATTTTCACCTACTTCATTTGATTGTTCTACTTGTAAATTAGGTAAAAGTAAAATTCTTCCTTTTTCTAATTTGGGTAGTCGTGCTACAAAGTGTTTTGATGTTGTTCATAGTGATGTTTGGGGTATTTCACCAATTGTTTCTCATGCTCAGTTCAAGTACTTTGTGACATTCATAGATGATTATAGTCGATTTACATGGGTGTATTTTCTTCGTACCAAATCTGAAGTATTTTCCATGTTCAAGATATTTTTGGCTTACATTGAGACTCAATTTTCTACTTGTATCAAATTATTAAGATCTGATTCTGGTGGAGAATATATGTCAAATGAATTCAAAAAAATTTTGCTTGACAAAGGAATTGTCTCACAACGCTCCTGTCCATATACACCACAACAAAATGGGGTCGCTGAGCGTAAAAATCGTCATCTTTTAGATGTCACTCGCACCTTATTGATTGAGTTCTCTTTCCCATCTAAATATTGGGTTGAAGCTATGTCTACTTCTGTCTATTTAATTAACAGGCTGCCATCTAAAGTGTTAAATTTTGAGTCTCCATATTTTCGTCTTTATCACAAAAATCCAAGCTATGATAATTTTCATACATTTGGTTGTATTTGTTTTGTACATCTTCCTCGTTCTCAACGTGATAAACTTTCTGTTCAGTCTACTAAATGTGTTCTTATGGGTTATAGTACTTCACGGAAAGGTTTTCCCTGTTATGATCCATGTTCTAATAAATTTCATGTTTCTAGAAATGTTGTTTTCTTTGAGAATTGGTATTTTTTTCCTACTCATGTTGAGTCATCTCCTTCTTCTCTTCTTCTTCCTACTTATGTTGAGTCATCTCTGTAGACACCTAATTTCATCCCTCCCCAATATCTTTTACCCATTTTTACTTTATCCTATCGTGTACCCTCATCTACATGATAACCCATCCATAAAAATACAAGAAAATAAATAACTCTAAACAAACCCCTAACAAAACCAATCCCGAATTATTCTTGTGATAACTAATTAACAACCCTTCCTATTAAATTAGGACACCTAACCACCTACCCCACTACCTCACCACCCCCTACCCCTACCTTTAACCCCCTCCCACGTTTCTTTCCAAAAAAGAAAAAGAAAAAAAGAAGAAGACAAAACAAAATAGGGGGAGCCATCAGCTCTTTTCTTCTTTCCCTTTAGGAACACCATATACACACACAGTAAACACCCACGTAATTCCATTGAGGATACACCAAATACACATATACGCATAGAAAAAGGAAAAATAGACAAACACCAGAGAAGATACCATTTTTTTTTCTACTTTTCCTCTTCACGATTTCGCACACACACTACACTCGGAGAAACACACACACACCATGGATACAGTGAAAAAAAACGAGAAAAGAAGTAAAAATGGCGTGAGAATTGTGGAAGAGAAGGAATTTCTTGCTTCCGGTTATCGTTCCGGTGACTGTTTCTCCGGAATCGTTTGTAGTCCGTCGTGTTCGATCCGTGCTTCGCCGGAATCGCCTTCGTTTCGTCAGTTTTAACCAGTTCAGCCCTCAAAATTCTCCAAACCCCATCTTTTCTTTTGATTTCTGGACGAGAATCCACCGTAATTCGACCCCGCCCCTCGTCATCGTCTTCTATCGACGTTGGATTTCACCGGAACTCCAGTTTCGTTGGTTTTTAATTGGTATTTTCTGAAATCTTGGTCTTTGGAACTCATTGCTCCTTGCGGATTTTTGTTTGTTCGGATTATACTTCGGTGATCGGTCTTGGTTTTTCATCGATTCCGTTCATAAATCTATTTTTTTCAATTGAAACTTGGGTTATCATGGTTCTGGCTGTTATTTTCGACTGATTTTGGGAGTTTAGATTTTGTGGTATTCTTTGAGGTTCTTGAAACGGTTCTTGTTTATCTTATCAAGTCAATTGAAAGCTCTGAAGGTCCAATTCTATCTTTTCTTCCTCTAATCTTACGTAATTATGAATAATTGGTGTGTTTGGTATGTTTCTCTGCCCCGACTGGAGGGGTGTCAATGCCGCACCACTGGTAAGGACAGCTGTGAGTGACCCTTATCTGGCGGGTACTCAATGAGAATGGTGGGAACCCTAAACTGACGGGTTAAGCCACCTCATCAACCCTAATCTGACGGGTTAAGATGTCTAAACCTACGCTGGCTACGTAGTTCTGGAACATAAGGACTGCTACTAAGAATCACACCCTGAACTGGCGGGTGAGTTCCCATCCTTGGGTTCACTCGGTGCTAACCTCTACTCCCATCTGAAGGACACTGAACTGAAAAACTAAGCTGAACTGAATAACTGAACTGAACTGATACTGATTAACTGGACTGATACTAGTGGTATTGTTTAGCAGAGAAAAACTAAGTTTACTGGATTCCAATGGCTGATGGAATGTTACTGATATCTGACAACTGACTAAGATCATGAGATTTTCTTGAATCACATGACTGACTGAAGTCTATGGAATCATAGCTTGAGTTCGGATATCATGAAACATGACATGGATCTAGGCACACAACTATAGTTTTTGGGTACAAGTACCCCCAGGACTCGATGGAAGGAAACTGGCACAATGATTGACTTGATCATAAGAGTAGAGTCCATAATTTATAATATCATAAGTAGGGATCTCTTACTAAGCATGGTTATCAATGATGTATTGCATGTAAAGGATTTCATATCACATGGAAGTACTTGCACAATCTTAATATCTTGTTCATTGCATAATCATATAGGCAACACATACTAATAGCATGGAAATTCATGTGGATTGCATGGTTATCATACATCTTGTTCATAAGTAGGATTTGCAAGTACACAGAGCATAATCTCATAAGAATAGTTCATGAGTATTCAAACAACATTTACAAGGCACATTAACAACATAGAAGTTATTGGAACATAAGGGCATATCATGAATCCTTCACTTAGTCACAATTAAGCTATATTGCATGATTTCTAGTTCCTTAGGCATTTTATCAAACACCTTACATGCACATCTTAAGCATAGGTGAATTCATCAAATTATACATCATGAACAACCAAATTTACATGTTTCCAACTCATATGATATCATCAATTCACAAAAACATATAAAGATTCCATCTCGGGAATCACCCAATATCAACAACATGATCATCAACACCCAACAATATAGAAATCATACTTTTATAATAAAAAAGAGGAAAAAAATCAAGCATCAACATGGGTATGATCATATCACCACAATCAACCAAGCTTTTGTATTTTAAAGATTGATTCTTGAACTCCACGGACGAAAGGAATCCGTGGATGAACACTACACATACCTCAAAAGGAAGATTCTTGATGACTGAAGGAGGAATTTCCTTGAAATCGAATCTTCAAGCTTAATTATGCAACCCTAGTTATTTTTCTCCTTTAGTGCTCTTGGATGATGAGCTTTGAGATGAAAATAGGGTTGTAATATGTTTAGAAGATATATATTTTGTAGGGTTAAGTTTAGGGACGTGTAAGGAGTATTTAAAGATTTAATTACCTTTAAAATAACTCAAAACGGAGTGTTTTTGACACCTGGAATTGGCTTAGGAGGCGCCCAAGTGATCGCCTATGCCTGGGTTGGGCGGCACCTAACCAATCGCCTATGCTTGATGTTAGGTGGCACCTAACCAATCGCCTATGCTTACTGTGTCTCACAAAAATGGGCATAACTTTTCGCTCGAGTATTGGATTAAGGCAAAATTGGTATCGTTGGAAAGCTAATTCGATTCTATACAATTTGGTGGGTCTAAATCAGCCAAAATACTGCATTAACATCGTGTTATACTCGTTCAAAGATGACCCTGCAAAATCAAACACTAAAACTTGATGGATTCAAGAACTCTTAGCTTGAATTACCTTAACTGACTCATATGAACATGCTTAATGCATCATAAGCTATCCTATCACTAGGATATTCATGGTAAGTCATGTACTCAAGTATGAATCACAGGATTAGAAACATGCGGGGTATTATAATATCTCCTCCTTGGGAACATTCGTCCTCGAATGAGAATTTACTGAGAAGGGATACAAGACAATAGAACCTGAAATGAACATGAAGAACTGAAACTTGATCTCATGACTGACATGCTAAACATACTGAATTCACGCATAGCTGATGCACGGACAACTGATACATGAGTGCATGACTGAGTATGAAACGGTTGATAGGTACCAAGTTTATACTGGAAACATGAACATGAAACTTAATAAGATTAAGGAGAACTGTTACCTTGAGCTTGATCTAAATTGGCGGGGAAGAGGTGAGGATACTTGGTATGCATATCTTCTTCTGCTTCCCTAGTAGCTCCCTCATGAGACTGATTTCGCCAAAGAACCTTGACTAGAGGAACTTCTTTGTTCCTCAATCTACGAGTCTGATAATCTAAGATTTTGGCTGGAATCTCTTCATAAGAGAGGCTGTTCTGAATGTCGATGCTCTGAAAAGGGACAACAACTGTTGGGTCACCTATGCACTTCTTTAGCAAAGAGACATGGACGACTGGATGGACTGAGGCTAGATCTGAAGGCAACTCAAGCTCATAGGCTACCTTGCCGAAGCGACAAAGAATTCTGAAGGGACCGACATATCGGGGATTGAGTTTCCCTTTCTTGCCGAACCTCTTCACTCCTTTCATGGGAGAGATCTTAAGATAGATATAGTCATTGACCTCGAACTCGAGATCCTTTCTACGAACATCTGCATAGGACTTCTGTCGGCTTTGAGCAGCCCAGAGTCTCTCTCTGATCAAGTGAACTTTCTCTAAGGTGTCGAATACTAAGTCAGGGCCTATGATTGAGGCCTCACTAACATCGAACCAACCAATTGGAGATCTACATCTTCTTCCATATAGAGCTTCAAATTGAGCCATCTGAATACTAGAATGATAGCTATTGTTGTATGCAAACTCAATCAAAGGCAAGTGGTCGTCCCAACTTCCTTTGAAGTCAATTGCACACGCCCTTAGCATATCTTCAAGAGTCTGAATGGTCCTCTCTGCTTAACCAACTTTCTGAGGATGAAATGCTGTGCTGAGATAGACTTGGGTACCGAGACCCTTTAAGTGAACTGGGTACCTCTGTCTGAGATGATAGATAGTGGAAAACCATGTAATCTGACTAACTCCCTGATATAGAGTTTGAAGAACAATCCTAAGATGGTCTGCATGATCAAGCTCTGTGCGAGAATAGACCAGAATATCATCTATAAAGACTATGACAAACATGTCCAAGTACTTCTTGAACACACGGTTCATCAAATCCATAAAAGCTGCAGGGGCATTGGTAAGACCAAATGATATGACTAGAAATTCGAAGTGACCATACCGAGTACGGAAAGCTGTCTTCGGAATGTCACATTCTCTAACTCTGAGCTGATAATAGCCTGATCTGAGGTCTATCTTTGAGAAGTAACTGGAACCCTGAAGTTGGTCGAATAGATCATCAATCCTGGGAAGAGGATATATATTCTTGACCATGACCTTGTTGAGTTGACGATAATCAATACACATCTTGAGAGAACCGTCTTTCTTGTGCATGAATAATACTGGCGTACCTCATGGGGAAACACTGGGTCTGATGAATCCCTTATCTAATAGATCCTTCAACTGATCTTTTAGTTCCTTGAGTTCTGATGGTGCCATTCGGTATGGCGGAATAGAAATAGGTTGAGTATCCGGAAGAAGGTCTATGCCGAAGTCTATTTCCCTTTCGGGACGAATGCCCGGAAGATCTTCGGGAAAGACATCTGAGTATTCATTAGCAACCGGGACTGTTTCGAGGCTGGGATGTTCAGAACTAGAATTTTTAACATGCATGAGATGATACACACACCCCTTAGAAATCATTTTCCTTGCCCGAAGGTAGGAAACAAGTTGACCCCTGAATGCTAAAATGCTACCCTTCCACTCTAGGACGGGCTCATTCGGGAACTGAAACTGAACTATCCTATTTCTACAGTCGACTGTGGCATAGCAGGAATGAAGCCAATCCATGTCGAGAATGACATCAAAATCAGTCATCTCTAACTCCACTAAATCTGCTGACGTGGATTTATGAGATATCATAACCGGGCAGTTCCTGTATACCCGTAGAGCTATGATGGTTTTACCCACTGGGGTAGAGACTAGGAAGGGCTCTGCTAGGACTTCGGGACTGATTTTGAAATCGCTGGCTATGTATGGAGTAAAAAAAGACAAAGATGCACCTGGGTCTAGCAAAGCATAAATATGAACATAGAAAATCTATAACGTACCAATAACGACATCAGATTATTTGGGCGTTTCCCACTGGTAGCACTGGAAATGGCACCCTGCTGGTTCGAGCCACTGGACTGAGCTGTAGAATGATTTTGCTGACCCTGAAGACTTGACTGCAGACACTCCCTAATTCTGTGGCCTGGTTTTCCACAACCAAAACAGACATCACTACCGGCTCTGCAAATGCCCTTGTGGTTCTTACCACAAGTCTGACAAAGGGGATTCGTTCGGGCACTGCTAACATTGCCCTGAGATTTAGAGCCTGGAGCTTTGTTTCTATTACCGTCTCTAACCTTCGGCACTGGAGCGTTGGCAGAAGAAGGAGCTGGAATGGCTGACTTGGAGCGAAACTGTGAACGGTTTCCTCCATCTGGCTTGGGGTGAGTAAAGTTGAAACTACCTGACCTTGCTCTCTTGTTCCGCCTCTCCCTAGTCTTAAACTTCTTCTCTTCTACTGGCTGGGCATGGGTCATGAGTCTTGCTAAGGTCATATCACCGATCAACATCGCATACCTACACTCATTTACCACACTATCGTTGACCCCTGACACGAACTTGCTCATCTTAGCTTTATTGTCTGCAACCACATGAGGAGCATACCTGGCTAGTTATGATAGGCGTATTTACACACCTAAAGCACCATAATTTACCCATATTTTAGCAAAGTTTCAAGGATAAAATATATAATTTCTGCATTTTTAGTCTATTTTCCTGTAAGTGAGCTAACCAACGTGATTAGCATGTTTTCAGGTATTAATGATGAAGATTTCAGCACTTTGTGGACCTTTTGGTAGCAAGGGAAACTTCACATAAGAGGGAAGGCAGTTTTTGGAAGCTTATGGACTGAAAGTGATGCATGGAGAACTTGTCCCGGGCAAAAATAGTATTTCTAAAGACTTGGGGATCAGCAGTAACTTAGTAGGAATAGGACAAGGATGTTATAAAAACCCTATTTTGCTGAATTTTTCAGCATTCAAGCTTTTCATTATTCGATATTCTATTTTGTTATTTTCATTCGACTTTTACAGAGAAAAAAACGCAAAAGCTACGAGGAACGGTTTGAGGAGCTCAACGTGATTTCCTTTAGATGCCAAAATCTATCCCCATCGTGAGATTATTCTAGATTTGGTACGATGATGATGTCTATTGTGATTTTCGTTGTAATCATGAGTAGCTAAACTTCTCTGTTAGGGTTATGGAAGCCTTATGATATACTATCTATTACTATGAGTTTGTGAATTCTTGATACGTATGCTACTTATATCATTACTCTCTTCATCTTAATTAAATTCTTTTGGTTGCAAACATATAGAATACGACATTATAGCATTAACTTGTTCAAGAGAAAAGTTACATGTTTGGAAAAGAGAGTGTGACAAGGAAATAGGGCTACCAACCCCTATTTACATGTTAGTGCCGTAACTGGATTAACCTCATGGAGAGTTCGTACCATTAGTTATACGCTTTAAGCTCGAGAGAGTTAAAGTGAGATAATCCTTGATGGTCGAGAGACACTAGGATTTACCATTAGAGTATGAAACTCTATAAGTGCATGCATGTCTGAATTCCGCATTACTCATAGTTAATAGATACGTAGAACTCATAAGGTGGACATAACCCTAACTTACAATTCTCATTGATTAAAATCTTACTAAACAAAGCATTCCGCTTTTACTTTGCTATTTTGATACTTTTAATTCACGCCTAAACCATCCCCCCTTTCTGTAGAATTTTCGACCAACAGTCTGTTAACAATTTCAACACTTAGTGACCAAGTATTCCCTGTGGGATTCGACACCCAACCCTGTTGGGTTCTATATTTGACAGCGACCGCTTACACTCTTACGAGAGCTGTAGTTTGGGCGTTATCAAATTTTGGCGCCGTTGCCGGGGAATACAGTTGTCAACTAAGTTTGTGATAGTTACTAGACCCTTTGGTCAAAAATTCTCAGATTTTACTTTTAGTTGTTGTTTTTGTTTTATTCAGGTTTGTTTGAAGTGCATGCCAAACACTCGAAGTTCAGGTCAACCGTTATTACCCATAAATCCTGAACCTCAACTTATTGGCAGAATGGATGCACATCGTGACATTGACAGAAGGGCGGATCAACAGGAGCAGGCTAGATTAGCTGCACTGGCAGCTACTCAAGTGCATCAACAGAATATTGATAACCCAGGTCGGGCAATAAATCCTGATGATGAGGACCTAGGTGATGATGAGTTACTTAATCCACGGCGTGCAGATGAGGTGGCAGCACCTGTGAACAGGAGAGATCGTCAAGCTAGAATGAGACCTGACTGCCGAGCTATGCAGGCTCCTTTTTATGATGATGATGATGATCTGGATGGAGCTGGTGCCACAGGAGCTATTATTCCTCCACCCTTGGCACCCGGAGCTAAGTTCAATATCACTAGCACCATGATTTAGTTATTATAGCTCAAGGGTTTATTTGGTGGACTTGCAGGCGATGATCCAAATATGCATCTGGTCAATTTTATTTCAACATGCAAGTCGTTTGACAATCCAGGAGTTGGGCAGAATGCAATTCGGCTGTGCTTATTTCCATTGTCTCTGTCTGGGGAGGCAACTCTATGGCTGAACGGGCTAACTCCTGATTCTATTACTAATTGGAGGCAACTGAAAGACGCTTTCCTAGAAAGATTCTTTCCGCCATCCAAGAGAGCACAGTTAAGAGATGAGATCAGCAATTTCCGACAGCTTCCAACTGAAGCTCTCCACGAAACATAGGAGAGGTTCAAGAAGAAGCTTATGCGGTGCCCAAATCATCAGATGACCAACATCCACTTGATGGAGATATTATACAGGGCTTTGAACTCAGTGACAAAGCCAGTGGTTGATAATGCTGCAGGTGGGTCATTCATGTACCTTACTTTCATTGAGGCAAGTGATATGTTGGACCGTATGACAAAGCAGAGTATAGCTTGGCATACCAGGGATTCTGAGGTAGCAAGCTCTACTATAGACATTGGCATGACTGCAGAGCAGAGGCGTAGACAAGAGGAGCGTGACCAAGATATGGCTCACATGAAAACACAGATGGATCTTCTTACCAAGTACTTACTATCAGGGAAGACCGAAAAGGTTAAGGCCATTGTATCACAGGGAAGAGATGAATCAGACTCTGAGGAAGAAGCAAACTACTTGAATAATCAGGGGGGTTTTCGAGGCAATGCCCAAGGAAACCAAGGTCGGAACTATTATGATAAATCAGGATATAAGGACCGTGATCAAGGTAGTTGGAAGAATAAGACCGGCAGGAGTGGTTTGTACGTTCCTCATGGAAATAGTGAGGCTGTGGCGTCTGGCTCTGGGAAGATGTCCATGGAAGATATGATGGCTAAGCTATTGAAAGGAGTGGAGGCAACCAACATGGGTGTAACCGAGGTGAAGAATGATTTGTCTTCAATAAACTAATTGGTTGACTCGCATTCTACTGCAATAAAATAGCTGGAGCAACAATTGAGTCAACTATCAGCGGCATTCGACCAAAGAAAGGCTGGAACATTACCTAACGACACTGTGAAAAACCCAAGGAACGACGGATCATGTATGGCTATTACTACCCGGAGTGGTAAAGTGTTGGAAAATCCATCCAAGGACAAGCAGGTGGTTGATGATATAGCAGAGAATGTTGATGATGCAGATTGTGATGATTCTGTAGAATCTGAAGATAGTGTTCCTAACTTTACCCCTAGACGCCTGCAGCCTGAAAATACCAACAGTCGGAAGCAAGATAAAAAGAAAGTGGTGGAGAAAACGATTCCTCTTCCACCACCACCTTTTCCTCAGAGACTGAAGAAGAAGGCTGATGACACTCCTGAAAAGGATGATAATCAGAAGCAAGATAAAGAGGAAGTGGTGGAGAAAACGATTCCCCTTCCACCACTACCTTTTTCGCAGAGACTGAAGAAGAAAGCTGATGACACTAGGTTCAGTAAATTCATGACCATGTTGAAGTAGCTAACTATTAATGTTCCGTTGGTGGAGGCACTGGAACAAATTCCTGGGTATGCTAAATTCATGAAGGACTTGTTGACAAAGAAGCGGGCAGCAAGTTATGAGCTAGCAGATAATGTTCATCATTGCAGTGCAATCGCTACAAGATCTTTAGTACAGAAGAAGGCAAATCCTGGTGCTTTCACTATTCCTTGCACGGTTGGATCTATGAATTTTGCTAAGGCATTATGCGATCTGGGGGCTAGCATCAATTTGATGCAGTTATTCGTTTACAGAAAGTTGGGGTTGGGCGATCCTACACCAACCAATATGCGGCTCGTGATGGCAGATAGGTCGGTAAAATGGCCTGTTGGTATCTTATATGATGTGTTGGTGAAGGTTTCCACCTTCATATTTCCTGCAGACTTTGTTATTTTGGATTGTGAGGTGGATTCTGAAGTTCCCATAATCTTGGGACGCCCTTTCCTCGCAACTGGAAGTGTGCTTATTGATTTAAGAGCTAATGAGCTTTTATTTTGGCTGAATGACGAAGTGGTCCATTTTGATGTATGTAAATCGATGAAGCAGACTAGAGATATGGATGTGCTCTCTGTAGCTGATGTTTACTATGAGGATGAGAAAGGATTATCTGTAGAGAAGCAGCTTACTGTTGAGCCATTATCTGCTATGCTGTTGAATTTTGAGCGTAAGGAGGTTGAAGAATATGAAGAAACCATTTGTGCTCTAACAGGAATAAGGTCCTATTCTCATGCTCCTAAGAAGCTAGACCTTGATCTTAAGAATCGACCATCACCAACAGCGAAGACTTCCATTGAAGAGCCACCAGTGCTAGAATCGAAAGAGCTCCCCAGTCACCTAAGGTATGCATTCTTGGGAAGTGGAAATACACTTCCGGTGAGTGTTGCGGCTGATTTAGGTGAACAACACGTAGAGGCTCTCATCTCTGCTCTGAAGAGGTACAAGAGAGCTATGGGTTGGACTATTGATGATATAATTGGTATCCCTCCTAGGATATGTATGTACAAGAGTCATCTTGAAGAAGATTGCATACCTACAAGTAAGCATCAGCGTCATCTGAATCCATTCAGAAAACGATCCACCATCTATCTCGACGAAGTCTAAGTAATCGAGGTAACTATGTCATGCCGCGACAATAAATCAAGCGCTAAATGGGAGGCAACCCATCGTTTTTAGTCGTTTTGTTTTCCTAGGAGTTTGTTTTTGTTAAATAAAAATCCAAAAAGAAGAGTCGAGCCATGACCAAAACTAAGGCGCTTGGTGGGAGGCAACCCATCGTTCTAATTGTTTTTGTTGTTTTTGAGTAAATGTAGGTGTAAGACGTATAAAGGAGGAGATCTAGCCCAAATTTTAATTTGGAATTGTGTCATGTTGAAGGTGGTAAGTTTGGAATGAAGAAACAAAGGCTATTGGTTAGGCATTGCCTATGCAAATCTAGGCAACGAACAAGGCAAGGCCTATGTAAATCTAGGCAATGAACAAGGCAAGGCCTATGCTATGGACTAAGCTCTCTGAATCTACAATGCCATAGCATAGGCGCCGCCTATGCCATTGCCTTTTATCTCTGAATCTACAATGCCATAGCATAGGCGCCGCCTATGCTCAACTAGGCTTTGCAAAAGGCGCCGCCTATGCTAAGCATAGGCAAAGCATTAGGCGCCGCCTATGCTTACTTTTGGGTCTCCTAATCCAATTTTAAATGGGTCAAACCCGACCCAAGCCTTGTCCTATAAATAAAACTTCAACATTAGAACAAAACACACTTATTTGCTCAACCTAGGCGCCGCCTTTACTCTCCAAATCTCTCAAAAATTTTCTTTTTGCTCTTCTAACCTTGCAAGATCATCTTCCAAGGCCATCACCAATTAAGTACTTCTTTTATATTCCGTAGTTATTACAATACTACGCCTATAATGATTTGTTAAATCTTGAAGTAGTGTTGGTGATTTTAATGTAGTTGGTTTGTATTGATACATCTAGTTGAGTGAAAGAATACGTATGGGTGTTCTAAACTTTGTTCCGATTTGTATTTTGGTTGTTATACACTGTCATCTTTTTGCGGAATTGAAATGGTAAAGCTAATCACATAATCGTGTAAGTCGAACGTTGGAATGTTTTGAAAGGCTCATTCATCCAGATAAAGATCATGATTGAATACAAGCATGAGATGTTGTGATTATTTCTATGCCATAAACTTGATTCGATCTCTACGTAGTAGTCTTGTTCCAAAAGTGCATTAATCCAAACCATACAGTATGGTCAAGTTTATATGAAATAGAGTTGAAAAGGATAGTGAAGATGACATGAAAAGTATGACTGCGCTGAATATATTGTTGGAACATAACACCTAAATGTATGGCGATGAAGTCTGAGTAATCGACATCGTTCACTTAATTAGTTTGTCACCACAAATTAAGTGTGGGGTGGTGCCACTACTATTTGTTTTTCGATTGAATCTTCCGAGATGAAGCTAACATGACTCTATTTTAATCTCAGGTAGAATGGCCCCAAAAGGACGACAAGGAAAAAAAAAGCGACCACCTCACAGAAGGGACAGAAAAGGTCAAGAAAGGAGCAAGCTGAGTCCTCCTCTCTACAAATACCTCGACGCACTTTTGGGATCAAGTGGGGTACATTTTGAGGAAACTCTGAGGATGACGACTCTGATGATGATTCTGACGCAGGGGGTATGACCCCAGACATAGAAGAGGAGTCCGACTAATAAGGTTTTCCTTATTTATTTTCCACTGAGGGCAGTGTGTCCCGTCTAAGTGTGGGGTGCTGGTATTTGTATGCTTCTTGTATTGCTTTGCCTACATTTATTCTAGTTCTTGTTTGTTTTAATTAGTCGTAATTAGTTAGTTTAATTTTAGATTTTTTAGATTTTGCATGAAATTGTTTTGATAGGCGGCATGGTATTATGACAAGAGTTTGTGCCAAAATCATCATTACTATTGAGACGTTTAGGCTCTAAGTGTGACTCACTGTGTGATAAGTGTGTGGTTTAATTCATTCATCTGTTGGGTCAAGAGTCTATACTGCTCCCAATAAAGTTGACCATGTGCCTTGTGTGTGTGAGGTTATAGTATATTATGTGTTGTGACTGATACTAGAACTTGCCTGGTGTGTGTGTAAAGCGAAATAAAGAGTGTGAGTTTAGGAGATGATTTAGGCATTTCTTTGGCAGCCTGTGATTGTTTACCTTATTTTTACCTACCCGTGGACATTATCCTAGTTAACCCCCTTTGAGCCTTTAGCTATTTTCTTTGACAGCCTCATATGTAGCCTAATCCATTTTTTTTTCAAGACCATAATTTGATCCAAATTCCTAAGTGCTTTAAATTGTAGAGTCATGTGACAAAATAAGAGGAAAGTGGGTGAGAGTGATGCCTCAGAGTGTATTGGTACTTGAAATTGTTGTGAATAAGAGTGGCTATCATAGAGGTGTTTTATAAAAAAAAAAAACAACAGAAATAGAAAAATAAAAAAATAAGTTGTATATTCTCATCTTTGTGTTTATAATTGAATAACAAAATAGGTGAAAAGGGGTGTTAGATGAAAAGAAAGGTAGAAGGGTTGTTTAAAAGAGAGTGTTAATGGCATAATGTGATGTATTAAAGCTCTTAGGGAAAATAGTCACTATTTCTGGCCAAAATAGTCCTACCTATCCCTTAGCCTACATTACAACCTGTAAGGACCTATTTGATCCTAAGCTTAGCATTCTGATATTAGTAGAGCATTACACTAAGGGCAAGCTTATGGTCATCAGTTGCAACATATGAATTCTTTGTGAGAGTGAGAGCAAGGAGAATCTTGTGCCCATGTTTCGAAAAATGCAAAACTTATGAGTGATTATGGGTGATATCTTTTGTGAGACACACATGGTTGATGATTGTTGGGTAGTGTTATATGATTCTTTGTGACTTAACTTGTGGATACGAATTAACCATCATCACAAGTCTATGTTGGAGGTTGAATTGTTTCTTGTAGTGAACAAGAAAACTACTCTTTGATAATAATTGTCGTGCCTGTCTTGTTGAACATTTTATGTTGTTGATGTGATATTCTAAGTAGATGATTGCATGGACGTAATATTTTGTTCGAGGACGAACAAAGCTTTAAGTGTGGGGTGTTGATGATAGGCGTATTTACACGCCTAAAGCACCATAATTTACCCATATTTTAGCTAAGTTTCAAGGACAAAATATGTAATTCCTGCATTTTTAGTCCATTTTCCTGTAAGTGAGCTAACCAACGTGATTAGCATGTTTTCAGGTATTAATGATGAAGATTTCAGCACTTTGTGGACCTTTTGGTAGCAAGGGAAACTTCACATAAGAGGGAAGGCAGTTTTTGGAAGCTTATGGACTGAAAGTGATGCATGGAGAACTTGTCCCAGGCAAAAATAGTATTTCTAAAGACTTGGGGATCAGCAGTAACTTAGTAGGAATAGGACAAGGATGTTATAAAAACCCTATTTTGCTGAATTTTTCAGCATTCAAGCTTTTCATTATTCGATATTCTATTTTGTTATTTTCATTCGACTTTTACAGAGAAAAAAAACGCAAAAGCTACAAGGAACGGTTTGAGGAGCTCAACGTGATTTCCTTTAGACGCCAAAATCTATCCCCATCGTGAGATTATTCTAGCTTTGGTACGATGATGATGTCTATTGTGATTTCCGTTGTAATCATGAGTAGCTAAACTTCTCTTTTAGGGTTATGGAAGCCTTATGATATACTATCTATTACTATGAGTTTGTGAATTCTTGATACGTATGCTACTTATATCATTACTCTCTTCTTCTTAATTAAATTCTTGTGGTTGCAAACATATAGAATACGCCATTATAGCATTAACTTATTCGAGAGAAAAGTTACGTGTTTGGAAAAGAGAGTGTGACAAGGAAATAGGGCTACCAACCCCTATTTACACGTTAGTGCCGTAACTGGATTAACCTCTTGGAGTGTTCGTACCATTAGTTATACGCTTTAAGCTCGAGAGATTTAAAGTGAGATAATCTTTTATGGTCGAGAGACACTAGGATTTACCATTAGAATACGAATCTCTATAAGTGCATGCATGTCTGAATTCCGCATTACTCATAGTTAATAGATACGTAGAACTCATAAGGTGGACATAACCCAAACTTACAATTCTCATTGATTAAAATCTTACTAAACAAAGCATTCCGCTTTTACTTTGCTATTTTGATACTTTTAATTCACGCCTAAACCATCCCCCCTTTCTGTAGAATTTTCGACCAACAGTCCGTTAACAATTGCAACACTTAGTGACCAAGTATTTCCTGTGGGATTCGACACCCAACCCAGTTGGGTTCTATATTTGACAGCGACCGCTTACACTCTTACGAGAGCTGTAGTTTAGGCTTTATCAGCTAGCTGAGTAAATCTGAGAGAATACTCCCTAACTGTCATATTCCCCTGCCTGAGGTTGATGAACTCAAGAACTTTGGCTTCCCTCAGCTCTTGGGGAAAGAATCTGTCTAAGAAGGCCATGACAAATTTCTCCCACTCGATAGGGCCTGTATCATCTAACCTCTCAGACTTCCACTGTTTGTACCAATCATGAGCAACATCCTGTAACTGGTAGGCGGCTAACTCAGCACTCTCAATAGAAGTAACACCCATGATGTCAATGACCTTTTGGACTTGGTCAATGAACTCCTGAGGGTCCTCATCAGACTTAGACCCATGGAAAGATAGAGGGTTCATCCGGGTGAAGTCCCGAACCCTAGCTTCCTTGGCAATGGCCACTGGATTGGCCGGAATGACTGGTGGCCGTTCATTCTGTGCAGCCATGGACTGAGCAAGTGTGGTAAATTCGGCTCTAAACTCCGCATGGGAGACATGTTCGCCCAAAGGATCTTCGGGCTGAGGAGCTGGCTGGTTTCTTCTCTTTGGGGCCATGGTCTGGAATAAGAGAAGAATGGATTAGACTGAGAGTTTAACTTGTGATTATGCTCACTAGCATGACATGAATAATGAATAAAGGGGATTGTTCCTAAAACATCTTATAGCATCCCACACATAAATGTGGCGCGCAACACACCCATGTACAAGACTCTACTAGATGCGGCTTTCAGACTTCCTAGGACTCTATTGAACCTTAGGCTCTGATACCAAGTTTGTAACACCCCGATTTGCTGAACCGGAATGCTACATGGTGCTCATGACCTCGAGGGACCACAAGCTAACCCATGACTGATATCTGTACCTGTATACTGCAAATCATAATATAGTAATGTGGAATACATGGAACTGTAAGGCCATAAGGTTCAACTGAATACAATCATGTGGGTGAAAATACCCAATACAACTAAATCTGAACATAAATCTGAAAGTAAATCCGAAAACCTCTAAACTGTCTAAATAAGGAGTTGAGGGAACATGTCTCCAACTAACTCCGTAAAACTGAACTAAAGAATAAATAAATGAATCAAATAATATTTTCCTTGAATCAACGAGGACTCACTGTGTCTCTGTGACTGGAACACTACCGCTACTGCTGGGCTGGAGCCCGTGTCTCGAAACCTATGGTGTAACATGAAAATAAAGCACCATAGCGCAAATGTGTCAATACAACTGAAGAACTGAGTATACGAGGAAGGTAGGCTAAACATAAAGGGTTTCATGCATGAACAACACTGACTGACTAATATGAACGTGGGAGTGCAAACATACACATATAGAAACTGGGATCGTGAATACGTGATAGCATGACTTGTCAGCTAATACATGGTTTACTGATAACTGTCCTGACTTATACTGAAATTGAAAACATAGACGACTGTATCTGACAGTCCTGTATATACTGAAATTTGAAGAACGCCCTGAGTTCTTTTACTGAGACTGCTATTGAAACTGATAACATGGATGACTGTATCCAACAGTCCTGTATATACTGAAATTTGAAGAACTATCTGAATTCTTTTACTGAGACTGATACTGAAACTGTGGGAAATAGTGTTTAATCGACATGCCCGGTGTATGCCGTTGGGCTAAGCTGGGGTCCAATCTCTGCCCCGACTGGAGGGGTATCAATATCGCACCACTGGTAATGACAGCTCAGAGTGACCCTTATCTGACGGGTACTCAATGAGAACGGTGGGAACCCTAAACTGATGGGTTAAGCCACCTCATCAACCCTAATCTGACGGGTTAAGATGTCTCAACCTACGCTGGCTACGTAGTTCTGGAACACAAGGATTGCTACTAAGAATCACACCCTGAACTGACGGGTGAGTTCCCATCCTTGGGTTCACTCGGTGCTAACCTCCACTCCCATCTAAAGGACACTGAACTGAAAAACTAAGTTGAACTAAACTGATTAGCTGAACTGATACTGATTAACTGGACTGATACTAGTGGTATTGTTTGACAGAGCTAAACTAAGTTTACTGAATTCCAATGACTGATGGAATGTTACTGATATCTGACAACTGACTAAGATCATGAGATTTTCCTGAGTCACATGAATGACTGAAGTCTATGGAATCATAGCTTGATTTCGAATATCGTGAAACATGACATGGATCTAGGCACACATCTATAGTTTCTGGGTACAAGTACCCCCAGGACTCGATGGAAGGAAACTGGCACACATGACTGACTTGATCATAAGAGTAGAGTCCATAATTTATAATACCATAAGTAGGGATCTCATACTAAGCATGGTTATCAATAATGTATTGCATGGAAAGGATTTCATATCACATGGAAGTACTTGCACAATATTAATATCATGTTTGTTGCATAATCATATTGGCAACACATACTAAAAGCATGGAAATTCATGTGGATTGCATGGTTATCATACATCTTGTTCATAAGTAGAATTTGCAAGTAAACATAGCATAATCTCAAAAGAATAGTTCATGATTATTCCAACAACATTTACAAGGCACATTAACAACATAGAAGTCATTGGAACGTAAGGGCATATCATGAATCCTTCACTTAGTCACAATTTAGCTATATTGCATTATTTCTAGTTCCTTAGGCATTTTATCAAACACCTTACATGCACATCTTAAGAATAGGTGAATTCATCAAATTATACATCATGAACAACCAAATTTACATGTTTCCAACTCATATGATATCATGAATTCACAAAAACATATAAAGATTCCATCTTGGGAATCACCCAATATCAATAACATGATCATCAACACCCAACAATATAGAAATCATACTTTTATAATGAAAAAGAGGAAAACAATCAAGCATCAACATGGGTATGATCATATCACCACAATCAACCAATCGTTTGTATTTCAAAGATTGATTCTTGAACTCCACGGACGAAAGAAATCCGTGGATGAACACTACGCATACCTTAGAAGGAAGATTCTTGATGATTGACTGAGGTATTTCCTTGAAATCGGATCTTCAAGCTTAATTATGCAACCCTAGTTGTTTTTCTCCTTTAGTGCTCTTGGATGATGAGCTTTGACATGAAAATAGGGTTGTAATATGTTTAGAAGATATATATTTCGTAGGGTTAAGTTTAGGGACGTGTAAGGAGTATTTAAAGACTTAATTACCTTTAAAATAACTCAAAACGGAGTGTTTTTGACACTTGTAATTGGCTTAGGCGGCACCCAGGTTATCGCCTATGCCTGGGTTGGGCGGCGCCTAACCAATCGCCTATGCTTGGGTTAGGCGGCACCTTGGGAACATTCATCCTCGAATGAGAATTTACTGAGAAGGGATACTAGACAATAGAACCTAAACTGAACATGAAGAACTAAAACTTGATCTCATGACTGACATACTAAATATACTGAACTTGTGCATATCTGATGCACGGATAACTGATACATGAAAGCATGACTGAGTATGAAATGGTTGATAGGTACCAAGTTTATACTGTAAACATGAACATGAAACTTAATAAGCTTAAGGAGAACTGTTACCTTGAGCTTGATCTAAATTGGCGGGGAAGAGGTGAGGATACTTGGTACGCATTTCTGCTTCTGCTTCCCATGTAGCTCCCTCATGAGACTGATTTCGCCAAAGAACCTTGACTAGAGGGACTTCTTTGTTCCTCAATCTACGAGTCTGATAATCTAAGATTTCGACTGGAATTTCTTCATTAGAGAGGCTGTTCTGAATGTCGATGCTTTGAATAAGGACAACAACTGTTGGGTCACCTATGCACTTGTTTAGCAAAGAGACATGGAAGACTGGATGGACTGAGGCTAGATCTGAAGGCAACTCAAGCTCATAGGCTACCTTGCCGAAGCGACAAAGAATTCTGAAGGGACCGACATATCGGGAACTGAGTTTCCCTTTCTTGTCGAACCTCTTCACTCCTTTCATGGGAGAGATCTTAAGATAGACATAGTCATTGACCTCAAATTTGAGATCCTTTCAACGAATATCTGCATAGGACTTCTGTCGGCTCTGAGAAGCCCAGAATCTCTCTCTGATCAACTGAACTTTCTCTAAGGCGTCGAATACTAAGTCAGGACCTATGATTGACGCCTCACTAACATCAAAACAACCAATCGAAGATCTACATCTCCTTCCATAGAGAGCTTCAAATGAAGCCATCTGAATACTAGAATGATAGCTATTGTTGTATGCAAACTCAATCAAAGGCAAGTGGTCGTCCCAACTTACCTTGAAGTCAATTGCACACGCCCTTAGCATATATTCAAGAGTCTGAATGGTCCTCTCTGCTTGACCATCTGTCTGAGAATGAAATGTTGTGCTGAGATGGACTTGGGTACCGAAACCCTTTTTGAATGCTTTCCAAAAGTGAGAAGTGAACTGGGTACCTCTGTCTAAGATGATAGATAGTGGAACACCGTGTAATCTGACTAACTCCCTGATATAGAGTTTGGCATAATCCTCAGCGGAATAAGAAGTACGAACAGGAAGGAAATGAGCTGACTTAGTCATTCTATCTATAATGACCCAGACTGAATCATGCTGATGACGAGTTCTAGGCAAACCTGTCACGAAGTCCATGTTAACTTCTTCTCACTTCCAAGTAGGAATGGTGAACTCTTGCATGTAACCACTAGGTTTCTGATGCTCTATCTTAACCTACTGACATGTAGAGCTCTTAGCCACAAACTCTGCAACATCTCTCTTCATCCCACTCCACCAATAGATCTCCCGCTTGTCACGGTACATCTTAGTGGACCCTGGATGAATAGAGTATCGCGCACCATGCACTTCTGCAAGAATTCGCTGCCTCAATTCATCTACACCTGGAACACATAGAAGACCCTGACAACGAAGAACACCATCTCCCCCTTGGCAGAAAACCTTGACTTTCTGATTCTAAACTGACTCTTTGAGCTAGACAAGTCTAAGATCCCTGTCTTGTTTCTCTTTCACCTTAGAAACTAGAGAAGAATCTGAACTACTATGAACACATACACCACCCTCTGAAGAATCGACTAGCGAACGCCTAGTCTGGTAAGCTGATGGATCTCCTATGCCATCTTTTTCTTACTATCCTCAACGTAAGAAATACTACCCATGGAGAGTCGACTGAGAGCGTCGGCCACAACATTAGCCTTGCCCGAATGATAAAGAACACTCATGTCGTAATCCTTCAAGAGCTCTAACCACCTTCTCTGGCGAAGATTGAGATCTTTCTGGGAAAAGACATACTGGAGACTCTTATGGTCTGTGAAGACATCTACATGAACTCCATAGAGATAATACCTCCAAATCTTCAAGGCAAAAACTACCACTGCTAACTCAAGATCATGAGTAGGATAATTCTTCTCATGTGGCTTTAACTGTCTGGAGGCGTAGGATATGACCTTACCATGATACATGAGGACACAACTTAAACCCACTCTGGATGCATCACAATAGACTACAAAACCGTCTGAACCATCTGGAATAGCTAGAACTGGAGTGGAGGTGAGTCAAGCCGTCAACTCTTGAAAGCTCTTCTCGTATGAATCTGACCACTGAAACTTAATCTTCTTCTGAGTCAATCTGGACATGGGAGATGTAATAGAAGAAAATACCTCAACAAACAGTCTGTAATAGCCAGTCAAACCTAAGAAACTCCTAATATATGATGGAGATACGGGTCTGGGCCAGTTTCTTACTGCCTCGGTTTTCTGAGGATCTACTCTAATGCCATCACCGGAAATAATATGGCCAAGGAATGCTACTGATCTTAGCCAAAATTCGCACTTGCTGAACTTAGCGAATAATTGGTGATCCCTGAGAGTCTGAAGAACAATCCTGAGATTGTCTGCATGATCACGCTCTGTGCGAGAATAGACCAGAATATCATCTACAAAGACTATGACAAACATGTCCAAGTACTGCTTGAACACACGGTTCATCAAATCCATAAAAGTTGTTGGGACATTGGTAAGACCAAATGACATAACTAGAAATTCGAAGTGACCATACGGAGTACAGAAAGCTGAATTCGGAATGTCATATTCTCTAACTCTGAGATGATGATAGCCTGATTTGAGGTCTATCTTGGAGAAGTAACTGGAACCCTAAAGTTGGTCGAATAGATCATCAATCCTGGGAAGAGGATATCTATTCTTGATCGTGACCTTGTTGAGTTGGCGATAATCAATACACATCCTGAGAGAACCGTCTTTCTTGCGCACGAGTAATACTGGCGCGCCCCATGGGAAAACCCTAGGTCTGATGAATCCCTTATCTAAGAGATCTTCAACTGATCTTTTAGTTCCTTGAGTTCTGCTAGTGCCATTCTATATGGTGGAATAAAAATAGGTTGAGTATCCAAAAGAAGGTCTATGCCGAAGTCTATTTTCCTTTCGGGAGAAATGCCCGGAAGATCTTCGGGAAAGACATCTGAGTATTCATTAGCAATCGGGACTGTTTTGAGACTGGGATGTTCAGAACTAGAATCTTTAACATGCACAAGATGATACACACCCCCCTTAGAAATCATTTTCCTTTCCCGAAGGTAGGAAACAAGTTGACCCTTGAACGCTGAAATGCTACCCTTCCACTTTAGGATGGGCTCATTCGGGAACTGAAACTAAACTATCCTGTTTCTGCATTCGACTGTGGCATAGCAGGAATGAAGCCAATCCATGCCGAGAATGACATCAAAATCAGTCATCTCTAACTCCACTAAATCTGCTGATGTGGATTTCTGAGATATCATAACCGGGCAGTTCCTGTATACCCGCTGAGCTATGATGGTTTTACCCACTGGGGTAGAGACTGAGAAGGGATCTTCTAGGACTTCGGGACTGATTCCAAAATCGCTTTCTATGTATGGAGTAACAAAAGACAAATATGCACCTGGGTCGAACAAAGCATAAACATGAACATGGAAAATCTGTAACGTACCAGTAATGACATCTGGAGAATTTTCCTGATCCTGCCGGGACTGAAGAGCATAGAGTCTGTTTGGGCATTTCCCACTGATAGTACTGGAAATGGAACCCTGCTGTGACTGGACTGAGCTGTAGAATAATTTTGCTGACCCTGAAGACTTGACTGCAGACACTCCCTAATTTTGTGGCCTGGTTTGCCACAACCAAAACAGACATCACTACCGTCTCTGCAAATGCCCTTGTGGTTCTTACCACAAGTCTGACAAAGGGGATTCGTTCGGGCACTGCTAACACTGCCCTGAGATTTAGAGCCTGGGACTTTATTTCTATTACCGTCTCTGACCTTCGGCACTGGAGCGCTGGCAGAAGAAGGAGCTGGAACGGCTGACTTGGATCGAAACTGTGAATGGTTTCCTCCATCTGACTTGGGGTGAGCAAAGTTTTAATTACCTGACCTTGCTCTCTTGTTCTGCCTCTCCCTAGTCTTAAACTTCTGCTCTTCTACTTACTGGGCATGGGTCATGAGTCTTGCTGAGGTCATATCACTGATCAGCATCGCAGACCTACACTTATTTACCACGTTATTATTGACCCCTGACACGATCTTGCTCATCTTAGCTCTATTGTCTGCAACCACATGAGGAGCATACCTAGCTAGCTGAGTAAATCTGAGAGAATACTCCCTAACCGTCATATTCCCCTGCTTGAGGTTAATGAACTCAAGAACTTTGGCTTCCCTCAGCTCTTGGGGAAAGAATCTGTCTAAGAAGGCCTTGACAAATTCCTCCCACTCGATAGGGTCTGTATCATCTAACCTCTCAGACTTCTACTGTTTGTACCAATCATAAGCAACATCCTGTAACTGGTAGGCGGCTAACTCAACACTCTCAATAGAAGTAACACCCATGATGTCAATGACCTTCTGGACTTGGTCAATGAACTCCTGAGGGTCCTCATCAGACTTAGACCTATGGAAAGAAGGAGGGTTCATCCGGGTGAAGTCCTGAACCCTAGCTTCTTTGGGAGTGGCCACTGGATTGGACGGAATGACTGGTGCCCGTTCACTCTATGCAGCCATGGACTGACCAAGTGTGGTAAATGCGGCTCTAAACTCCGCATGGGAAACATGTTCGCCCAAAGGATCTTTGGGTTGAGGAGCTGGCTTGTTTCTTCTCTTTGGGGCCATGGTCTGGAATAAGAGAAGAATGGATTAGACTGAGAGTTTAACTTGTGATTATGCTCACTAGCATGACATGAATAATGAAGAAAGGGGACTGTTCCTAAAACATCTTATAGCCTCCCGCACATAAATATGGCACGCAACACACCCATGTACAAGACTCTACTAGATGCGGCTTTCAGACTTCCTAGGACTCTATTGAACCTTAGGCTCTGATACCAAGTTTGTAACACCCCGATTTGGTGAACCGGAATGCTACACGGTGCTCATGACCCCGAGGGACCACAAGCTAACCCATGACTGATATCTGTACCTGTATACTGCAAATCATAATATAGTAATGTGGAATACATGGAACTGTAAGGCCATAAGGTTCAACTGAATACAATCATGTGGGCGAAAATACCCAAAACAGCTAAATCTGAACGTCAATCTGAAAGTAAATTTGAAAACCTCTAAACCGTCTGAATAAGGAGTTGAAGGAACATGTCTCCAACTAACTCCGTAAAACTGAACTGAAGAATAAATAAATGATTCAAATCATATTGTCCTCGAATCAATGAGGACTCACTGTGTCTCTGCGACTGGAACGCTACCGCTACTGCTGGGCTGGAGCCCATGTCTCGAAACCTATGGTGTAACATGAAAAGAAAGCATCATAGCGCAAATGCATCATTACAACTAGAGTACTGAGTATACGAGGAAGGTAGGCTGAACATAAAGGGTTTCATGCATGAACAACACTGACTGACTAATATGAACGTGGGAGTGCAAACACACACATATAGAAACTGGGACCGTGAATACGTGATAGCATGACTTGTAAGCTAATACATGGTTTACTGATAACTATCCTGACTGATACTGAAACTAATAACATGGACGGTTGTATCTGACAGTCCTGTATATACTAAAATTTGAAGAACACCCTGAGTTCTTTTACTGAGACTGTTACTGAAACCGATAACATGGATGACTGTATCTGACAGTCCTGTATATACTAAAATCTGAAGAACTATCTGAGTTCTTTTACTGAGACTGATACTAAAACTGTGGGAAATAGTGTTTAACCGACATGCCCCGTGTATGCCGTTATGGCTAAGCTGGGGTCCAATCTCTGCCTGGACTGGAGAGGTGTCAATACCGCGCCACTGGTAAGGACAACAGTGAGTGACCCTTATTTGGCGGGTACTCAATGAGAATGGTGGGAACCCTAAACTGATAGGTTAAACTACCTCATCAACCATAATCTGACGGGTTAAGATATCTCAATCTACGCTGGCTACGTAGTTCTGGAACACAACGATTGCTACTAAGAATCACACCCCGAACTGGCGGGTGAGTTCCCATCCTTGGGTTCACTCGGTGCTCACTCGGTGCTAACCTCTACTCCCATCTGAAGAACACTGAACTGAATAACTAAGATGAACTGAATAACTAAATTGAACTGATTAGCTGAACTGATACTGATTAACTGGACTGATACTAGTGGTATTGTTTAGTAGATCTAAACTAAGTTTACTGGATTCCAATGACTGACGGAATGTTACTGATATCTGACAACTGACTAAGATCATGAGATTTTACTAAGTCACATGACTGACTGAAGTCTATGGAATCACTGCTTGAGTTCGGATATCGTGAAACATGACATGGATCTAGGCACATAGCTATAGTTTTCGGGTACAAGTACCCCCAGGACTCGATGGAAGGAAACTGACACACATTACTGACTTGATTATAAGTGTAGAGTCCATAATTTATAATATCATAAGTAGGGATCTCATACTAAGCATGGTTATCAACAATGTATTGCATGGAAAGGATTTCATATCACATGGAAGTAATTGCACAATCTTAATATCATGTTCGTTGCATAATCATATTGGCAACAAATACTAATAGCATGGAAATTCATGTGGATTGCATGGTTATCATACATCTTGTTCATAAGTAGGATTTGCAAGTAAACATAGCATAATCTCATAAGAATAGTTCATGAGTATTCCAGCAACATTTACAAGGCACATTAACAACATAGAAGTCATTGGAACGTAAGGGCATATCATGAATCCTTCACTTAGTCACAATTTAGCTATATTGCATGATTTCTAGTTCCTTAGGCATTTTATCAAACACCTTACATGCACATCTTAAGCATAGGTAATTCATCCAATTATACATCATGAACAACCAAATTTACATGTTTCCAACTCATATGATATCATGAATTCACAAAAACATATAAAGATTCCATCTTGGGAATCACCCAATATCAACAACATGATCATCAACACCCAACAATATAGAAATCATACTTTTATAATGAAAAAGAGGAAAACAATCAAGCATCAACATGGGTATGATCATATCACCACAATCAACCAAGCTTTAGTATTTTAAAGATTGATTCTTGAACTCCACGGACGAAAGGAATCCGTGGATGAATACTACACTTACCTTAGAAGGAAGATTCTTGATGATTGATGGAGGAATTTCCTTGAAATCGGATCTTCATGCTTAATTATGCAACCCTAGTTGTTTTTCTCCTTTAGTGCTCTTGGATGATGAGCTTTGAGATGAAAATAGGGTTGTAATATGTTTAGAAGATATATATTTCGTAGGGTTAAGTTTATGGATGTGTAAGGAGTATTTAAAGACTTAATTACCTTTAAAATAACTCAAAACGGAGTGTTTTTGACACCTGAAATTGGATTAGGCGGCGCCCAGGTGATCGCCTATGCATGTGTTGGGCGGCGCCTAACCAATCGCCTATGCTTGGGTTAGGCGGCGCCCAACCTATCGCCTATGCTTACTGTCTCTCACGAAAATGGGCATAACTTTACGCTCGGGTATTGGATTAAGGTGAAATTGGTATCGTTGGAAAGATAATTCGATTCTCTACAATTTGGTGGTTATAAATCAGCCAAAATACCGCATTAACATCGAGTTATACTCATTCAAAGATGATTCTTGCAAAATCAAACACTAAAACTTGATGGATTCAAAAACTCTTAGCTTGCATTACCTTAAGTGACTCATATGAACATGCTTAATGCATCATAAGCTATACTATCACTAGGATATTCATGGTAAGTCATGTACTCAAGTATGAATCACAGGATTAGAAACATGCGGGGTATTACAGTTCTTTTCACCCATTTCTTCGACAATTAGGCCACTTATTGATCATTAAACCACACACACTTTTCGGCACCCATAATACTCATTATTAGTCTCTGAATAATTTATGTTTTAATAAAATAAATTGAGATCATCATTTGTGCTATTATCTATGAACGAATAAGAGACAAGGATATTTTTTTTTATAGTTCAAACTAACTACACATGATGCTTGATGATTAGAGTAAAGAATACTTTTTGTTAATGAGTAGTAACATCAAACGAAAATTCAAAGAGATATGGATTTGCTTGTTGTAGTTTTCATATGAAATTTTCCCAGTAAGAATTACAAAGTCTTTCTTGACTTCATTTTCCTACTCTTTTAGCTGCTTAAATATGTTTAATTAGATCACAACAAAGTATTCTCTTTTTAATAAAATCGGTCCACATAAATAAATTAATGTCTAACCAAGTATAAGGATTTTCCATTAATTTTTTTTTTTCTATTTTTTTCTTTGAGATTTTACATCAAATTGAATGAATTTCTATGATGCATCTTTCTTTGAAATTTCTATAGCAAGAATTTTGTGCATTGACTTGGAGAATTTAGTGACTCAAAATTTATAAATTTATTAGTCTAAGATGAGAAATGAGAACCAAACATACCTGCATTAAATTAAATTATTATTCCATGCCCTTTTTCATTTTTCTATTAAATTTAATATCAGTGAACTCTATTTTGTGATAATGTTAAAGTGGCAAGACTATATTGGTAATGAACTGTATCTTTTTATTTATTTGGAAGTGAAAGGGATTTGTTTGAAATTTCTCATTGGAAAATACAACATATTTCCACTCATTAATGCGAATTTTCAACAAGTAGTATGATGCGTTATGGTGTTTTGCCTGTTCTTTTTTCGCCATGTGCCAAATAACTGAATTTGGTTTTGATACATGAAATTTACTTTTGTTTTGATAGTTTTATTTTATTTAAAAATTAAATGTAGATGTACTTGGACAAGAAAAAATAAAGGAAAAATAAAACAATTTAGTTTCTTAGAAAAAATAGGCCAAACTAGCATTTTTCTTGGCAAGACTATTGACTTAGAGAATGGCATCTTCTAAACTTGGAATTGATTAATATGAAGAAAGTTCAAACACATACAAACAAGCATATAGACATAATTCCTTCCCTAATTTCTCTGATTCGATGGCCTTTTTTTATTCAATAACAGTGGTGTTTGGGCTAACTTGTGTATTGAATACGTACTACCTTTTACCAACAAATTCATATCGGATAACTCAGCCACCACCATAACTATGGCAGATTGGAAAATCATTTGACTTTTATTTGTGTAGGGTGAGACTTAAGCCTTATATTTCTTCGACAATGAGTCCACTTATTGATCATTAAACATCACACACTTCTCGGCACCCATAAGACTCATTATTAGTCTATGAATTATTAGTGTTTCAAAAAATAAATTGACATCATCATTTGTGCTATTATCTATGAACAAATAAGAAAAATGATATTTTTTTATTGTTCAAACTAACTACACATGATGCTTATGATTAGAGTAAAGAATACGTTCTGTTAATGAGTAGTAACATCAAACGAAAATTCAAAGAGATACGGATTTGTTTGTTGTAGTTTTCATATGAAATTTCCACAGCAAGACTTATAAAGTCTTTCTTGACTTCATTTTTGTGTGTTGTAATTTTCAAATGAAATTTCCACAGCAAGATTTACAAAGTCTTTCTTGACTTCATTTTTCTCTGCTCTTTTTTTCTTTGCGTTTGGTACCAAAAAAATGCATTTATTTATTGGAAGTTTGATTCGATAATTTAAGATGAAGACTCATTGACTTGGAAGTCTTTCTGATGCCTCGCCTTATACGAAACACAAGACTTGTTCAGGTTTACTGCTATATAAATAGTATACCCTGCACCAATTACATCCATCAACAAATAAAATAATCAACTCACAATCACTTAATTAGCAGTATATGATGATGGTTCCCAACAAAATATTCTTGTTATTACTTCATTTTTTCACTCTCTTGTACCTCTTTACAATTACTTTTGCTTCCACTGAGGAAGCAACTGCTCTCCTTAAATGGAAATCAACTTTCAAGAACCAGAATAATTCCTTATTGGCTTCATGGAAACCAAGTTCTGGTGCATGCAACAACTGGTACGGAGTTATTTGCTTTAATGGTAGGGTAAACACGTTGAATATTACAAATGCTAGTTTCTTTGGTACACTCTATGATTTTCCGTTTTCATCTCTCCCTTTTCTTGAGTATCTTAATCTTAGCATGAACAATTTGTCTGGCACCATCCCACCTGAGATTGGTAATCTCACTAATCTTGTCTATCTTGACTTGAATACCAATCAAATTTTGGGCACAATCCCAACACAAATCGTCTCACTAGTCAAGCTTCAGATCCTACGCATATTTGACAACCATTTAAATGGTCCCATTCCAGAAGAAATCGGTTACCTAAGGTCCCTTACTAAGCTATCTTTGGGAGGGAACTTCCTTAATGGCTCTATTCCTGCTTCATTGGGGAATTTGAACAACTTGTCCTTTTTGTATCTTTATTTGAATCAACTCTATGGCCCAATTCCTAGTGAGTTGGGGAATCTAAAAAACCTCAATGGTCTGGAATTATCTGCTAATCAACTCTCTGGCCCAATTCCTAGGGAGTTGGGGAATCTGAAAAACCTCAATTTTGTGCAATTATCCAGTAATCAACTCTCTAGCCCAATTCCTAGTGAGTTGGGGAATCTGAAAAATCTCAATCATCTGGTATTATATAATAATCAACTCTCTGGCCCAATTCCTAGTGTGTTGGGAAATCTGAAAAACCTCAGTGATTTGGTATTATCATATAATCAACTCACTGGTTCAATTCCGTCTTCCTTTGGAAATTTGAGAAACATGCAAACTCTGTTTCTCGGCAACAACAATCTGATTGAGGAAATTCCTTCATCTATTTGTAATTTGACATCATTGAAAATCTTGCATTTGTTTAGAAACAACCTGAAGGGAAAAATTCTGCAATGCTTGGGTAATATGAGTGGCTTCCAGATTCTGACGATGTCACATAATAATCTTACCGGAGAGTTTCCATCATCTATTTGCAATTTATCATCACTACAAGTTCTAGATTTGAGTAGAAACAATCTAAAAGGAGAAATTCCGCAATGTTTTGGCAACATGAGTAGTCATCTTGAGGTTCTTGATATGCAGCACAACAATCTTTCCGGTACTCTTCCAACAACTTTTAGCATTGGAAGTGCACTCAGAAGCTTCAATTTGCATGGAAATAAACTAGAGGGAAAAATTCCACGATCCTTGGAAAATTGCCAACAACTGGAAGTTCTTGATTTAGGAGACAATCTCCTCAATGATACATTTCCAATGTGGTTGGGAACTCTTCCTGATCTGCGAGTTTTAAGCTTGAGATTGAATAAGTTGCATGGATCCATTAGAACTTTAGGGAGTGAAAACATGTATCCTGAGCTTCGATTGTTAGATCTCTCTTCCAATGCCTTGACGGGAGAATTACCGGCTTGTTTGTTTCAACATTTCAGAGCCATGAGGAAAATTGATCCATCAAAGAAGGCACCGAGTGATGACGAAGATGGGTATTACCAAAACTCCATAGCTATCGTAACAAAGGGATTGGAGCTTGAAGTTGTGAGAATCTTGTTTCTGTACACCACTATTGATCTTTCAAACAACAAATTTGAAGGACATATTCCAAGTATCATAGGTGAACTCATTGCACTTCGCGTTCTAAATTTATCTCATAATGGATTGCAAGGTCATATTCCACCATCACTTGGATGTTTATCTGTAGTCGAGTCAGTGGACCTGTCAGGTAACCATCTTGTAGGAGAGATACCCGCACAATTTGCATCTCTTACATCTCTGGAAGTCTTAAATCTCTCCTACAATCATCTCGAAGGGTGCATTCCTCAAGGAAATCAATTTCATACCTTTGAGAACAATTCATATAAAGGTAATGATGGATTACACGGATTCCCATTTTCAAAAGGTTGTGGTTATGACGGTCATGATTCAGCATCAGAGAAAACTTATGCTGGATCTGCGCTTGATGAAGAAAGCAACTCTGAATTTCTGAATGATTTTTGGAAAGCCGCTCTTATGGGGTATGGAACCGGACTATGTATCGGATTATCCATAATATATATCTTGATCTCAACTGGAAATATGAAATGGCTTGAAAGGATCGTTGAAGAGCTGGGACACAAAATTATGATGGCAAGGAGAAAGAAGCAGCGAAGGCAAAGGAATTATAGAAGAAGAAATAATTGATTCTAGAACTTACAGGTATTCAAGCTAAGTACTACACTAATATATTAGTTTTCATGTTTTTTTTTTTAAATAACAACAACTAATCGATACTCTCTCCTAAGAATATTTTTCTTATTGATAAGTGTTTGACGCTCACTATCTTATTTTTCAAATTTCAGATGTCTAGGATAAAGAAGACGTTCGCGCAGTGTAGTTGGTTACTCCTATGTTCACTATTAAGCTTTATTTTGAGAGATGTATGCATTTATGTAATATCTGTATAAAGATCCCGAAAAATTTTCAAGTTATTCAAAAAAGAAAAAGAGGAAAAAACGTAAAACACCTTTCCAAAAGAATCCTCATATTGCACTGCAGAAAGATTTTCATCAATATCTAATCCTAAAGGATGCTATATGTGGTCTGAATTTAGGCAGCGTCAGAGCCGTATTTCTTTCCAAAAACGATCATCTGAAGTTTATCATATCCAGCCAACGCACCAACACCAGCAACAGCACGAAAGATGTTAGCACCGGCACCTTAAGAATCTGGGAGAATGCGTTAAATGAGCTCTTGTACTTGACAGCTTCACCGAAGGTCATCATCATTCTTTTTTGGACTGTGTCAATTGGGTATGAGGCAAGACCAGCACCGTTGGTAATCAGCCACCCGAGAGAAAAGCTAGCAAGGAAACTATCCTGTAAACCTCCATATAACCCAAGTGAAATTGTTGAGCCAACGATATTATCAAAATCCACGTAAAACAATAAAAAACAAAGACGCTAAAATAGACAAACGCTAACCTGTAGTCCTCCAGTCAAGAGAACAGGCTTCAAGGAGTCATAAATTCTGAAGTACAAACCACGGTAGACAATGATAACAACACATGAAATGTTGAATCCACAGTACAGTCCAGCAACTCCATCAGAAGCTAGTGTCTTTCTGTAGATATCAACCATACTATTGAACTATCTCTCGCCTCCTTTCTTTGCAGCCTTGGCATCATTTGCAAGATGCGTACGTGCATAGTCCAATGAGTAGACAAATAACAAAGAGGAAGAACCAGCTGCACCACCGGATGCAAGGTTTCCAGCAAACCACGTCCAGTAGCCATCACGGTCCTTCTTGAAGTTGAAGAGTCTCTTGAAATTAAATGCAAAGTTCAAGGCCTGTGGAAAAACTAACGGTTAGTCCACCATAATGTGAAATAACGTACAGAATGGCATCAGTAAGAAGAAGGCAAACAGTAAACCTCAGTTGGGAAATAACGGATAACATTAGCAGTGTGTCCCCTCCACAGAGCGACAGCCCCTTCATCCTGCATTGTCCTTTTGAAACAGTCTCCAATTCCTTTGTATGGTTCCGAGAGTCTACCAGCCTTGATCATCTCATCTTATCTTTGGATCAAAAGCAGTCTTTGAGACAGCAGCAGAAACTCCACCCATGAGGAAGTCAGTCGCAAAAGCTGCAACTCCTTTCTCCACGGGAGCCTGTACGAACACTGGTGAAGCATTTGCATAGTTAGAATTGAATAGTTAAAGGGCATACTTGTGCATTGAAAAAGTTAAAGGTCATAGTTATAATGTGTTTTTCTATTAGGTGGAAAAATCTGAGTAGATTACTAATCCACGTAAGAGCGATTTAGTTTCACGCATGTAAGTTACAGAATTTGAGTATTTTTTTGTTCAGCTTTTATATAGTTAAAGAGCTCATTTGTGCAATGGCAAAGTTAAAGGAATAGTCATAATTTGGTGTCAAGTTAAAGATCTTGTCTATCTATTATGAGATAATTATCGATAGTTGATTGACGATGTGAACAATCAACTCCTTGAGTATTATGAATTCTCACGTTTCAAATCTCAATTAGAGATTATATTGTATACGGTCCACTACTTTAGAGCTAAGAAATGAGAACCAAACATGTCTACATCCTTATCACTTTAGAAAATTTCATCCTTATCATTTTTTTCTTAATTTTCCATCCGATATTTGATACTCGTATTAAAACTCGACTAACTCGAATTCTCTCCAAGTTGGACCAATTTGGGGATAGCGATCTCTATCAAGGATTTTTCCATACTCGGGGCTCGAACTCGAGACCTCTTTGGACTTTACTTTTTGATATTGTTCATAAAGGGTTTCAAACCATAGGAATATAATTTTCAATAACGTGTGCTAAAACCATAGGAATATAATGATGTTCAAAAAATAAATAAAAAAAACACTTATATTATGTGAAATAATATAATTTCATATTGTACTTGTGAAAAGTTAACTGTAAAATTATGATATAAATAATCTATTTTCTCTATCTCACCAAAATAAATAAATAAAAGTCGGATCTAGATAAAAAATTACACTGTATATATAAGATAGTTTTTAGAGATAATGCTCTATTTCACCCTTGAACTATACCCAAAACGGCTGAAACACACATCAACTTAAAGAGGGTCCTATTAACCCCGAACTAATTAAAAATGTAATTTTGACAACCTTAGTACCTATGTGGCACATACGTGGCACAACACACTGAAGGGTCCACATAGGCACACGTATGTGCCATGTAGGCACTAAGAGTGTCAAAATTATACATTTAATTAGTTCAGGGGTAATAGGGCCCCCATTAAGTTGAAGTGTGTCTCAGGGGTAATAGGACCCCCATTAAGTTGAAGTGTGTCTCAGGGGTAATAGGACCCCAATTAAGTTGAAGTGTGTCTTAGCCGTTTTGGGTATAGTTCAAAGGTGAAATAGGGTATTTTCTCTAATTTTTATGTATGTATATAGATTTTGAATTGTAATACCCTGCAAAGTTCCCTCATCGTTAAGGCTTTCGAAACGAATTGAAAGAAATCTCACACTTAGAATTTTTTTTTTTTAGTGTTCCAATACTTAGTTTATTTTTTTGAGCCTTCAACTTCGAGGACATATTTCATGACCTTTCCGACATCTGTTTTTCGATTTTCAAGTTGTGTTGCGATGAGGAATGTCAATAGTACATCTTGGGCACATTCCGGGAGCATATTTGGCACATTTCAAGGGCTTCACTCACTGGTTTGAAATGCTCCCGCATTCAGAGCACATTTCAAGCAACAATTTTAGGGTCAACTTTCAACGATAATAACTTATTGTATATAAAGAACTGGGAGAGATTCTATATATCAAATAAAAGATATTTGAGTCTTCTTTCCAATTATATAGATTTTACCCAAATCCAATATCGGAGGAAATAGTTATGACCAATTTACTTCAGCCTATCAGTCTGTCAACTGAGGGACAGCTGTGACTTTGTTTGTTTTCTTAGGGGCATTTTAGTCTTTTCTCCCACCCCTATTTTTGCAATAACACGGGATTTAAGTCTTACATGACCAGAATAAGGTCATTTGCCCGCAATTCCTCAAGAACCAAGAACCCTATTATCAAAATACAAATCAAGATCCTTCCAAATTCAACCGTAGAATTTCGAAAGTGATTTAAGATTCGAAATCCCCATTGCGAGAGCTTCAAGAAGCACCTACCAATTTTACGAATAGAGTTCCAGAATCAAAAGTTCATTCATATTCACAAATTTGAGGTATGTGGGTATTCAACAAGAACAATCCTTCCGTTCTTGTGCCCAACGCTTTGATTTATTAATAAACTTCATATTTTAAGTGAGATTTATGCGTAGTTTACCTTGTTTGAGATTATGAGATTTCAATTGGTTAAATCCTTGAAGTTATTTTTTTTTTTTATTTGTTTTACCTATTATTGTTTGAATTGAGATTCCATTACATGAGTTGCTTATTACTACGTAAATTGCTATTTTTCAAGTGTTTCTATGATACTTGTCAAGAGCCAAGTTTTATTGTGAAACTATGATCATTTGGGTCTACATCAATTTACATACTTTAGAAGTCAAGGATGAGATTTTGAGACTTGATAAAATACTTTGATGCTAATATTTCAAGTATGAAGCTTATGGGGTTTTGGCATGACTTCCAAGTATGAGTTGTAATTCATGAAGTTTTAGTCTTGGTATTTAAGAAAAATGGTTATTGAATTATTATATTCATATTAAGAATGAAATTTGGATTTTTATGATTGTTATAACTTGTAAGTTTTCCTTTGGTAAATTACTTACCGAGATTTGAATCAAGGTTTATATTGTGAATTTTAACATTTTATTTAAGAACTTATGATCTATGAATGGAGCTATGTCCAAATTATCTTATTTGAAGATTATAAATTTATGAGTTATGATCAAGTTGTGGATTTCATGATATTTCTACTTATTATGCTTTGATCTAAAAGTTTATATTATGATTTGCACTTTTCTTTACGAATTAATATTGTTGAATAATTTCAAGAATGATATGAGCATGGACTATTATTTTGCAATGAAATGAGTTAAGTATTGAATTTTGAATCCAAAGATTTGGTATTGAGATTTTGAGATTTTATTCTTGGAAGTTTTGAGTTATTATATTCTTATCAAGAATGAGTTTTGGATTTTATGATGTCATGATCTTAAGCTTTCCTCTAGTGGATTACTTACCAAGATTTGAATCAAGATTGATGTTTTGATATTGAGTTAAAATAGGAATCCACAATTTCGTATGATTTAAATTAAGAGAAATACAATTTGGTCTTCATTATAGACCGTTGAGTTATTTTGAGGTGGATTTCCTAAAAGTTCTCTGAGCCTAAGTATGGGAGTAGTATTTAGCACCAGAGGGAAGTGTGAGTTTAGCGCATCCTACTTCCCCAGAACTATGTGCCACTGTAGGAATGAGATTTATGGGCCTAAGGCCGAGATAGTGATCACTAAAATTGAGGTTCTATTCCGATGGCAAGGGTAGAACATCTCTCCCCAACGTGGGAAAGACGTTGGACTCCATGTGGCTCACATGATTTATGTCGGTTAGAAGAAACTCCCAAAGCAGTCCCCTATTCTAATTAAGTTAAAAGTATGTATGTTGAAAGTTTGATTTTTGAGATTTCCAAAGTTTCCCAATTTCCAATTTCTAAGTTTATAAAGTTTTGAGTTCTTTAGTTTTAAAGAAGTTCTATTCTCCTCAGTAAAGAAGTATGAGTTATGAAAGTATTATTTAAAGATTTCTTTAGCTTATGAGTATTGAGAATGAGAAGAGAAAATTCAGATTTTTGAGTTAAGTGTAATGACTCACGAGATTTATGATACATGTTTTCATTGTTCATGATCTATGATGATTATATTTCAGATTTTATTCAAGCTTTGTGAGTCATTATTGTCAGCATGCATGATTTCTAACAAAATTTATGATATTGTTTACTTAAATGCATACACCCCCATATACTCATCAGTACATTCCCAAAGTGCTGACCCACATATATGTCTATGTGCTACATTGTCTTATAATGTAGGTACGAGTTGTAGCACACATACCATGTTCAGTCAGTTGCAGCTTCCAGCCAGCAGGTGATGAGTCCTTTTTATCCAAGGGCAGTACTAGTAGAGGCTTCATAGACAGTCAGTAGAAGTTGATGTATTCAGTTTCAGTTTTGGTTGTAAAAGTAGAGTTATAATCTTGTAAATTCAGTTTTGTATGGAGCAAATCTATAAAAGAGTTAACTTCCGCATTATTATGTTAGATTTATGCATTTATTCAGTTGCTTATGAGTTATGGGAGTAGAAGGGTTAGCTTGGGGTCACTTGTGACCCTAAGCACCGTGTGACGTCTCGAGACCTGTTTTCGGGGCGTTACATGAATCGACTAAAAACGAGATTGATTTCAGTGATATATGAGTTCAAAATTTACGATGAAATAATTAAGGTACGAATTCAAACGTCACCATCATCATTTAAAATAATTGAAACAAAAAAACTTTCAAAATGAAAATGACATATACCAAAACTTAGATATTTCTTTATATACACGTCAAAAACGTAAGATATTTCTTTATAACAAAAATGGAAGATCATATTTTTTTTATTTTAATGCAATTTTACTACTCATAACCATTACCCTTTCCTCCATTTTTATATATAAATTAACACAAAAATCACATAAACTTTCAAATTTCCCGCCAAAAATCTCCGGTGGCTTACCGGTGATCGGTCATCTTCTCCAATTCTCTGGCAACGACAGCATTCCATTGCATCGAAAACTATTCTCTTTGGTAGACAAATATGGCCCCATTTTCACTTTCCGGCTAGGAATACCGCGTATATTAGTGGTAAGTAGCTATGATGCTGTGAAGGATTGTTTGAATATCAATGATAAAGTGTTTGCTGTCCGGCCGGGGAGTTTAGTCGGAGAGTATATCGGGTACAATAATGCAATGCTTTTTCTTGCTAGTTATGGTGATTACTTGAGAAAGATTAGAAAAATTATTATTAATGAAGTTTTGTCTAGAAGTAAGTTGGAGAAATTGAGAGATGTAAGGGTTTCTGAAGTGAAAACTAGTATTAAAGAGCTTTACTCTTTGTTTCCGATCATCGGAGATCAAAATCTTGATTTTTCAGTCACCGCTGATCATTTTCCGGTGATCGGAGATAATTTTACGGTGGGTGGAGATGATTTTAGTTTTACGGTGGATGGAGATGAGGTTAATTTTTCAGTCACGGGAGATCAATCACTGGTCTCCGGAGAAAATCTTGATTTTCCGGTCACCGGTGATCATTTTCCGATGACCGGAGATGATTTTCCAGTGGATGGAGATGATATTAGTTTTATTGTGGATGGATATAATGTTATCAAGAAGAAGAAACAACCTTTAACAGAAATCCAAGGTAAGGATTTGTACAATAAAGAGGATTCGTACAATAAAGTCTTCTTATCTAACCCTTCCTTGGACCCCACGCATGGCGGGAGCTTTAGTGCTAAGGGAGATAAGGTTATCAAGTCATGGAAACATCCTGTGGTAGAAATCCAAGGCAAAGATTCGTACAATAGTGCACATAGCGATTGCTTTAGTGCACTAGACTGCCTGGTCTCTGGAGCTAATCTTGATTTTCCGGTGATCGAAGGTGATTTTCGGGTCAAAGTGAATATTACTAATTGGATAGAAAAGTTAACACTGAGCTTGATAGTGAAAATGATAGCTGGAAAAATCTATGTAAGGGTAGAAAGAAGAAGAAGAAGAAGAAGAAGAAGAAGAAGAAGAGGAGGAGGAAGAGGAGGAGGAAGAGGAGGAGGAAGAGGAGGAGGAAGAGGAGGAGGAGGAGGAGGAGGAGGAGGAGGAGGAGGAGGAGGAAGAGGAAGAGGAGGAGGAGGAGGAAGAAGTTGAGAGATTTAAGAAAGATTTGAAGGATTTTATGTATATATCAATGGAGTTTGTGTTATGGGATGCATTTCCAATACCTTTGTTTAAGTGGATTGATTTTCAAGGGCATGTTAAGTTTATGAAAAGGACATTTAAAGATATTGATTGTGTTTTACAAATTTGGTTGGATGAACATGTGAAGAAGAGAGAAAGTGTTGATTTTGTTGAGGGAAATGAAGAGGATTTTATTGATGTTATGCTTTCTATGATGAGTAATGAAGATTTTGTTGATGGTTATAGTAGAGAAACCACCATTAAAGATACTGCTCTGGTGAGTAATAATGTCTCTTTCTTCTATATTTACATTGCTTTTCTTGAATATACAGTATGAAGTTGCTCGGACTCTCCAAAAATGTTGCTGCACCAGGGTCGGATCCTTCAAAAATACACTACTTTTGAAGGATCCGACACAACCTCCGATTACATTTTTGAAGAGTCCAAGCAGCATAGGTGAAGGTTATCAATGTTTATGAGATGCTTGTGCATATGTGTTTATGATCATGATCTATGTTGTCCGGACTCTTCAAAACGTCGTCGGGTGTGTATCTGATCCTTCAAAAGTAGTACCTTTTTTGGAGGATTCAATATAACAACAGCATACCCCCAGTGAAATCCACAAGTACGGTCTAGGGAGGTAGAGTGTACTGTCAGAGGTAGAAAAGTTGTTTTCGAAATTTAGCATGATGCCAACATAATGTTGGTTAAAAGATTGTTCTTTTGTTTGTTTTTCTAGTCTTGTTTCTCTTAAATGGTTCTTTTTAACAGAGTATGGTGTTGGTTGCTTCGGACACGACTGCTATTCACTTAAATTGGGTAATGGCTACTTTGTTAAACCACAGAGATGCCATGAAGAAGGTCCAAGATGAGCTAGACACAAATGTTGGCAGAAATAGATGGGTAGAAGAGAGTGATATCCAACCACAGAGATGCCATGGTGCTTCTGTTTTGAAATCCAAACACGCCCTAAACGGATTCCAAAAATTCTAAAACTCATTCGAGATGTACTCTTGACTTCTCCGATCATAACACAACTTGAAAATATAAAAACGGAGGTCGTGAAGGTCGTCAAATAAATCTCCGAAGTTTGGATGTATAAGATGAAACTAAGTGCTTCTAACACTTAGCAAAATTCTTCCAAGTGTTGTATTTCCTTATCAAGCCTTAAGGAGATGAATTTGACTTATGATTTTTACAGGGTCTTACAATATCTCTCCCTTGGGAACATTCATCCTCGAATGAGACTTACTAAGAAGGAGAGAAGAGACCAACTGAGGCATATATTGAACATGAATGACTGAAACATGATTTCATGACTTACATGACTGATAAGCTGAATTTGTATCAAACTAAACATACATATCTTATGCATGTGTAACTAATTTATGAATGAAGGACTGAGTGTTCTGATGAACTGAGTTTCTCAAAATGAGAATACATATCTGGTGCATAACTGATAAGTTGAATCCATGCATATCTGATGCATGATTATATGACTGAATTGGCTCGTGAACATGTGACTGAATATGCAATAGTAAAAGATGCCAAGTTTAACTAAAAACTAGGTATGAAACTAAATACCAAGTTTGGTACTAAAATCTGAACATGAGAATGAGTAAGTTTAAGGAAGACTGTTACATTGAACTTAAAATACCTATGAGTCCGAGATTAATTACTCAATATGCATGAGCGGAAACATGAGGACATAACTGAGTCTGGAACGTGATACATGAACTGAATATCATGATATGAACTGAGTCTCTAATACGTGACATGGATAGAGTATCGTGAACTAAACTGAGCCATTGAGTACATGTCTTATGACTGAGATTTGGAGTTAGAAGGCCATCTTATAAGTAACCCTTCCTCTAAGCTGGATTCATGACATGAAGAGAGACCGGTATGTTTATGTCATAACAGTTTGAGGGATTAGAGTGTATCTCCCCCTTGGGACACTATGTTCCTTGAAGAATGTTGGACTGCCTATGCTGAAATATTAAGGAAAACTAAGGAGATGCACAAGGCATGTAGGAACTGAATCGTGACATAATTATCTGATATCTAGAACTGAGGCATGATACATAAACTGGGTTATACTTACAACTACTAGGATACTCTATCTTGGAATAGTTACATTCAAGCCTATCATTAATACTACACCCTTGTATAAAATAAGCATGCAACAATCTTCTCTTAACATGAAACATTTTCTCTCTCCTATCTAAGAAACCGCCCATCACTACACTGTTTTCATAAAGAGAGCTGACTGGAGAGTTAAATCAGGAGGACCTGAAGCATGAATTGATACAAACTGAACTTGACACATGACTGAAACCTGAGGAATAGAATATGAACAACATGAATTTACCAAAAAGGTATGAAATCAGGATATACATGATGTAGTCTGAATTTATCTGATCTGTAGGGGCATAGCATGAGTCATAAAGGTTGAGTATACTGTAAAGCATGATAAGTGTACATGAGTCATGAGATGCATGACCTAAGTTTTGAGTTTTTGTATTCGTGAGACATGATTCGTGACACTGAGTGATTTAGATCTGACTCCCTATACTGGGAACTGAAAGCACACACGATTCTATGGAAATCATATGAACATACGCCGTGTTCATGGAATTGATTCGTACTGTGGGGTAAACTGAGATCCTTTATACTGGGAACTGAAACTGTACATAATTTATGGAAAAGTGCATAATCGTGGTTCGTAAACATAGAGTTGATATGTAATACCTGAGTGGATTTCGTGATAGCTGAAATACAAATCTTTGTACTAAGAATAGGATGGTTTGGGAATCGCCTTCCCTTACTGCTTTTCTATACATACTGGCACTACTAATAGAATCTGAGAGTCTGACTTGGTCACTTGATCTATCATCACATACTTATACTCTATTCGATACCTGCCCATCCTACTAAACACATCAGCTACTTATGTTTCCTCATATACTACTAATATCACATCCACACCTTCATGCTTAATTTCAAGTAAATAAACTTAAATTCTAGCTTGCACTGTTCAAGCCTCCTGATTTACCTTGGTACAACTATCCCAATGAATACATAATCTAATCAGACTGGATAATACTATCCCAACTCATCTACTGCTAAACTCTTGGGTCCATGCTTAAAATTCTAGGTCTATACTGTCATAGGATTCTGAGAAGGGATCTAATGGCATATAAAAAATTGGATTCAAGTTTACAAAGGAGTTCTCATGATCATAAATGAAATCTGTACAACTTTGGAACATCACTGAACTGAGGGGATATTGTCTCATCATGTGGCAAATCCCATAACTGTCTCCAGGGACTGCATGAGAAAGCCCTATCTTTAGGACTTGAGCTTCACTGTTGCTGTTACCTTGAAAGTAAGGTAAGGTTGACATGAGGGGAGCCTGATGTGAATCTACATGGCTTCCTTAGAGAACCTTGCTATAGAACGATCTTGAGACATGAAAGAAGGGAAATTGTTCCTAAAATATCTCATAGCCTCCTGCACATAAGTGTGGTGTACAACACGCCCATGTACAAGACTCTACTTGATGCATCTTTCAGACTTCCGAGGACACTGTTGAACCTTAGGCTCTGATACCATGTTTGTAACTCCCCAATTTTCTTAACCAGAATGCTACACCGTGCCCATGACCCTGAAGGACCCCAAGCTAACCCATGACTTATATTTGTACCTAAGCACTGAATAACCATACTGTAAAATATGCGGAAACATAACATTGTAAGGCCATAAGGTTAAAATCTGAATAAACATCTGATAAAATAATATCTAAAAATGGTATAACAATACCAACATAAATCTGAAATAATTTTCTGACATGATGTAGTCTGAAAACCTCTAAACTGAACTAAATAAGGAGTTGAGGGGACATGTTCCCAACTAACTTCGTCTACTGAAATAAACTGAAAACTGAAATAGTGATATGAATAATAACATAATTGTCCTTGAAGGATGAGGACTCACTGCTAATTACTGTTGCTGGCTGACTCTGAAATTTCTAAGGGAGCTCTGGATCCCGTGAGTCCAAACCTATGGTATAAGACACCATAGCGCGAGAAAAGTATGCGTCAGTACTTTGAATGTACTGGTATGCAAGTAAGGTAGGCTGAATACATGGGGTTCATATGTATGAACAATACTAACTAACATGAACGCGAGAATACATGCATGAATACATAATAACTGTAACTGAAACTGTACTAGTACTGGATACTGAATTCTGTGTACTGATTTACTGACATCTGAGTTTACTGAATAAAGAGGAACTGATGTTATATTACTGTAAGACCCCATAAAATTTCAAGTTTAAATTCATCTCCTTAAGTCTTGATAAGGAAATCCAACACGTAGAAGAATTTTTGCTAAGTGTTAAATACACTTAGTCTCCTTTTATACCTCCGAACTTCGGGGATTTATTTGACGACCTTCCCGACCTCCGTTTTTGAATTTTCAGGTTGCTTTGTGATCATGGAAGTCAATAGTACATCTCGGGTGAGTTTTGAAATTTTTGGAATCCGTTTAGGGCGTGTTTGGATTTCAAAACAGAAGCACCATGCGATTTGCATGCTCCAGAAATTTTCAGCATTTCAGGGTCAACTTCAAATGATCATAACTTCTTTTATATAATTATATGTGAGATCTTCTACCTATCAATCGAAATCTATTTGAGTCCTCTTTCCAATGCAATTGGTTTCATTCAATTTGCACATCTGAGTAAAGATTTATGGTCAATTTACTTCAGCCTATCAGCCTGAAAACAACAGAGGACAGCTGCATCTTTCTCTCTTTCTCCAGGGGTATTTTAGTCTTTCCCACCTCAATATATATACACAAAAACACGAGAATCAGTCATAATTTAGCAACATATGCTTGTTTTCTCTAAAAGTTTATCAAGAACAAGTATAGGGTTTTCATAGGAGCTTCAAGAATTAAGGAATTTCACCGTTAATCTTCAAGAATCTTTCATCTAAGGTATGCATAGTGTTGATTCATGGATTCCTTTCATCCATGAAACTCAAAAACCCTCTTTCAAAACTATAAATCATGATATTTATGTTGTGGGTTGATTATAACCATGTTGTTGATGTAAATTAAATTTTAATTCCATGAGTCATCTCAAGAAATCATGAAAACTAATTTATTTTGTATTATTATTCATATGAACTTTATGTTGAGTTCTAGAAATTGCAAGTTGGACGTTGATGACCATGTTGTTCGTGTTGGATGATTCCCAAGTTGGAATCTTTAGGTGATTTTATGAAACATGTTAGTATATAAGTTGAAATCCATAAATTTGGTGGTTTAAGATTTGTTGAATTGATGATTTTACCTATGTCCAAAATTGTACATGTAAGGTGTTTGATAAGATTCCTAAGAAACTAGAAATCATGTAATATAGCTAAATTATGACTAGATGATGGATTCATGATACACCTTTATGTCCAAATGGGTTCCATGCTATGAAGGTGTCTTATAAACCTTGTTGGGTTGTTCATGAACTAGCTCTATGGATATATGCCATGTCTATTTGCAATCCCATTTAAGTACAAGATTATGATAACCATGTAAGTTATGAAATTCCCCAAGTTATGGTATTGTGGATTGTTGATGTTGGTCATGTATTCAAGAAAGTCATGCTTTGTCAGTTTTCTTCTATCGAGTCCTGGGGGTACTTGTACCCAAAAAATATAGTTGTGTGCCTAGAGCCATGTCATGTTTTCACGATATCCTCAGTCAAGTCATGTTCAGTAGAATTCAGTCAGTCATGTGACTCAAAAAAAGTCTCAGTAATCTCATGAACTCAGTCAGTAATAGAATTCGGTAACATTCCGTCAGACAACGGAATTCAGTAAACTCAGTCCATGTACCATTTAGTTTATCATGTTCATTGTCTGTTCAGATAGGAGTAGTAATTAGCACCGAGTGAACCCAAGGATGGGAACTCACCTGCCAGTAGAGGGTGTGATTCTTGAAGAAATCCTTGCGTTCCAGAACTACGTAGCCAGCATAGGTTGAGACATCAATACCTGTCAGTTGAGGGTAGCTGAAGTGGCTTGACCTGTCAGATGAGGGTTCCTACCGTTCTCATTAGAGTACCTGCCAGCTGAGGGTCACTCACAGCTTGTCCTTACCAGTGGCGCGGTATTGACACCCTTCCAGTCAGGGTACATATTGGACCCCAGCTCAGCTAAAATAGCAATATATGGGGAATGTCGGTTAGATAACTACTTCCCAAAGTCTCAGTATCAATATCAGTAAAAAAACTCAGATAGTTCTTCAGAATATCAGGACTATCAAATACAGTCACTCATGTTATCAGTTATCAGGACTGTCAGATACAGTCAACGGTATCAGTCATATCAGTTATCAGTAAACTCATGATATCAGTACCCAGACTCAGTAATCATGTATCATGATCTTAGTTACAGTTATTATGTATTCATGCATGTATTCTCACGTTCATGTTAGTCATATTGTTCATGCATATGAACCCCATGCATTAGCCTACCTCACTTGCATACTCAGTACATTCAATTATACTGACACATTCGCGCTATGGTGTTTTATTTTATACCATAGGTTCAGCAGCACGAGCTCCAGAGCACCAGTAGTATTTCAGTTTCAACAGCAGAGTCGCAGTGAGTCCTTACACTTTGAGGACTATTAAGCTATCATTACTTATTTCAGTTGCTTTCAGTATGGAGTTAGTTGGGAACATGTCCCCTCAACTCCTTATTCAGACATACGTAGAGGCTTTCAGATTTGATTCTGACTTTAGTATTTTCAACTGTGGTATTGTGATACCATATTTCAGATGTTATGACTTTATTAGATGTGAACCTTATGGCCTTACAGCTCTTACGTATTCTGTTTTATCATGTATATTATGTAGTGTACAGGTTCAGATATCAATCATCGGTTAGCTTGTGGTCCTTTGGGGTCATGGGCACCGTGTAGCGCTTCGATTACCATAATTGGGGCATTACAATCTTGGTATCAGAGCCTAAGGTTCAATAGTGTCCTAGGAAGTCTAAAAGCTGCATCTAGTAGAGTCTTGTGTATGAGTGTGTTGCGTGCTATATTTATGTACAGGAGGCTATAAGATGTTTTAGGAACAGTTTCCCTTCTTTCAGTATTCATATCATGCCAGTGAGCATAAACTTGAACTTAACTCTCTGTCTAATCCTTTTCTCTTCCGTTTACAGAATATGCCTCCCAAGAGATCTCAAAGTTAGGGAGCTGGAAAACGGTCAGCACCTCAGCCCGTTCAGGCAGACCCCCTAGATAAGAATGTTTCTCATACAGAGTTCAGAGTTGCATTTACCACTCTCTCTCAGTCGGTTACTGCATAGAATGCACGGCCAGAAGTTGTTCCGTCCAATCCAGTAGCCAATTCAGCTGCATCTAGGATTTGAGACTTCACCCGAATGAATCCTCCATCCTTCTTTGGGTCTAAGTCAGAAGAGGATCCTCTGGAGTTCCTTGACCAAGTTCAGAAGGTCACGTATATCATGGGGGTTACTTTTTGTCAGAGTGCGGAGCTAGCTGAATATCAGTTTCAGGATGTTGATCACACTTGGTTCAAGCAGTGGTTAGCAGAGAGGTCAGACGATTCAGGGTCAGTGGAGTGGGAAGAGTTTACTGATGCTTTTCTGATGATAGGCAAATTTACACGCCTATATCAATATATTTTGCCCATATTTTAGCCTAGTTTTGAGAACAAATTATATATTTCATGCACTTTTAGTCCTTTTTCCTGTAAATGAGCTAACGAACATGATTAGTAAAGTTTCAGGTATAAATGATGCAGAATTCAGCATTTTATGGCTTACTTGACGCAAAAGAAAGCTCACGAAGGAAGGGAAGGGAGTTTACACGCCTAAGGACCAAAACTGCTGCATGGAAAATCTGTCCCGGGCTAAAACAGCATTTCTGAAGACTTTGGGGATCTGCAGTAACTTAGTTGGATTTGGACAATGATACATTAACCTAGTACAATTGGGTTATGTATTTCATTAGTTTATTTGGATTATGATAATGTTACATTAACCTAGTACAATTGGGTTAAGTATTACATTAGCCTAGTAGGATTTGGTTAGATATTTTATTTATCTAGTAGGATTAGGATATGGGTATTATAAATACCCTATCATGCTAGAGATTTTATTACTTCTCATCTTACAATTCAATTCTATTACTCTACAACTCTTCTAATCTTTCCATTAATTCTATTTTTCTTCTTCTACTCTTCCATTCTTAAATTCCACAACAAGAGAATCGTTACTTTGCCTAGGAATTCACGCCTCTCGCCTACCACCTAAGCTACACGAAATTACTCAATCTTGTGGTATAACAACAATGTCAATCGTGATCTTCTTCGCATTCATGGGTAACTAAACTTCTCTGTTGGGGTTATGGAAGCTGTATGAGATACTATCTATTGCTGTGAGTTTGTGAGTTCGAGGCACGTATATTGCTTATATCATTATTCTCGTCATCTTAATCTACATTATTTGTGGTTGCAAACGCAAGAATACGCCAGTCTAACATTTAACTTGTTCGAGAGAAAAGTTATTTGTCTGGAAAAGAGATAATGTCAAGGTAGTAGGACACCCTTTCCTATTAAAAAGCTGGTGCCGTAACTGGACTAACCTCTTGGAGAATTCGTACCGTTAGAATACGCTTCCGTCATCTTTATGGCATGACACGATTTACTATGATGAGTGGTAGACGTGTTCCAACTGCTGCAGAGCTCCAACAGCTGGACCACGACTATCCCATGAACATGCATGCACGGGAGATATGTGGAGTGGGCGTATACTTTGAGGAACCTCTAGATGATGATGTGCCGACTGATGACGATCAACGCTTGCCAGACTCTGACGAGGAGGAGAACTCTGACGACGACTCTTATGATGATTCCGACGAAGGGGGTATGACCCCCGACAATGAGGAAGAGTCCGACTAACCAGGTTCCTCGTATTTATTTTCCACTGAGGGCAGTGTCCCGTTTAAGTGTGGGGTGGCGGTATTGTATGCTATACTTCTCTATCGCATCTATGTTTGTTTATTTTGTTGTTTTTTTTGTTGTTTTTTTCGTGTTTTAGATTTTTGTTTTTGTTGTTTTTTTTTCTAGATTCGCATGAAATTATTTTGATAGGCAGCATGAGATTATAACAAGAGTATGTGCTACAATTGTGACTATTGAGACGTTTAGGCTCTAGTTGTGACTCATTATGTGATATTGTGTGGTTCAATTCCTTCACTTGTTGGGTCGAGAGTCTATATTACTTCCAAGCAAGTCGACCATGTGCCTTGTGTGTGTGAGATAATCGTATATTCTATGATTGTGGCTGATGCTAGAACTTGCCTGGTATGTATGCAAAGCGAAAATAAGGAGTGTAAGTTTAGGATATGATTTAGGCATTTCTTTGGCAACCCATATTTGTTTACCTTCAGTTTTACCTACCCATGGACATCATCCTAGTTAAACCCTTTTGAGCCTTTATCCTATTTCTTTGACAACCTTGTATGTAAGCCTAATCCATTTTTTTCAAGACCATAATTTGATCCAAATTCCTAAGTGCTTTAAAGTGAAAAAGTCATGTGACAAAATAAGAGGAAATTGGGTGAGTATGATGCTTTAGAATGCATTGGTGCTTGAATGAGTTATGAAAAAGAAAGTGTTATCATAAGAGGTATGTTATCAAAAGAAAAAGGAAAGGAAAACTGAAAAGTTAGTTATGTTTGAAATTGAAAAAACAAAAGAGGAGAAAAAGAGTGGTAGAATAAAAGAAAGTAGAAAGGTTGTTTGAAAGAAAAGTGTTAATGATACAAAGTGATGTATTAAAGCGCTTAGGAACTTAGTCACTATTCCTGGCCAAAATAGTCCTAACCGTCCCTTAGCCTACATTACAACCATCAAAAGACCTACTTGATCCTAAGCTTAGCATTCAGACATTTAGTAGAGTATTACATTAAGGGCAAGCCTATGGTCATCAGTTGCTTCATATGAATTATTTGTGAGAGCGAGTGCAAGGATATTTTGATACCCATGTTTGAAAAATATGCTATACTTGTGAGTGATTATGGGTACTATAGTGTGAGACACACATGGTTGATGAGTTTTGGGTAGTTATATATGATTCCTTGTACCTTAACGTTTGCATGCGAGTTGATCACCATCACGAGTCTATGCTAGAGGTTAAATTGTTTCTACCTATAATCAAAAAGCTACTCTTTGTTGATAATTGTTGTGCCTGTCTGGACAAATGTTTTGTGTTGTTGCTGTGAAACCCAAAGTTGATGTTTAGAAGGACATGGTATTTTGTTCGAGGACGAACAAAGCTTCAAGTGTGGGGTGTTGATGATAGGCGAATTTACACGCCTATATCAATATATTTTGCCCATATTTTAGCCTAGTTTTGAGAACAAATTATATATTTCATGCACTTTTAGTCCTTTTTCCTGTAAATGAGCTAACGAACATGATTAGTAAAGTTTCAGGTATAAATGATGCAGAATTCAGCATTTTATGGCTTACTTGACGCAAAAGAAAGCTCACGAAGGAAGGGAAGGGAGTTTACACGCCTAAGGACCAAAACTGCTGCATGGAAAATCTGTCCCGGGCTAAAACAGCATTTCTGAAGACTTTGGGGATCTGCAATAACTTAGTTGGATTTGGACAATGATACATTAACCTAGTACAATTGGGTTATGTATTTCATTAGTTTATTTGGATTATGATAATGTTACATTAACCTAGTACAATTGGGTTAAGTATTACATTAGCCTAGTAGGATTTGGTTAGATATTTTATTTATCTAGTAGGATTAGGATATGGGTATTATAAATACCCTATCATGCTAGAGATTTTATTACTTCTCATCTTACAATTCAATTCTATTACTCTACAACTCTTCTAATCTTTCCATTAATTCTATTTTTCTTCTTCTACTCTTCCATTCTTAAATTCCACAACAAGAGAATCGTTACTTTGCCTAGGAATTCACGCCTCACGCCTACCACCTAAGCTACACGAAATTACTCAATCTTGTGGTATAACAACAATGTCAATCGTGATCTCCTTCGCATTCATGGGTAACTAAACTTCTCTGTTGGGGTTATGGAAGCCGTATGAGATACTATCTATTGATGTGAGTTTGTGAGTTCGAGGCACGTATATTTCTTATATCATTATTCTCTTCATCTTAATCTACATTCTTTGCGGTTGCAAACGCAAGAATACGCCAGTCTAACATTTAACTTGTTCGAGAGAAAAGTTATTTGTCTGGAAAAGAGATAATGTCAAGGTAGTAGGACACCCTTTCCTATTAAAAAGCTGGTGCCGTAACTGGACTAACCTCTTGGAGAATTCGTACCGTTAGATACGCTTTAAGCTCGAGAGAGTTAAAGTGAAATAGTCTTTGTTTAGGTCGAGACACGCTTGGATTTACCATCGACTACAATCCTCTATAAGCAATTGCATGTCAGAATTCTACACACTCATAGCCAATAGAGACGTATACCTCAGAAGGTGGACATAACCCCAACGCTTCAATTCTCATTGTTTACAACCAACGTAACAATCTCTCTCTTTTTACTTTATTATTTTCATCTTTTGTTTACATTACTTGCAAAACAAGAATCCCCCCTTCTTACGAGACTTGCACCAAAAGTTTAGTAATTTTACTTACTTGTTGGCCATGCTATTCCCTGTGGGATCGACACCCAACCCAGGTTGGGTTCTATATTTGCTAACGACCGCTTTACACTCAAACGAGAGTTGTAGATTGAGCGTTATCATTTTCTTGATAGGTTCTTTCCCCTTATGCTTCGGGAAGCTAAGGTGTTAGAATTCATCAACCTCAGGCAGGTCAACATGACGGTAAAAGAGTATTCCCTCAGGTTTACTCAATTTCCTAATATGCCCCTTATATGGTTGCAGATAACAAGGAAAAAATGAGTAAGTTTATTTTTGGGGTAAATGATAGCGTGGTAAATGAGTGCAGGATTGCCATGCTGATCAGTGACATGACTTTAGCTAGGCTTATGACTCATGCTCAGCAGATAGAGGAGCAGAAAATTAAGATGAGGGAGAAGCAGAATAAGAAAGAAAGGATAGGTAGTTATAACTTTGCTCAGCACAGGTCAGGGGGTGGAAGTCGTTCTCAGTTTCACCCAAAACCCTCAGTCCCAGCTCCTTCTTCAGCCAGTACTCTATCTCCTAAATTCAGAGATAGGGCACCAGGCACTCAGTCTCAGGGCAGTATTAGCAGTGTCCGCACTAATCCCCTTTGCCAGACTTGTGGTAAGAACCACAAGGGTGTCTGCAGATCAGGTAGCGATGTCTATTTTGATTGTGGAAAGATAGGACATAGGGTCAGGGATTGTCCCCAATCGAGTTATCAGCGTCAGCAGAACCGTTCTACATCTCAGATCGGTCGCCCAAATCAGCAGGGTGCCACTTCCAGTGCTACTAGTGGGCAACGCCCAAATTGACTCTATGCTCTCCAGTCCCAGCAAGATCAGGAAAATTCTTCTGATGTGGTTACTGGTACGTTACATATTTCTCATGTGCATGTTTACGCTTTGCTAGATCCAGGTGATTCCTTATCTTTTATTACTCCTTTTATAGCAGGCAATTTCAGAATTAGTTTCGAAATTCTAGCAGAGCCCCTTTCAATCTCTACCCCGATGGGTAAAACCATAATAGCTCGGTGGGTATACAGGAACTGCCCAATTATGATATTTTAGAAAGTCACTTCAGCAGACTTAGTCGAATTAGAGATGACTGATTTTGATGTCATTCTTGGAATGTATTGGCTTCATTCCTGCTATGCCACAGTCGACTGCAGAAATAGAACAGTTTAGTTTCAGTTTCCGAATGAACCCATCCTAGAGTAGAGGGATAGTACTTCATCTTGAGGTTAGCTTGTTTCCTACCTTCGGGCAAGGAAAATGATATCTAAGGGATGTGTCTACCATCTCGTTCATGTCAAGGACTCTAGTTCTGAATCTCCCAGTCTTGAATCAGTTCTAGTCGTGAATGGATATTCAGATCTCTTTTCCGATCTTCTAGGCATTCCTCCCAAAAGGGAAATAGACTTCGGCATTGATCTTCTTCCAGATACTCAGCTTATATCTATTTATCCATACAGAATGGAACCTGTAGAACTTAGGGAACTGAAAGAACATTTGAAAGATCTTTTAGATAAAGGATTCATCAGACCTAGCATATCCCCATGGGGTGCACCAGTCCTATTCATGCACAAGAAAAATGGTTCACTCAAAATGTTCATTGATTATCGTCAGCTCAATAAAGTCACGATCAAGAACATGTATTCTCTCCCCAGAATTGATGACTTGTTTGACCAGCTTCAGGGTGCCAGCTATTTCTCTAAGATAGACCTCAGGTCCGGCTATCATCATCTCAGAGTCAGAGAATGTGACATTTTGAAGACAGCTTTTCGTACTCAGTATGGTCACTTCGAATTCCTAGTCATGTCCTTTGGTCTTACCAATGCACCAGCAACTTTCATGGACTTGATGAACCAAGTGTTCAAGTAGTAATTGGACATGCTCGTCATAGTCTTCATAGATAATATTCTTATCTATTCTCGTAGTGACAGTGATCATGCAGAACATCTCAGAACAGTGCTCTAGACTCTCAGAAATCATCAGTTGCTCTCCAAATTCAGTAAGTGCGAGAAGAGTAGATCCTCAAAAAACCGAAGCAGTAAGAAACTGGCCCAGACATGTATCTCCATCAGATATTAGGAGTTTCTTGGGTTTGGATGGCTATTACAGGCGGTTTGTTGAGAGATTTTCTTCTATTGCATCCCCTATGACCAAATTAACTCAGAAGAAAGTCAAGTTTAAGTGGTCAGATCCTTACGAGAAGAGTTTTCAGGAGTTGAAGACTCGACTCACCTCAGCTCCAATCTTAGCTCTTCCAGATGGTCCAGATGGGTTCGTAGTGTATTGTGATACATCCAGAGTAGGTTTGGGTTTTTTCCTCATGCAGCATGGTAAGGTCATAGACTACGCCTCCAGATAGCTTAAACCTCGTGAAAAGAACTATCCTACTCATGATCTTGATTTAGCAGCCGTAGTATTCTCCTTAAAGATTTGGAGGCATTATTTGTACGGTGTTCATGTAGATGTCTTCACAGATCATAAAATCCTTCAGTACGTATTCTCTCAGAAATATCTCAATCTTTTTCAGAGAAGGTGGTTAGAGCTCTTGAAAGATTACGACATGAGTGTTCTTTACCACTCAGGCATGGCCAATGTAGTGGTCGACACTCTCAGTAGACTGTCTATGGGTAGTGTTTCTCATGTTGAGTAAGATAAGAAGAAACTAACTCTGGAAGTCCATCAGCTTGCCCGACTAGGTGTCCGCCTAGTTGATTCTTCAGAAGGTGGGGTATGTGTCCATAGCAGTTCAAAATCATCTCCAGTTTCTGAGGTAAAGGAAAGGCAAGATAGAGATTCCATCCTTGTCAAGCTAAAAGAATCGGTAAAGGATCAGAAGGTTAAGGTTTTCTCCCAAGGGGGAGATGGTGTCTTACGTTGTCAGGGTCATCTCTGTATTCCAGGTGTAGATGACTTGTGGCAGCAAATTCTTGCAGAAGCGCATGGTGCGCGCTACTTTATTCATCCAGGGGCCACAAAGATGTACCATGACTTGCGAGAGATCTATTGGTGGAGTAGGATGAAGAGAGATGTTGCAGAGTTTGTGGCTAAGTGCTCTACATGTCAGCAGGTTAAGACAGAGCATCAGAAGCCTAGTGGTTCTATGCAGGAGTTCTCTATCCCTACTTGGAAGTGGGAATTTATGAATATGGACTTCGTGACGGGTTTTCCTCATACTCATCATCTGCATGATTCAGTTTGGGTCACTATAGATAGAATGACCAAGTCAGCTCATTTCCTTCCAGTTCATACCTCTTATTCAGCTGAGGATTATGCCAAACTCTACATCAGAGAGTTGGTCAGATTGCATGGTGTTCCATCATCTATTATTTCAGACAGAGGTACCCAGTTCACCTCTTATTACTGGAAAGCGTTCCAAAAGGGTCTTGGTACCCAAGTCCATCTCAGTACAATCTTTCATCCTCAAATAGATAGTTAAGCTGAAAGGACTATTCAGACTTTAGAAGATATGCTAAGGGCGTGTGCAATTGATTTCAAGGGAAGTTGGGATGACCACTTGCCTTTGATTGAGTTTGTATACAACAATAGCTATCATTCCAGTATTCAGATGGCTCCATTCGAAGCTCTCTATGGTAGGAGATACAGATCTCTAGTTGGCTGGTTCGAAATTAGTGAGGCCACAGTCATAGGGCCTGACTTAGTATTCGACGCCTTAGAGAAATTTCAGTTGATTATAGAAAGGCTCAAGATAGCTCAGAGCCGACAGAAATCGTATGCCGAGGTACGCAGAAAGGATCTCAAGTTCGAGATTAGCAATTATGTCTATTTAAAGATCTCTCCCATGAAGGGAGTGAAGAGATTCGGCAAGAAGGGAAAGCTCAGTCCCCGATATGTCGGTCCCTTCAAGATTCTCAGTCGCTTTGGCAAGGTAGCTTATGAGCTCGAGTTACCTTCAGATCTAGCCTTAGTTCATCCAGTCTTCCATGTTTCTTTTCTCAAGAAGTGCGTAGGTGACCCAGCAGTTGTAGTCCCTATTCAGAGTATTGATGTTCAGAATAGCCTTTCTTACGAAGAGATTCCAGTCGAGATTCTTGAATATCAGACTCGTAGACTGAGGAACAAAGAGGTCCCTCTAGTCAAAGTTCTTTGGTGGAAGCAGTCCGTTGAGGGAGCTACTTGGGAAGCAGAAGCAGATATGCGGACCAATTATCCTCACCTCTTCTCCGCTAATTCAGATCTAGCCCAAGGTAACAGTCTTCCTTAAGCTTATTCAGTTTCATGTTCAGTACCTATCACAAAATTGGTATCAAGTACCATTACATATTCAGTCATGCATTCATGTATCAGTTCAGTTATATAATCATGCATCAGATATGCATTCTTATTGTGAGAAATTCAATTCATCAGAACACTCAGTCATGCACTCATGAATCAGTTACACATGTATCAGATATGCATGTCCAGTATAATATAAATTCAGCTTATTAGTAATGAAATCACGTTTCAGTCACTCATGTTCAGTTCATGTTCAACTTATTATTTCCCCTCTCAGTCAGTCTCAGTCGAGGAGGAATGTTCCAAAGGGGGGGATATAGTAAGACCCTGTAAAATTCTAATTTTAAATTCAGCTCCTTAAGGATTGATAAGGAAATCCAACACTTAGAAGAATTTTTTCTAAGTGTTAAATACACTTAGTCTCCTATTATACCTCCGAACTTCGGGGATTTATTTGAAGACCTTCCCGACCTCCATTTTTGAATTTTCAAATTGCGTTGTGATCATGGAAGTCAATAGTACATCTTGGGTGAGTTTCGCAATTTTTGGAATCCTTTTAGGGCGTGTTTGGATTTCGAAACAGAAGCACCATGCGATTTGCATGCGTAGCATGCTCTATAGCATGCTCCAGAAATTTTCAGCATTTCAGGGTCAACTTCAAACGATCATAACTTCCTGTATATAATGATCTGTGAGATCTTCTACCTATATATCAAAATCTCTTTGAGTCCTATTTCCAATGCAATTGGTTTCATTCAATTTTCACATCTGAGAAAAGAGTTATTGTCAATTTACTTCAGCCTAACAGCCTGAAAACAATAGAGGACAGCTGCGTCTTTCTCTCTTTATCCAGGGGTATTTTAGTCTTTCCCACCTCTATATATATACACAAAAACATGAGAATCAGTCATAATTTAGCAACATATGCTTGTTTTCTCTCAAACATCATCAAGAACAAGTATAGGGTTTTCATAGGAGCTTCAAGAATTAAGGAATTTCACCGTTAATCTTCAAGAATCTTTCATCGAAGGTATGCATAGTATTGATTCATGGATTCCTTTCATCCATGAAGCTCAAAAACACTCTTTCAAATCTATAAATCATGATATTTATGTTGTGGGTTGATTATAACCATGTTGTTGATGTAAATTAAATTTTAATTCCATGAGTTATCTCAAGAAATCATGAAAACTAATTTTTTTTGTATTATTATTCATATGAACTTTATGTTGAGTTCTTGAAATTGCAAGTTGGACGTTGATGACCATGTTGTTCGTGTTGGATCATTCCCAAGTTGGAATCTTTAGATGATTATATGAAACATGTTAGTATATAAGTTGAAATCCATAAATTTGGTGGTTTAAAATTTGTTGAATTGATGATTTTACCTATGTCCAAAATTGTACATGTAAGGTGTTTGATAAGATACCTAAGAAACTAGAAATCATGTAATATAGCTAAATTATGACTAAATGATGGATTCATGATACACCTCTATGTCCGAATGGGTTCCATGCTATGAAGGTGTCTTGTAAACCTTGTTGGGTTGTTCATGAACTAGCTCTATGGATTTATGCCATGTCTATTTGCAATCCCATTTATGTACAATATTATGATAACCATGTAGGTTATGAAATTCCCCAAGTTATGATATTGTGGATTGTTGATGTTGGTCATGTATTCAAGAAAGTCATGCTTTGTCAGTTTCCTTCTATCGAGTCCTGGGGGTACTTGTACCCGAAAAATATAGTTGTGTGCCCAGAGCCATGTCATGTTTTCACGATATCCTCAGTCAAGCCATGTTCAGTAGAATTTAGTCAGTCATGTGACTCAGGAAAAATCTCAGTAATCTCATGAACTCAGTTAGTAACAGAATTCGGTAATATTCTGTCAGACAACGAAATTCAGTAAACTCAGTCCATGTACCGTTCAGTTTATCATGTTCATTTTCTGTTCAGATGGGAGTAGTAATTAGCACCAAGTGAACCCAAGGATAGAAACTCACCTGCCAGTAGAGGGTGTGATTCTTGAAGCAATCCTTGCATTCCAGAACTACATAGCCAGCGTAGGTTGAGACATCAATACCTGTCAGTTAAGGGTAGATGAGGTGTCTTGATATGTCAGATGAGGGTTCCCACCGTTCTCATTAGAGTACCTTCCAGATGAGGGTCACTCACAGCTTGTCCTTACCAGTGGCGCGGTATTGACACCCTTCTAGTCAGGGTACAGATTGGACCCCAGCTCAGCTATAATAGCAATATATGGGGCATGTTGTTTAGATAACTACTTCCCACAGTCTCAGTATCAGTATCAGTAAAAAAACTCAGATAGTTCTTCAGAATATCAGGACTGTCAAATACAGTCACTCATGTTATCAGTTATCAGGACTGTCAGATACAGTCAACAATATCAGTCATATCAGTTATCAGTAAACTCATGATATCAGTACCCAGACTCAGTAATCATGTATCATGATCTCAGTTACAGTTATTATGTATTCATTGATGTATTCTCACGTTCATGTTAGTCAGTATTGTTCATGCATATGAACCCCATGCATTAGCCTACCTCACTTGCATACTCAGTACATTCAATTATACTGACGTATTCACGCTATGGTGTTTTATTTTATACCATAGGTTCAGCAGCACGAGCTCCAGAGCACCAGTAGCATTTCAGTTTCAGCAGCAGAGTCGTAGTGAGTCCTCATACTTCGAGGACTATTACACTATCATTAATTATTTTAGTTGCTTTCAGTATATGGAGTTAGTTGGGAACATGTCCCCTCAACTTTTATTCATACATACATAGAGGCTTTCAGATTTGATTCAGACTTTAGTATTTTCAGCTGTGGTATTGTAATACCAAATATCAGATGTTATAACTTTCTTAGAGTGAACCTTATGGCCTTACAGCTCTTACGTATTCCATTTTATCATGTATATTATGTAGTGTACAGGTACAGATATCAATCATGGGTTAGCTTGTGGTCTTTTGGGGTCATGGGCACCGTGTACCGTTTCGATTACCAGAATTGGGGCGTTACAATTACTAATAAAGAAAATGACTATTTCAGATAGTTCTAATTATGAAGAACTGATCTGATTGACCTTATATAACAGTCCTAAAACTGAGCTCGTGCTAACATGACTACTGAGTATGAATACTGATGACATGTATTTACAAATAACATATCATGAATGATAACTGAATTCTGATAACTGATATATCTTATAACATGAGTTCTGATAATTGATAGCATGAATAACTGTATCTGACAGTCCTAAATCTGATGGAACTATCTAAGTTCCATACTGTATCTGAGTTGACTATATCTGACAATCCTGATATCCTGAAGAACTATCTGAGTTCTTTTACTGAGACGGATACAGAAACTATGGGAAGTAGTTATCTAATCGACATGCCCCAAATATGCTATAATAGCTAAGCTGGGGTCCAATCTCTACCCTGATTGGAAGGGTGTCAATACCGCGCCACTGGTAAGGACAAGCTGTGAGTGACCCTCATCTGGCAGGTACTTTAATGAGAACGGTGAAAAAACTCATCTGACAGGTTAATCCACCTTATCTACCCTCAACTGACAGGTATTGATGTCTCAACCTATGCTGGCTACATAGTTCTGGAAAGCAAGGACTGTTTCTAAGATTCACACCCTCTACTGGCAGGTGAGTTCCCATCCTTGGGTTCGCTCGGTGCTAAATCCTACTCCCAACTGAATGACACTGAACTGATTATACTGAACTGATTTCCTAGTTCATACTAGAATTAACTGAACTGTTACTGATTGTTCTGTTTAACTGAACTGAACATGGACTGAGTTTATTGAGTTCTAATGACTAGCGGAACACTACTGAATTCTGTTAACTGACTAAATACTACTGAGTTCTGTTAGCTAACTGAGTTTACTGATGTCTGAACTGAATACTGAACTAAACTATACTGATACTGAGATTTACTGAATTCCATAGACTGATGGAATATTACTGAGATTACGTAGATTATTGAGTACTGAGTAAAACTGAACTGATACTGCCTTTACATGAGTTTTCCTGAGTCATGAGACTGATTGAAGTCTACTGAACATGGATTGACTGAGAGTATCGTAAAAAATGACATGGCTCTAGGCACCCAGCTATATTTTTCGGGTACAAGTACCCCCAGGACTCGATGGAAGGAAACTGACACATCATGAAAATTCTTGATCATAGGACTAAAGTCCGCAATTCATAATACCATAAGTTGGGGATTTCATGAAAGCACTTGATCATCGTAATCTTGTACATGAATAGGAATATATCCTAACATATCATAATTTCACAATTTTAATTTCACTTGCATGACATGAACTCGTATACATGCTAACATAATGTAGTTTTCACAATTCTTGAAATAACTCATGGAATTAAAACTCAATTTAACATCAACAACATGATTATAAACATCCCACAACAAAATATTCATGATACATAACTTAAAACTTGATTCTTGAGCTCCATGGATGAAAAGAATCCATGAATGAACACTATGCATACCTTAGATTGATTATCCGTGAAAGTTAACGGTGAAATTGGCTTGAATCTTGAAACCCTGAATTGAACCCTTGTTCTTGATAATTTTTGAGAGAATTTGAGAAAAAGGGAGTATATTCTGCTCTAAATTAAGCTTAATGCCATGTTTGAGCATATATATAGGATGGTCAAAAGACTAAAATACCCCTGGAGAAAGAGAGAAAAACACAGCTATCCTCAATACGGGTTCTCAAGCGGACAACTTGAGTTTGAAAATACAAACAACCATCAGACGACTCACGTGCTAATAAATTTTTTGTATTTCCAACACATTTTTGGAATTGATCAATACGGGCCGGGATACCCACGAAACCCCAAAACAGTTTAAATAATGTAGGAATATGCCATGAGATGCGATATTTAAATTCTACAGAATCAAAACACATAAACACATAAATAGTTAATCAAAAGACGAAATCAAACATTTGGTTAGAACCTAGTTAAAAATTCCCAACAGAGTCGCCATTTCTGTTTTGACGAAATTTTGACTTTTGAAAGAGAGTCGCCACTTAATTTTGAAAAGGAATTAAGAAACCTTTATAAAAGTTACTTCAAACGATTCAAAATAGGAAAATCATTTTAAGTTAGAGATTCTAGATAAGTGGTTCCTATTAACGTTTTAGAAAGGTGTTAGGCACCTAAAACGTCCGCTAACTTGCGGTTATCCGGACTGTTTGAAAATCGTCTTTTGATTAACTTCGAAAATATTAATTTGTTGAAATAGTGATTTGATTTTTTTCAAAAAAAAGACTTGTGTAAAATAGATTTAGGTGACTTAGTAGGGATTTTAACTAAGTCTAAATAAAACTAATAAACAAATAAACACATAAAAGGGGAAGGGGGGAGAAAGTAAAGGATTTAGGCCATTGGGCCCAAATCAACGAGACCTGTCCTAATCTAGTTGGGCTTCCGACCCATTTCACCTGTCCTAAACTATTTTTCGATCCTTTGGCTCGATTCTTGCTCCACCTATATTAAATACAACTTTGGCTTCGAGGCCGAAATGAATGAATAAATAAATGACTAAATGAATAAATAAAAAGAAGACAATAATAAAAATTGAGACTTTTCAAGTCTCTTAGTGACCTCATCAATGGGTTTTGACCCATTTTCCTTCTTCGTTTATCTTTTAGCATCCGCACGCCATGTAGTGGACCTTGGTTTTAAACTTTGAACTTAACTCGAAGGGGTGAGCCTCATTTACCCATTATGAAATGCAAGAGGAGAGGAGTCCATTTGGACTCGAGACCTTTTTTGCATGCAAAGAAAAGATAAAGAAATTAATATACATTCAAGGCATAAAAGTGACATATTTCAAAGCAAAAGAAAATATCAAGAACCAATTTTTGAATGACAGTGATACACTTGCACAAGAATGAGAGTCAACAAATAAAATGCAAAGCAAAGACACTCACTTACATGCCTCATGATTTATGTTCATACAAGAATGAATAAAGGTAAAAGGAAGAAGGTCATATTCAATGATCAATTCATGCAGGAAACAAACAACGTAAGCTTGCGAAAGTAAAGGGATGAGGCAACAAGGAAAATACTCATGACTTCTAAAATTGAACAAACATAGATACTAATCCATATAACAAAAGAAAATAAAGCTCAACTTTTAAAGCAAGAGAATCCTAAATCTCAATTAAGGTGACATTAACGAAAATTCATGCATCTAAATCACAATTAACATTTTATGGAAAAACGCGTAACGACCTATGATTTATATTTCTAAGACATCGTTGATTCTCTTTTGACATTATGAATAAAAGAGAGACATGAATCAAGTCTTTACACACACAAAGAGCACATATAATAATCCGGAGTAAGAAAATAAGAATAAAAGTTTAGCATTTCTAAAATTGAAATATCGTTTCACAATCATACTATACATGAGTCAAAAATATCCAAATAATTTTTTTTAGTCGCGAAAGTTCGAACTTTCTTATCATTTTGAAAAGACAACATGAGAACAAAAAGGAATAAACATCTTGGATGAAAAATAAAGCTAGCACTTCATATCTTATATGAGGGTTTTGAAATCCATTAAAATAATTAGTAAGAAAATGACAAATTCTTGACTTAGCTAATTACTATTTTTATTAAGGCGCAACAAATAATAATAACTATTTTTCCAACATAAAATAAACAACTTTACATGCTAAAAAAAATATATCTACCAACAATAAGTTTAAACAAGACATGGGTATTGTTTTTCAAGTAAAGATCTAAACTTTATCCAGAATAATCAAAGAATAAAGTAAAAAAAAGAGAAACAATCAATATTATCTATTCTTTTCAACATAAAGGAAACAACTTTACATGCTAAAAACAAATATATCTATCAACAATGAGTTTAAACAAGACATGGGTGTGTCTTTTCAAGTAAAGATCTAAACTTTATCCAAAATAATCAAAGAATAAGATCAAAACGCAAAACAATCAATATTAACTATTCTTTTCAACAAAAAGAAAATAACTTTACATGCTAAAAATAAACATATTCAACACCAATGAGTTTGAACAAGACATGATTATGTTTTTCAAGCAAAGATCTAAACTTTATCCAAAATAATCAAAGAATAAGGCGAAAAGGCAAAACATTCAACATTAACTATTCTTTTAAACATAAAGAAAATAACTTTACATACTAAAAACAAATATATCCAACAACAATGAGTTTAAACAAAGCATAAATACATCTTTTAAGCAAAGATTGAAACTTTATCCAAAATAATCAAAGAATAAAGTCAAAAAAGGCACATACAACTATTGCTAGCTCATTTTTATATCATGAACATGAAAATAATTAGAATATCGATACCACAACGTCCTAGGGCCTTCAAGGCCATCTACAACATACAATTCCAGCAAACAAAATTATATCTACGAACTACGAAGAAGAAAAAAGATGAAGAAAATAATAATAAAAACTAAAATAAAAAAAAAGGTGTGTTTACCTTTTGGGGGGAAGCAAAACGAGACTACGAGCTTCGTCGGAATCAACTACCACCGAAAAACATCGCCGGCAACTCAAAAATTTTGATTAGCCGACCAACTCTATGAAACAAAAATTTTTACTAAATAAAAATAATTATTTTGCTCAAAAGGATTTTTTTCACCTTTCTAACCTTTTCTTTTTTCTTCCTTTTCTCCCCTCTCTATCAAAGTAGTGGTAGTATTTATAGGAGAGAATAGGGTATTTTTTTCTCTTTTCCACCAATGTGGGAGAAAAGTATTTATAGTAAAGGATAGAGATTTATTTCTTGTCATCCACCAATGTGGGAGAAAAAGCATTTAGGGAGGTTTTTGGAATGTAAAAATTAAAGATAAGGTGAGGTGGAAGATAATGTGGGGGGAAATAGTACAATGTAGTGCAATCTTTGAATTTCAAAATTGAAAAAGGACAAAGTTGGGGGGAATAGTATAATATAGTACAATTTGAATTTATTCTTTTGGTGGGATTTGGGTAGAAGTTATGAGAGTTCTTGAGA